>CM055117.1:898252649-898432649 GCA_029206835.1 Rana muscosa
AATGTGATATCACCTCCTCTGCCTGTCACTTTTCAGTGGAGAGGCAGTGCCTGCTGCAAGTGAATACAAGCCTTTGGGCTCACACTGGTGTACTGGAAGTTTTCCACAGTTATAGTCCCTCAGACTTTTAGGTTGCACATTTTTGCTGCATTTTCTGGAAGTGCACCAAAAATGCTGCATGCAGGACTTTTTGTGCACTTTCACAACATACAGTAAAAATGTGTAACCTCAATGGGAATAGGGGAAACATGCAGGAAGACTGCCAGTACACCAGCACTGCAGACAAACCGCAGCATGCCAGTGTGAGCCCACTTCATAACACCTAGGGCAAGCAAGGTAGTGTCTCTGTCATAGGCTGCTAGAGAGGTAGAGAGGAGGAGCTCACTTACTTGGACGGTCACAGCCTCCAGGAGACTCACTGGATTCAAGCCGACTGCTCAGATTGAACTTTCCCGCCCACACATCCTTACACATCCTCGGGCTGCCCGGAGTGTGGGCGGGGAAAGAGAGCAGGTCCAGCCTCTGCCAGCCATTCGTGTGGAGGAGGGAGGAGCTGGGCGGGGCTGTTCTGTGCTCTGTAACACAGACTGCCCTGAGACATTGCTGGCTCATAGCACTCGGTCAGCTCACAAACTGTGCATGTGCGGTCCTGAGCTGGTGACACAGCGGCATTTGTAGAGCATATTAGAGCAGCCCAGGGGGAAAATGCATCTCTGCCCCCCGCTCCAGCCCGCCCCTGTATACACAGCGGGTAACATAAGTATTGAACATGTCACCATTTTTCTAGGTAAATATATTTCTAAAGGTGCTATTGACATAAATTTTTCATCACATGTCGGTAACAGCCCATGCAATCCATGTATACAAAGAGACCAAAACAAATACGTTCAGAAATTGAGTTATTTTGTGTAATAAAATGGAATTACACATGAAAAAAAGTATTGAACACGCTTACTGAAATGTATTTAACACTTTTAAAATCCTTTGTTGGTAATGACAGCTTCAAGACACCTCCTGTATGGAGAAACTAGTCGCATGCATTGCTCAGGTGTGATTTCTACCATGCAAACAGCCTTTAAATCTTGAACATTCCATGGGCCTCTTCTATGAACTCTGATCTTCAGTTCTTTCCATAGATTTTCTTTTAGATTCAAGTCAAGTGATTGGCAGCTTTATTTTCTCTTTGAAACTAATTGAGAGTTTCCATGGCTTTGTGTTTGGGATCATTGTCTTGCTGAAATGTCCACCCTCTTTTCATCTTCATCATCCTGGTAGATGGCAGCAGATTTCTATCAAGAATGTCTTGGTAGATTTTTCCATTCACCTTTCCTTCAATGATATGAAGTTTGCCAGTGCCTTATGCTGAAAAACAGCCCCACACCATTATGTTCCCACCGCCAAACTTCACTGTTGGTATGGTGTTTTTGGGGAGATGTGCAGTGCCATTTGACCTCCAAACATGGTGTGTATTATGGCATCCAAAGTGATAAATTTTTGTCTCATCTGACCAGACTATATTCTCCCAGTATTTCACAGGCTTGTCTAAATGTTGTGCAGCAAACTTTAAACAGGCTTCAATGTGCTTTTTCTTCAGCAATTGAGTCTTGCGTGGTGAGCATACATAAAAGCCATGGCGGTTGACTGCATTACTTATTGTTTTCTTTGAAACAATTGTACCTGCTAATTCCAGGTCTTTCTGAAGATCTCCACAAGTGTTCCTTGGCTCTTGGGCAACACTTCTGATAATTATTTTTACTCCTCTGTCAGAAATCTTGCGAGGAGCACCCGGTCATGGCCGGTTTATGGTGAAATTATGTTCTTTCCACTTCCAGATTATGGCCCCAACAGTGCTCACTGGAACATTTAGAAGTTTAGAAATCCTTCTTTCACCAATGCAATAAGTATGTTTTGCAACAATAAGGTTGAGAAAATACCTGAGAGAGCCATTTGCTTTTACCCATCATGGGATGTTTCTTGTGTAACACCTTGGTAATGAGGCACCTTTTTATAGGCTATCAGTTGAGACTGAACCAGCTGATATTTATTTGCACTGACAAGGGACAGGATTGCTTTCTAATAACTGATAGATTTCAGCTGGTGTCTTGGCATTCAATGCCTTTTTGCACCTCCCTTTCTTCATGTGTTCAATACTTCTTCCCTGTGTCCTTCCATTTTGTTACACATAATTTATTTTCTGAACTTATTTGTTTTGGTTTCTTTGTATGTATGGATTGCATGGGTTGTTACCGACATGTTGTGAAATTTCATGTCAATAGCACCTTCAGAAATATATTTACCTAGAAAAATGGTGACGTGTTCAATACTTATTTTACCCGATGTGTATATATATATATATATATATATATATATATATATATATGTGTGTGTGTGTGTGTGTGTGTGTGTGTGTGTGTGTGTGTGTGTGTGTGTGTGTGTGTGTGTGTATGTGTATGTATGTATATATACATATACATATACATATACACACACACACACATACATACACACACACACACACACACACACACACACAGGTATCAAAATTTCAAGTCCTGAGCTACTAGCCAGGCCTCAAGAGTTACTCACCACCAGTTGCCCCACCCAACCCCTCCCCTGCACCGCCCCTAAACACGCCCTCATAAATGATCTCATGAAATTACATTTAATTTTTTTTTATTCAGAATTAAGTTATGAATATTAACAACAACTTTTTCAGTGCAGCCTGTGTCCATCAATGCTGCCTCACCTGTGTCCAACACTGCAGCCTCACCTGTGCCCATCAATGCATCCTCACCTGTGTCCATCAATGCAGCCTCACCTGTGTCCATCAATGCAGCCTCACCTGTGTCCATCAATGCAGCCTCACCTGTGTCCATCAATGCAGCCTCACCTGTGTCCATCAATGCAGCCTCACCTGTGTCCATCAATGCAGCCTCACCTGTGTCCAACAATGCAGCCTCACCTGTGTCCAACAATGCAGCCTCACCTGTGTCCAACAATGCAGCCTCACCTGTGTCCATCAATGCAGCCTCACCGGTGTCCAACAATGCAGCCTCACCTGTGTCCATCAATGCAGCCTCACCTGTGCCCATCAATGCAGCCTCACCTGTGCCCATCAATGCAGCCTCACCTGTGCCCATCAATGCAGCCTCACCTGTGCCCATCAATGCAGCCTCCCCTGTGCCCATCAATGCAGCCTCCCCTGTGCCCATCAATGCAGCCTCACCTGTGCCCAGGATTGCAGCTTACCTGTGCCAATGAATGCAGCTTACCTGTGCCCAACAATGCAGCCTACCTGTACAGGGGCAGCTAAGAGAGAAAGAGGATTGCCAGCCGGATCATCAGAGCACCGAGGAACATCGCTGTAACAGCTTTCATTTCAATTTCCCTGTGTTCCCAGTGCTTGCCGTCACATACAGCCCCGCCTCCTGGCCCGGGACTTTGATATACGTCACATGTCCCAGGATTGGATGGGTTTTCTGTCTATCAATGTACCCGGGCCAGAAGGCGGGGCTGTATGTGAGCCCACGCTCGCCAGCCCTCATTTTCCACTCGCACAATGCGAGTGGAAAATTTGAGGGCTGTGTGTGTGTGTGTATATATATATATATATATATATATATATATATATATATAATGATAAAAAAGGGGGAAAAAAATAAGGTTTTTTTTGGGACTTTAAATGAGGTTCAGGGGCCGTTCAGATCCCCCTCCTCCATCCCGGGTTTAGTATTCAAAAAGGAAGGTTTTTGCTCCCGATGAGCGGCCCGCAAGGCCCGAAATGCATAGAGCTAATCTCTACCGATAAGTGTATATACCCATCAACCTTTATGGACGTTCCTTCCAATATATACCAAATCCCCCCCTGCTTATGTCTCCTTTTTAAAAAAAAATGTTTTAGTGGATTACCAAGTTGCATAGGTAGCGACTGCAATGTCTGGAAGATATGTACTGTGTATCTGCAAATATATGAAATATCCTTGATGGAATATTTATTAACTATTTACTATTGTGCAATATTTGGTTCGGATGAAATATAAAAAAGTATTGATATATAGCAAAATGCATAAAATTTAAATATGAAATTGTATTGCGATTTGAACCAATTAAAAGCTGTCCTCCATCAAAGTTATCTCTTTGTGTCCGTGTGCCTCATACAAAGTCCCACCCTCTACTTTCCTTTTTGAATATATATATATATATATATATATATATATATATATATATATAATGTTTGGGGTTCTAAGTAATTTTCCAGCAAAAAATACAGAATTTTACTTGTAAACAATAAGTTGCGGAAAAAGGCCTGGTCTTCCAGTGGTTAAAATTAGAGATGCTAACTTTTCCATGCAATTTGGTAAAATGGGAAAAGGGATTTAGGCATTACCTTGAATAATGATCAGAAATTCTTTACGTTAAGTTATGCAACACCTCATCTATAAGAGTAAAATATGGGGACCTGAATTTCAAATTGGCCGCACACTGGTACCTTTCCTCATCACAAATGGCATTTATCTCCATAGCTTACTCCTTTGCTCTAACGTAGCAAAGGTAATATATAAGATTTAGGTGGGGCTATGCCCCTGGACCACTGTGTACAGGGGGTCCCCGGGTTACGAACCCGTTAGGGACTTTCCTCCTGTTTGTAAATTGGAAATGTTCGCAAGTCGGCCGCGCATGCGCAGAACAACAATTACGGACATTTCCGATGTTCCGTCGAATGCCGTTCTGCGCATGCGCGGCCAATTACGGACATTTCTGACATTTTCCGAGGCTCCGTCTGGCCGCGCAGAACAGCAGATGGACCGCGAAGAACGGCAGAGGGTCCCCGCAGCGCCCGTTTCGTAAGTAGGAGGGGTTTGTAAGTCGGGTGTTCGTAAGTGGGGGACTCCCTGTATATTTATTTCATGGTTCTAATGTTTAATTTAAACACTATCATACTTGTTTAATTCCTAATGTATTAAACTTGGCCAAGAGCAATGGAGTTGATTTAGTAAAACTGGAGCATTTATAATCTGGTGCAGCTTTGCGTAGAAACCAATCAGCTTTCAGGTTGTTTTTTTTTTTGGTAAAAGCTTAATTGAACAAGTTGAAGTTAAAAGCCGATTGGCTACCATGTACAGCAGTATGAGATTTTGCACTTACCAATTTTAGTAAATCAACCCCACTGTGTCTTTGAATTGGAAATCACCATTACCACCATCTATTATATCTTGGTTTAATAAAGATAGATCATATAATGTTTCTGATGGAATTAACCAACAGACTTTGAATCACAACATATAGGATACTTGGAGAACTTCTACAGAATATTTGCAGGTTCGTAGCTCTCAGAATGAAAGACCTAATAAATCAATGACCCGTGGACTAGACATCTGATCTTACTGTATAGTAAGTAATAGTAATAACTATTATTAAATATTATTACTGGTATTTATATCTCATAAACGATCTCAGAACTCAGGGTAGTTGATACTCCCCTTTATTTCTATTTTTTGTTTTAGTTAGTTATCTTTCTTCTTCTCCTGTGCTGTGTGGTAAAATGACATGTTAGGAAGTGGACTGAAACTGAAAATTATTTTTATTCTAATAAAATTTTAATAAATTGAAAAAAAAAAAAAAATTTGGAGAATAATAAAAAATGTTAAAGGTTATGCCCAGTCTCTCCCCCCTTTCCCTAAAAAACAGTTTAGACAATAATTTAGTTACTATGGGAAACAATTCCATTTTTAATTCTGTTTCTCCTTAATTTTTTGATAAATTGGTCCAATTGGTGAAAGTGTACTAAAAGCTTACATCCACTGGGTGGCAGTTCAGTACAAGTTATAACAAGCAAGGTATTCTATGCTGCTTACATTGCAGTGTATGTATATTTAGTTATGCTACTTTTTGTAAAGATATAACATTTGTATTGTATTTTTCTCCTATGCTTTTCATGCCCTACTTTATTTGAAACTGCAATCACTGCACATACGCATAGAAATACCTCTATATTTACACAGCTCCCAACTGTTCCCCATTTGAAACAAAAGCCCTCTCCTTCGCTTTCCTCCACAGTTTTCCCTCTTTTTGGTCTAATATATAAAATGTACTTTTTAATCACTTTGCGCCTGCGATATAGCCGAAAGGCGGCTACAGCACGGGCTTAAAATGCCGGGAGGGCGTACATAGACATCCTCCCGTTCCCGCATGCCCCAGGTGGCATGCTTTGAGGTTCTAAGTCTTTGGGACTCAGCTGATCACAGAGCAGGGTAAAGGGCCAATCACAACTGGCCCTTTACCACATGATCAGCAGTCAGCCAGTCTGGAAGATGCGCATATTAAGCGTTGCCCAGACAGCACGGGTTACACATTTAAGCAAGGCAGTTGTGAGAGCAGGATGGATAGTTTTTTTTAAGGGGGACTCTGCCTTTTCAGCTCCTGAGTGTCGTATGGTGGAGTTCTCTGATCACCGTATGCTGTCTGTTATTCTCAATGCTTCAGATATGCCACCTAAAGGAAAGGGTATTTGGAGGATGAATTTGGCTCTGCTGGATGACGAGGAGGTAAGACAATCTTTTGAGGATTTTTTTTAAGCTCAGGTAACCATCCTGGATTTCTGCAGCAGTAAGTCGGAGTGGTGGGAGCTTGCCAAAAGCAAGATTAGTAGGTTTTTCAAGGCCATAGGAAAAAGGAAACAACTTGGTAAGTACATTGCCTACCAGCAGCTGTGGAGAAAACTCGCCTTGTCTCGAGTGGTGGAGATTCAGGGGCAATCTCTGAGGTGAAGCTTCTCCTTAGGAAGCATCAGTATGACCGACGTGCAGCAGTTAAGATGGTTGTTGGGCTAAGGGATAGTACGGGCTCTTTGACAAAATCCAGGTCAGGGATCCTGGAGGTCTCGAGGTCTTTTTATGTGGATCTTCTGGGGGAGAAGTACCTTGATCAAGCAAAGATGTCGAGTTTTCTAGACTCTACACCAGGTCTGGGAAATAACATTCAGCTGGCAAGTTTGACAGGGGAAATCACAGCAGAAGAGGTAGTCAAAGCTATAGACGGTCTGGCTATTAAGAAAACACCTGGGCCAGATGGATTGACGGCTGAATTTTATAAGACTTTCAAATCCAGCTTGGTACCTTATCTTGTGGAGATATTTAACGACTGTCTGCAAGAGGGTTCTCTCCCTCCCTCACTTCATGAGACAATCTGCTGATTATTGATGATTGAGAATTGGCCCCCCATTAGCCTTCTCAATGTCGATAGAAAGATTCTGGCGAAGATAATTTTCTGGCACTTGCCGCCAGTAGCAGACAGATTGCTTTCTTGTCAGCAGCCAGGCCCGGACTGGCCATAGGGCATACCGGGCAAATGCCTGGTGGGCCACGGCGGCCCGCGACGGCCCCCGGGCCACCGGACAGCATGTCACGTCTTCCCCATCTCCAATGCCAAGAGGCAGCCGGAGTTGGTGGGCGGGGCTGGGGGTGTGGCTGCCCCCTCCACTCCTCCCACAGACTCGTTCACTCTGGCTGATCCCACAGCTGAAGGAGAAAGAAACGAGGACACAGCAGCCAGAGTGTCTTCATCTCCAGGCATGCTGTAAGTTACTGCACTGCTGCACATGTCACTACATAGAGTCCTAACCTGGCACCATACCACCCCAGCCTGCCCAATGCCACCGCACCCTGCCCTATGCCAACGTAAACTGCTCTATACCACCCCAACCTGTCCTATGTCACCGCAAACTGCTCTATACCACCCCAACCTGCCCTATGCCACTGCAAACTGCCACATACCACCCCAGTCTGCCCTATGCCACGCAACCTGCCCTCTGCCCCAACCTGCCCAATGCCACCGCAACCTGCTCTATGCCACCACGCCCGGCCCTATATCACCCCAACCTGCCCTTTGCCACCCAGCCTGCCATATACCACCGCAAACTGCCCTATACCACCCAAACCTGCTCTATACCACCCCAGCCTGCCCTATACAACCCCAGCCTGCCCCATGCCACCCCAGCCTGCCCTATATCACCGCAACCTGCCCTATATTACCCCAACCTGCCCTATATCGCCCCAGCTGGCCCAATACCACCCTATACTTTAATTTACAGGGGTCATTTGGGGGTGCGCAAAGCCTACAGGAACTATCCATGTTCCATCACCAGCAAGGGGAGCATCACTGAGTTCCAGGGGTAAAGGGGGCAGTCCCACTTATTTATAATATATATATATATATATATATATATATATATACATATATACACACACACACACACACACACACACACACATACATACACACACATAGTATATACATACACACACAAATGTATACACTCCTATCATTCAGGGTGAATGTGTTCCTCTAGTAAAGTGTTGCTGATGATGGAACGTCCCATGGTGACATGAAGGAAGGGTTACATTGCCATATGATTGCACCTCATGCAGACTGTAAAAGAACACAAACATTAAGGTTTTTCATGCTTTTGTTCCATTATTAGAATGTATTGCCTTGTACAGGTGGCCCCCAGGACAGCATGTTGTCAGTGAGAGGTGACAGGTTAGGTATGAGGTGAGAAGTGAGTGTCTTACCTGGGTCTGAGCTGTGCGTACGGCTGCTCCTGCGGTCCGCTGTGTAGACTGGGCTCCTCCAGCGCTGACCTGCCGGGACGCTCCATGCTTTCTGTCACTGCCTCATTTCCTCCAGTGCCCACCATAGATCAGGAGTATGGTGCCCCCCCCATGACACAACCGCGCCCCAGCAGCTGTCTGATGACAGGGTTACCCTCTACGAGGCATCCACGCGGCTGTGCGTGCCGTTTCTTCCCAACAGCCGCCAGGTGGCGTGCACATCTGCTCTCATTTGCTTCATTTGCTTGGGGGCCCCAGGCCAGCTCGGGGTCCCAAGCATTTGCTTGTTTTGCCTGTCTTGTTGCGACGGGCCTGGTGACGCCACTGCCCCAGTGCACTCTCAGCTGCGAGTCGGAGCAGCACTCGAGTAACAGTGACACCCGTTGGCACATCAGGGGGCCAGGACCCGCAACGATCCCCTTCTCTCTGGCAAGGTGGCTGTCTCACACAGCCAAGCAGAGTGAAGCCGCCTCCCCCTCCATGTCCACACAGGGGGAGGGGACCCAACATGCAGTCCCGCGCTGATCTGAGGTACATTATGGGTCTGAAGGGGGGTCTGTATTGTAGGGGGGGTTTCTGTATTGTAGGGGTGGTCTGAAATGTAGGAGGGGTCTGTATTGTAGGGGGGTTCTGTATTGTAGGGGGGGGTCTGAAATGTAGGGGGGGGGGTCTGAAATGTAGGGGGGGTTCTGTATTGTAGGGGGGGTTCTGTATTGTAGGGGGGGTCTGTATTGTAGGGGGGGTCTGTATTGTAGGGGGGGTCTGTATTGTAGGGGGGGTCTGTATTGTAGGGGGGGTCTGTAATGTAGGGGGGTTCTGTAATGTAGGGGGGTTCTGTATTGAAGGGGGGTCTGAAATGTAAGGGGGGTCTGAAATGTAGGGGGGGTTCTGTATTGTAGGGGGTCTGTAATGTAGGGGGGTTCTGTATTGTAGGGGGGTCTGTAATGTAGGGGGTTCTGTATTTTAGGGGGTTCTGAAATGTAGGGGGTTCTGAAATGTAGGGGGTTCTGAAATGTAGGGGGTCTGTATTGTAGGGGGGTCTGTAATGTAGGGGGGGTCTGTAATGTAGGGGGGTCTGTACTGTAGGGAGGGGGTCTGCACTGTAGGGAGGGGGTCTGCACTGTAGGGAGGGGGTCTGTACTGTAGGGAGGGGGTCTGTACTGTAGTGAGGGGGTCTTCTTCCAACGTCGGGGGTCTATTCTTCCGCTCTCCGGTGTCGTCTCCGCGCTCTCTGGTTCTTCTCCCGCTCTCCGGTGCCTTCTACCTTCTGCCGGGCTCCTCCGCTATCTTCTTCCAGCTCTTTTACTATCATTGGCCCGGTCTTCTGCGTGGTCTTCTTCCCTCTTTTCTTCGATGTTGACTCAACGCTCTCTCCCGCTGTAATGCCGTGTGCAACGATTTATATAGGCATGGGGCGTGGTCACTGGGTGACCCTGCCTCTTATGACGTCACAGTCCCCTCATGCTCCGGGTGGTGACGACATAAGGGGCGGGGTCACTGTGTGACATCACCCCGGTGACCACGCCCCATGCCTATATAAATCGTTGCACACGGCATTACAGCGGGAGAGAGCGTTGAGTCAACATCGAAGAAGAGAAGAGGGAAGAAGACGACGCAGAAGATCGGGCCAAGACCGGGCCAATGCTAGTAAAAGACCTGGAAGAAGATAGCGGAGGAGCCCGGCAGAAGGTACCAGAGAGCGGAAGAAGAGAGCGGAGAAGTCGGAAGAGGCCACCGAAGTTGGAAGAAGACCCCCGAAGTCGGAAGAAGACCCCCGGAGCTGCCTAATAAATCACTTTAAAAACCTGTGTAGTGTGTTTTTTTTCCTTGACACTTTTTTCCTCAGGTGAATGGGTTCTTTCTCATTCTCATTCACATAGGGTGGGGGGCCGGGATCTGGGGGCCCCCTTATTAAAGGGGGCTTCCAGATTCCGATAAGCTCCCCGCCCGCAGACCCCGACAACCAACGGCAGGGCGCCCCCCTGCCCCAAAGCACCCACCCCCCATGTTGAGGGCATGCGGCCTGGTACGGTTCAGGGGGGGGCACTCGCTCGTCCCCACCCCCTTCCTGAACGGCCGGGCTGCCTGCTCAGATAAGGGTCTGGTATGGATTTGGGGGGGACCCCCACGCCGTTTTTTCAGCGTAGGGGGTTCTCTTAAAAATCCATACCAGACCTAAGGGCCTGGTATGCTCCTGGAGGGGAACCCATGCCGGTTTTTTATTTAAAATTTGGCGTTGAGTTCCCCCTCATGATTCATACCAAACACAGTGGCTGGTATTGGCGGGGATCCAAGTCGCTTCTTTCTCGGGCTTGCTGTAATGTGTTTTTCCTATTGCAGCGAGTGCGAGATGTACAGTACCCTGTCGCCGAGAACCAGAGCGATGGGATCGCACTGGAAACTCATTCTCGCGGGCAGGTACTGTAGGCAGAAGGGTGGCCTAGGGATGGTCAACCAGGTTGTGTTCTTCTCTCTGATGTTTTTGAAACATAATTTTGGTAACATGCTAGCAGAGAGACTGCCTGGATGGGTAGGTATTTTCCAGATCTGGTTTAGACCTTTTCTGGGCTGTTGGGAGAGTGGAGGGCCAGTGAAAAGCCTAAGGGTCAAGCATGGTAAGCTCCCGGCTTATGTTGCCCCGTGCCTGAAAATTCTTAGATGATGGCATGTGAAAGTGGAGGATATCAGGTCCCTCCCTAGGAGACTCCTGGGGGAGAGGATCGTGGGTACTGTCTTTCATGCGCCACTGACCTTAAGGGCTTGCCCAGGTCATATTATGAGGGAGGGTTTACTTTTGATAAATTCTGAGCGGATTCCCTTGAAATTTAGGGACCAGGCCTAGCTCGCTTTCCATGGTAGGGGAAACGTGAGGTGCCGCTCTTTGGACAATCATGGTTGTCCAGGAGCGGAGTGTCAGGGTGAGGTGGAAACCATGGATCACTTCTTGCTTCAGTGCCCTTTCAATGTAGAAGTCTATAAAAAGGTGGGGAGGGCTCTCAATATTTCTTTCTTGCCTAGCATGTCTTTTGCTGAGTGGGTGTATGGAGCATTTTAGAAACGCAAGGGATTTGATGTGGACACACTTTTCAGCTTAGTAGCCCGATATTACACCTGGAATGCACTGTGTAAGGTATCCCTTCGGCAGAAAGTCCTTCCTGTTCCGGTGGTGGTGTGTGAAATTCTTGGTGAGGTAGGGAACATTCGGGATCTCGAGAAAGACAGATGGCAACAAAGGGTCTGGATAAAGGCGTGGAGGAATATCAGGCCTGTCGCTGCTGTTTGTTGATCTCTGGGTGTTGGGTTCTTTCCCTGTTTTCTCTCTGGACACTATTAGATTTTGAAAGATAAACATAATTTTGAAGAAAGGCTACATACACATGATAATCTATGTTTCTTGGTCTGAATGTTATTAAAGTTTGAGTAATATGTAGAAATTTTGAAGATTTCCGTGCTGTTTAGTGATTAGTATAGTATAATATAGTGATATCGCTCTTGGTTGAAGAAAATCTTTGTTCCTATATTATAGGTTAAAGTAAGCCTTTATTATTGTTTAGTCGTGTATACAATATGATATGCATACACAAAAAAGATTCTCCAAAAAAAATTGCCAACTCAATATTGAACCATATGGACTAAGGCTTATGCCGCGTACACACGACCGTTTTTAATGTCATTGAAAAAAACGGCATTTTTCTCAACGTGATTTTTCGTGTTTCCTCTTAAGCCTGCCTTGCCTACACACTATTGTGGAATAAAATGTTTGAGTAAAGCGCGGTGACGTCCAACACGTATGACGGCACTATAAAGGGGGAAGTTCCATTCGGATGGCGCCACACTTCATGTTAGTAAACTTTGTTGAGCGACGATTCGCGCTTTTCAGCCTCGTGCTTTTCAGTCCGTTACAGCGTGACGAATGTGCTATCTCCATTACGAACGCTAGTTTTACCAGAACGAGCGCTCCCGTCTCATACTTGATTCTGAGCATGCACATTTTTTTTCACGTCGTTAAAGCCCACACACGGCCGTTTTTCATGACGAGAAAAACTACGATGAAAAAAAAACGATGTGAAAAATTAGAGCATGTTCCAATTTTTCTCGTCGTGATTCTCTGCGTTTTTCTCGTCGGGAAAACTGCTGGAAAGCCCACACACACGATCATTTTTAATGACCATTTAAAAAAAATGAAATTTTTCTCGTCATTAAAAACGGTCGTGTGTACACGGCATTAGCATACACTATACAGGCAGTCCTCGAGTTATGAACACCCGAGTTATGAACGACTCCTACTTACGAACGGCCTCAAATGCCAGCGACTTGTGCTGCACGCTGTTCCTGGATATCACTGAGCATCTCCGGACACATCCCACACTGCAGTACTACATGTACTGCATGGCCAGAAGAGCCCCAGATAACATAACAAGCGCCCGGAACATCCCACATCCATGCACAGGTGGAAGTTACACTTACAAATGCAGTGTTGCGCCTTACGAATTACTTCGATTTACAAACAAACCTACAGTCCTTATTCTGTTTGTAACTCGGGGACTACCTGTACAATTTTCTTCTACAATTTTCCTTTAGATTTATCAAAGTCATATAATATGAGGTCAAACCTAAACACTTTCAATTTGTATGCAATCAGGTAGGGCCTTGCACTACATAGTTGAAAGTAAATTTTGTTTGGGTACAGCATCGCACAACTGCGCAATTGTCAGTTAAAGCGATGCAGTGCAATATCACAAAAAATGCTCTGGTCATTAAGGGGGAAAATCCTTCCGGAGCTGAAGTGGTTAATGGCTGGGTGTTGAGTTATTTTGAGCGGACAGCAAATTTACACTGTTATACAAGCTGTACACTCACTACTTTACATTGTAGCAAAGTGTCATTTCTTCAGTGTTGTCACATGAAAAGATATAATAAAATATTTACAAAAATGTGAGGGGTGTACTCACTGTTGTGAGATGCTGTGTATGTATAAATATATATATATATATATATATATATATATATATATATTGCATTTAATATCTATTTAGTGTTAGCTGGAGATTTGCTTTAAAAACAATTCTGCAATGCCAGTGCTTTTATATGTATCTGTACAGGTTCATGGTTATGTGACTGTCCATAAAAGTGAATAGCCACGAACTAAGTCGATTATCATAGATTTCAGGGGGTACAGTTGCATTGCTCATGTGATAAAAAAAAAAAAATCTACTATGCAGATTGGCCATTGCAGTATGTAGTCTTGGGCCTGGTTCACACTGATGTAGTGCGGGAACCGCATGCGATTTGGACAGGAATTGCACCACATTCCTGTTCAAATCACTGCAGAAGTGCGATTTAAGCCTTTCCTTTGTATGGCTCAAATCGCACCGCATCCATACCTGTAGAATGTGTATGTGTTGTATTTACATAGCTGTGTTAGGAGCTGGGGGTGGGAAAAGGAAATAGGAAGTTATGAAGTGAAACTACAAGAAATAGGTTTTACAGGTGGCTCTCTGATGACTGGAAACAAGCTCTTCACAAGATTCATCTGACTATTCATCATTGCTTCTACAAAATCTACAGTACAAAAATTGCGCAGGACCCTTTTTTTGCTGCATCATAATCGGATCGCATGGGTGTTCACACCCATGTGATCCAATTCTGCAAATCGCAATGTTTTGCAAACTGATTTTGGGGTGCCATTAACATATTATAGACCCGCTGCGGTTCACATGAACGGGGTGCGATTTTGATGCAGTGCGGAAACCACACAGAATACTCCACACTTTATCAGTGTGAACTGGGTCTTAAGGCCTGTTGATAAAACATTCAGCTACTTTAGGTATCAATGATTATCAAGTCTGGGTTTATAAGACATATAAGCTGCAGATTTCTATAAACTGCCATGGGAAAGTTGAGTGGGTTTCTCACACTAGATGATTTCCTAGATCAGAATGAGGTGTAGTAACCCACACACAGGAAAAAGAAACCGTGTTGTGGTGATAACAGGTGGGTTTGTGCTGAATGGGGTACATTACAGGAAAGTGAAGAGAAATTTTGGTGAGTACATGTCGGTTGTTATTGCAATGCTTTTCCTAACCCTTTCAGTTTTTTACTTCTCAATGCTGCATCAGTTTAACTAATAATGATGTTTAATTTCGTATAGTGTAACTATGAGCAGAATGAAAAAAATAAATGCATACTGTGTAGGGTGAAGTATATCACTAGTAGTGATGAGCCGAACACCCCCGGGTTCGGTTCGCACCAGAACCCGCGAACGGACCGAAAGTTCGTACGAACATTAGAACCCTATTAAATACAATGGATGCGAACGTTCGAATTCTAAAGTGCTAATTATAACAACTATTATGCATGTTATTGTCCTAAAAAGGGTTTGGGAACCCGGGTTGTGCACCAGGGGACATGTATCAATGCAAAAAGAAGTTTTAAAAACGGTCGTTTTTCGGGAGCAGTCATTTTAATGATGCATAAAGTGAAAAAAAAAAATATTCCTTTAAATATCGTACCTGGGGGGTGTCTAAAGTATGCCTGTGAAGTGCCACGTGTTTCCCGTGTTTAGAACTGTCCCTGCACAAAATGACACTTCTAAAGGAAAAAAAAGCCATTTAAAACTGCTTGCGGCTTTAATGTAATGTCTGGTCCCGGTAATATGGATGAAAATCTTTTAGAAAAATGGCATAGCTACCCCATGACCCCCCCCCCCCTACCCCAGCCCATTACCAGCCCCTTTGGGTCTTGTATGGATATTAAGGGGAACCCCGCACATAAAATAAAAAAGGCCCTATATACTCTGAACAGCCGTATACAGGCGGTGCATACAAGACAGGGACTGTAGGTTTGTTCTTATGTAGAATCTGTTTGTAATTTTGAAGTGTAGCTCCAGCCCAAAAATCTATTTTTAAACTTTTTGGAAAACATAGGTAAGGGTTATCACCCCTGTAACATTTGTTTTGCTGTCTGTGCCCCTGTTCAGAACATTTCACCTCACTTTCCGTCCCAATGACAACTGTTTTTGAAATGTGGTGTTTTTCTTGAAACAAGGATTGCTGATAAAGCATCAGTACAGAGGAGACACCTTTCTCCCATATTAATTCTTACAGGAGAGAATTTTCCTAACAAGGGGTAGATTTCCTCTCACTTCCTGTTGTCTTCTTGCGTTTGCAAGTAGGAGTCGTTTGTAAGTTGGATGTTTGAAAGTAGGGACCTGCCGTATATACTCTGCAGAAATAGGCCCCTTAGTTGTTGGTGTTGGCACAACACTGTAAGCACTCACAGTTACTCTTGGTTGGTGCTGGAACGCCCTGCTGTCAACTATTATATCAGGAATTTTAATTACATATAATTGTTGAACAGTGGTAGTAAAAATTGGGCCTTTGAGGGTGGTGCTGGTGCCACAACACTGTAAGCCCTGACAGTTACTCTTGGTGGGTGCAGCAATGGGCCCTGCTGTGAATTATTAGATCAAGAATTGTAATTACATGCCCCTTTTGAACAGGGGCTGACAAATTGGGCCTTTCGTGGTGGTGGTGGCGTTGCCACAACACTGTAAGCCCTCAGAGTTACTCTTGGTGGGTGCAGGAATGGGCCCTGCTGTGAATTATTAGATCAAGAATTGTAATTACATGCCCCTTTTGAACAGGGGCTGAAAAATTGGGCCTTAGGCACTGGTGGCACAACACTACAACCCCTCACAGATACTGTACTTGGAGCACAGCAATGAGCCCTGTTGCAAAGTATTGCTTCAAAAATTGTAATGACACGCCCCTGTTAAACAGGGGCTGAAAAATTGGGCCTTAGCCACTGGTGGCGGCACCCATAAACAAAAATGATCTTCCAAGCTATCATCATCAATCGTATCATTGAGGACTCGGAGGAGGAGGATAGCCAGTCAACATAACAGCACAGGCACTCAGCATCAGCATCAGTCTTGAAGGGATGTGACATGTTAAAATCAATTAGTCTGTTATATCAGCATCAGGTGTGTGGTAGCTGGTGGTGATCCAAGACTGGTTCATCTTGATGAAAGTCAGTCGATCAACCGAGTCGGTGGACAGGCGCACCCTGTGATCCGTGACAAATCCTCCAGCAGCACTGAATGTGCGTTCCGAAAGAACGCTGGATGCAGGACAGGCCAGTAGCTCAATTGCATACTGTGCAAGCTCTGGCCAGTGATCCATCCTCAAGACCCAGTAAGCCAGAGGATTTTCGGTGGGGAAGGTGTCCAAGTCTGACCTTGCCCCTAGATATTCCTGCACCATGTTTATCAGACGCTGGCGATGGTTGCTGGAACCGATCATACTTTGGGGCTGCGGACTAAAGAATTGTCTGAACGCATCGGTCAGACGGCCACCTTCCCCACCGCTCCTTCTTTGACTGGCCGAAGCCTCAGCAACTCGTTGTCCAGGACCAGGAGTTTGTAACCTCCCAGTCTCTGGGAACGCGTTGCACAGACCTTTCTGCAAGGCCTCCCGGAGTTGTCTCATCCTCTGCTCCCTCTGCGACGGTAACATAAGGTCCACAACCTTACCCTTGTACCGTGGATCAAGGAGAGTGGCCAGCCAGTAATGGTCCCTCTCCTTGATCCGAAGAATACGAGGATCCTTCCGCAGACTTTGCAGGATCAGGGAGGCCATGCAGCGTAGGTTTGCTGAGGCATTCGCTCCGGAGTCCTCTGGGTCACTAAGGACGACATGATCCGCAGCCACCTCCTCCCAGCCACGTACAAGTCCACTGGTTTCTTGGGACTGTAAATCATCCCTAAAAGACTGCTGCTGATGATGCTGAGTGCCAGCCTCCACCTCCATGCTGACACAATCCTCCTCCTCCTCCTCCTCCTCCTCCTCCTCCTGTGCGATGGGTGGGACAGAAGGAACACTGTCTGGGTAAAGGGGGCCTTGAGAGGCAAGGAAGTCCTCCTCTTCCTGCCTCTGTTCTGCCTCAAGTGCCCTGTCCATTATTCCACGCAGCGTGTGCTCCAACAGGTGGACAAGAGGTACAGTGTCACTGATGCATGCACTGTCACTGCTCACCATCCTCGTGGCCTCCTCAAATGGTGCCAGGACAGTGCATGCATCCCTGATCATGCCCCACTGGCGTGGAGAAAAAAAAACAAGCTCCCCTGACCCTGTCCTGGTGCCGTAGTCGCACAGGTACTCATTGATGGCCCTCTGCTGCGTGTGCAGCCGCTGCAGCATGGCCAACGTTGAGTTCCACCTGGTGGGCATGTCACATATAAGGCGGTTCTTGGGCAGGTTCAACTCCTTTTGCAGCTCAGCCAGGCGAGCACTGGCATTATAAGATCTGCGGAAATGCACACAGACTTTCCTGGCCTGCCTCAGGACATCCTGTAAGCCCGGGTACCTGCCCAAGAACCGCTGCACCACCAGGTTAAGGACGTGAGCCACACAGGGCACATGGGTCAGTTGTCCCTGTTGGAGGGCGGAGAGGAGGTTGGTGCCATTGTCGCAAACCACCATTCCTGGCTTAAGCTGGCGTGGCGTCAACCACCTCTCGGCCTGGCCCTGCAGAGCAGACAGGACCTCTGCCCCAGTGTGGCTTCTGTCCCCCAAACACACCAGCGCAAGCACGGCATGCCATCTTTTTGCCTGCGTACTTGCGTAGCCCCTTGAACGCCTACGGAGCACCGCTGGTTCCGAGGACAAACCACAGGAAGAGGCCATGGAGGAAGAAGAGGAGGGGGTGGAGGAGAGAGGTGTGTCACAACCAGTAGTAGCATTTTGGAGGCGTGGCGGTGGAACAACCTCCAACACTACTGCACCTTGTCCTGCATCCTTCCCAGCTGCCAAAAGAGTGACCCAATGGGCCGTGAAAGAAAGGTAACGTCCCTGTCCATGCCTGCTGGACCATGAGTCAGCGGTAATATGCACCTTACCGCTGACCGCCCTGTCCAGCGAGGCCAAGACATTGCCTTCCACATGCCGGTAGAGAGCCGGAATAGCCTTCCGTGAGAAAAAGTGGCGTTTGGAAACCTGCCACTGAGGAACCGCACATTGCACAAACTCACGGAAGGGGGCCGAGTCTACCAACTGAAAAGGCAGCAGTTGAAGCGCTAGCAATTTAGCCAAGCTAGCATTCAACCGCTGGGCATGTGGATGGCTGGGAGTGAACTTCTTTCGACGGTCCAGCAGCTGGGGCAGGGAAATTTGCCTGCTAGAATCGGACGTCGGTGTACTGCTAGCAGAGTGGCCGCAAGTACTTGGCTGTGACACACCTAATTCTACACCTTCATTCCTCTCAGTGCATGTTTCAGAGAGGACTGAAGTTATAGTGGGGTTGGAGATCCCAGCTGATGCGGTGCAAGGAGAGGTCCGCTTTGTTCTTTGGTGTGGGTCTTTGAGGTAGGCTTGCCAACGAGCTGCATGGCAGGTCAACATATGTCTGGTCAGGCATGTGGTACCCAAGCGGCTGATGTTTTGGCCACGCGATATACGCTTGAGACATATGTTGCAAACAGCAGCTGTGCGATCTGATGCACTAGCCTCAAAAAAGGCCCACACCAAAGAACTTTTTGAATGACGGGCAGAGGCAGCGCCCTGCACAGGCGGAGCTCTGCGGTGTGATTCCGTCGGTGTACTGCCCTTACGCTGGCCACCAAAGGGCATCCTGCCTCGTTGGAGATGTGCCTCCTCCTCATCCTCCTCCTCTCTCCTATTAGGCACCCACGTGGAGTCAGTGACCTCATCATCCCCTCCCTCCTCATCACTGGAGCCAATCTGGCAGTATGCTGCAGCTGCTGGAACATGACTGCCAGATTGGTGTCCTTCTTGAGCATCCCCTCTGTCTGCTCTCACGCTACTGCCTTCCTCTAGCTGGGTTTCATCATCAGACCCTTCGAAACGCTGGGCATCCTCCTGGAGCATGTACCCAACACTGTGCTCAAACAGTTCGGGGGACTCCTCAGGAGGAGGACATGGTGGGTCTAGGGAAGGAGTGACTGATGATGAGTCTGACATTGATACCAGGGAAGAGGACGCTTTGGCAGCTGCTTTGCCAGTACCCTGAGCCTGGGTGAGAGAGGAGGAGGAGGAGGGCTTGGTCATCCACTCTACCAAGTCTTCGGCATGATGTGGCTCAACATGTCCAGCTGCCGAAAAGAAGGACAAGCGTGTCCCATGGCCATGTGCTGATGACAATGCACCGCGTCCACGACCAGCACTGTTGCCCCCAGACACAGAGCCTGCTTGCCCTCTTTTATTGCCTCCTGACTGTCTGCCTCTCCTTGTTTGCCTTCCAGACATTCTAATAGATGGCCTGCAGGGAGATGGGAAAAAAGCAATAAGGGCTACCTTCAGGTGTCCTTCTCTGTCCCTTTACTTAAGGATTTCTAAATATGGTTGAGGATGATTGCTTTTGCACAGAATAGCACAACGACAATTTCCCTGACTGTCCAAAAAACAAGGATTTCAAAGATGGTTGATGAGGAATGCTTTAGCACACTATAGCACAAGGAGAATTTCCCTCACTGTCCTTCCCTGTCCCTAGAAACAAGGATTATCACAGTGAAAGAAACTGACACTCTTCCTACCTATAGTTTTCTGTCCCTAGAAAAAATGTTTTTTTAAAGCACACACTATAGCACAAGGAGAATTTCCCTCACTGTCCTTCCCTGTCCCTAGAAACAAGGATTATCACAGTGAAAGAAACTGACACTCTTCCTACCTATAGTTTTCTGTCCCTAGAAAAAAAGTTTTTTTAAAGCACACTATAGCACAAGGAGAATTTCCCTCACTGTCCTTCCCTGTCCCTAGAAACAAGGATTATCACAGTGAAAGAAACTGACACTCTTCCTACCTATAGTTTTCTGTCCCTAGAAATTTTTTTTTTTTTAAAGCACACTATAGCACAAGGAGAATTTCCCTCACTGTCCTTCCCTGTCCCTAGAAACAAGGATTCGCACAGTAAAACACACTGACACTCTCCCTACCTATAGTTTTCTGTCCCTAGAAAAAATGTTTTTTTAAAGCACACTATAGCACAAGGAGAATTTCCCTCACTGTCCTTCCCTGTCCCTAGAAACAAGGATTCGCACAGTAAAACACACTGACACTCTCCCTACCTATAGTTTTCTGTCCCTAGAAAAAATGTTTTTTTAAAGCACACTATAGCACAAGGAGAATTTCCCTCACTGTCCTTCCCTGTCCCTAGAAACAAGGATTCGCACAGTAAAACACACTGACACTCTCCCTACCTATCCTTCTCTTTCCCTAAACTAAAGGAATCCAGGTTAAGCAAGAAAAAATAAATGTCACTGTCCCTGCCTATGCTTCTCTTTCCCTGCTCCGGAACACACTACACTAGGCCGCCGTGCTGGCGGCCTTTTATAGTGTGGGGCGTGTACTAAACACCCTCAGCAATAATTGGCCACAGGCATCCTGCCTGTGGCCAATCATTGCTCTCCTCGCTGCCGGCGCTGTGATTGGCCAAGCATGCAGGGTCACAGTGCATGCTTGGCCAATCACAGCGCCTGGATGACACTGCGATGGCGTAGTGCATTGTGGGCCGTTCGCGTCACTCGAATTAGGCGCGAACGGCCCAAATCGTTCGATCTTCGTCGAACGATCGAACAGCCGATGTTAGAGTCGAACGTATGTTCGACTCGAACACCGAGCTCATCCCTAATCACTAGCATAACAAAGGAGTTTTTGTTGTTCTTAGTCACGCCCTACCCCTGAAAAATACATTTTATTACCTGCTGATTCTGCCAGTAAATTCAATATTTGTCCTCTACCTGTACCATGGTAGCAATGCTATTCATTCTGCAGTGAAATCGCAAAGCAATGTTGTCATCCTGCAGATATGGTAGACTTCATTGGACATGTAGTTTTAAATGGACTTTAACCACTTGGCAACTGGGCACTTAAACCCCCTTCCTAACCTGACGAATTTTCAGCTTTCGGTGCTCTCACATTTTGAATGACAATTACTCAGTCATACAACACTGTACCCATATGAAATTTTTGTCCTTTTTTTCACACAAATAGAGCTTTCTTTTGGTGGTATTTAATCACTGTTGGGTTTTTTATTTTTTGCGCTATAAGAGAAAAAAGACTGAAAATTTTGTAAAAAAAAATGAATTTTTCTTTGTTTCCGTTATAAAATTTTGCAAATTAGTATTTTTTCTTCATACATTTTGGCCAAAATTTATACTGCTACATATCTTTGGTAAAAATAAGTACAAATTGGTGCATATTTTTTGGTCTTTGTGAAAGTTATAGAGTCCACAAGCTATGGTGCCAATATCTGAAAATTGATCACACCTGAAGTACTGACGGCCTATCTCATTTCTTGAGACCCTAACATGCCAGAAAAGTACAAATACCCCCCAAATGACCCCTTTTTGGAAAGAAGACATTCCAAGGTATTTAGAAAGAGTCATTGTGAGTTTTTTGAAGTTGTCATTTTTTCCCACAATTCTTTGCAAGAATCAAGATTTTTTTTTCTTTTTTTTTTTTCCACAAAATTGTCATATTAGGTTATTTCTCACACACAGCATATGCATACCACAAATTACACCCCAAAACACATTCTGCTATTCCTCCCGAGTATGGCGATACCACATGTGTGAGACTTTTACACAGCGTGGCCACATACAGAGGCCCAACATGCAGGGAGCACCATCAGGCGTTCTGGAGAACCCAGGCCAATTCTGACATTTCTCTCCTACATGTAAAAATCATCATTTGTTTGCTAGAAAATTACATAGAACCCCAAAACATTATATATGTTTTTTTAGCAAAGACCTTAAAGAATATAATGGTGGTCATTGCAACTTTTTATCTTGCACGGTATTTGCGCAGAAATTTTCTAATGCGTTTTTTACGGAAAAAAACTGTTTTGTGCCTAAAAGAAAAAAATAAAACCAGTAAAGTTAGCCCAATGTTTTTGCATAATGTGAAAGATGAAGTTACGCCGAGTAAATAGATACCTAACATGTCACCCTTCAAAATTGCACACGCTCGTGGAATGGCGCCAAACTTCGCTACTTAAAAATCCCCATAGGCAACGCTTTAAATATTTTTACTGGTTACATGTTTTGAGTTACAGAGGAGGTCTAGGGCCAAAATTATTGCTCTCGCTCTAACGTTCGCAACGACACCTCACATGTGTGGTTTGAACACCGTTTTCATATGTGGGCGGGGCTTACGTATGCGTTCACTTCTGCATGCGAGCTCGCGGGGGCAGGGGCGCTTTAAAAATATATATATATATATATATATATATATATATATATATATATATATATATATATATATATATTTTATTGTTCATTTTACAATATTTATTTTAGTTTGACATGTTTTTCCGCCCCGAATTTTTTTTTGATCACTTTTATTCCTATTACAAGGAATGTAAACATCCCTTGTAATAGGAATATGGCATGATAGGTCCTCTTTACAGTGAGATATGGGGTCAATAAGACCCCACATCTCACCTCTAGGCTGGGAAGCCTGAAAAAAAAAAAAAAAAAAAAAAAAAAAAACAATCCTGGCTTTGATCGTAGCGGTGAGTCGGTAGAAGCACCGGAGGGCAGCGGGAGGGGGGGCATCCCCTCTCACCTTCCGTAAGAGCGATCAAGCGGTGGAACAGCCGCTATGATCATTCTTATGGTGCAGGGAATCGCCAGCTGAAAAAGCGAATATCTGAATGATGCCTGTAGCTGCTCCCATCATTCAGATATCTCCGCACAAAGTCAAGGACGTCATATGACGGCCGGCGGGCGGGAAGTGGTTATTGCAGAGTATTGCCGGGTATTGAGGAGTATTGCCGGGTATTGAGGAGTATTGCCGGGTATTGAGGAGTATTGCCGGGTATTGAGGAGTATTGCCGGGTATTGAGGAGTATTGCCGGGTATTGAGGAGTATTGCCGGGTATTGAGGAGTATTGCCGGGTATTGAGGAGTATTGCAGGGTATTGCGGAGTATGGCAGAGTATGGGCAGAGTATGGGCAGAGTATGGGCAGAGTATGGGCAGAGTATGGGCAGAGTATGGGCAGAGTATGGGCAGAGTATTGCACAGGGTGTATTGCAGAGTATTGGGCAGGGTGTATTGCAGAGTATTGGCAGGGTGTATTGCAGAGTATTGGCAGGGTGTATTGCAGAGTATTGGCAGGGTGTATTGCAGAGTATTGGCAGGGTGTATTGCAGAGTATTGGCAGGGTGTATTGCAGAGTATTGGCAGGGTGTATTGCAGAGTATTGGCAGGGTGTATTGCAGAGTATTGGCAGGGTGTATTGCAGAGTATTGGCAGGGTGTATTGCAGAGTATTGCACAGGGTATTGCAGAGTATTGGCTGGGTGTATTGCAGAGTATTGCACAGGGTGTATTGCAGAGTATTGCACAGGGTGTATTGCAGAGTATTGCACAGGGATGGCTGAGCAGGGATGGATGGATGGCTGGATCTGTGACTGCAATTGTCACAGATCCAGCCCACAGCTGACATGGGGGAGGGAGCGGACATGATCCGCTCCCTCCCCTCTCCTCTCACACTGTACCGATCGGTACAGAGAGGGGAGGGAGGAACCGGCGTCATCACATGACGCCGGTCTGTTTACAAGTGATCGCTCCGTCATTTGACGGAGCGATCACGTGGTAAACGGCCGCGATTAGCGGCCATCTACCGTGATCCGTGATGCGCCGGGTCTTCCCAGGGGGCGCGCGGGAGCAAGATTCTGTGAGGACGTCCCTGGGACGTCCACTCAGGATAACTCGACCGCGCTGTGGACGTCTTTTGTACATGGCGCGGTCGGGAAGTGGTTAAGGAAGTACAACAAATTGAAGCCAAAATGCAGAAAACACTTTTTAAGCAGTCACAGCAACTGATGATTGATGTAAACCATGTGAATGAAAGCAGTCCATTGAAAGAACTCCCCTAGAAGTATTACCATATATACTTGAGTATAAGCCGACCCGAATATAAGCCGAGGCACCTAATTTTACCACAAAAAAAATGGGAAAACGTATTGACTTGAGTATAAGCCTAGGGTGTCCATCTGCATGCCTCACTGTGCCTCACTTTGCCTCACTGTGTCCATGTGCATGCCTTACTGTGCCCATGCCTCACTGTGCCCATGCCTCACTTGCCTCGTTTCCACTGAGTGGAACGGTTCGGGTCGGTACAGTTTGGGACGGTTTGAATGGTCCGGTCTATTCTGGTGAGCGTTTCCACTGCAAGTTGGACCGTCAGGGGCCATTCAGGGTTTAGAAAAAATGCCTAGCGTGTCCGCCAATCAGTGGAATGTATTGTAGCTCCGCCCTAACCGAACCGTTCCATTTTCTATGGCCCCACATCTGAAGCAGGACCCAGAATGGTGCGGTATGGTTCGGTTTTATGGCATGCTTTCATAATGGAAACACCCAAAATAGTGTACCGTACCACTCAGTGGAAACGAGGCAACTGTGTCCAGGACTAGACTGACGTTTAACATGGGAGTATATGGAAGGGGTGCCCGGCTTTGAAAAATTTGTGCTCCCCCAGACAAAAATCTTTGCACACTTATAGAGGAGAAATGCGGCTACATGTGTGCCAAGTTTTGGGTCCAGGGGACCTACGACTGGCTGGTACCATGTCCCAAAAGTCACCAGAGAAATTACCGTTTAACATGGGAGTCTATGGAAGGGATGCCCGGTTTGAAAAATCGGTGCTCCTTGGCCGTAGGTCCCCTGGACAACAAACTTTGCACACTAGTAGAGGAAGAGTGGGGCTACATGTGTGCCAAGTTTGGGGTCCTGGAGACCTACAGCCGGTCGGTATCGGGTCCCCAAATTCTGTGAGATCAGGCACAAAAAGGTGACTCGAGTATAAGCAGAGGGGGGCATTTTCAGCACAAAAAAATGTGCTGAAAAACTCGGCTTATACTCGAGTATATACAGTATATGGTTTGGTCCAATCTCTGAATCCATCAGTTTTGCATGTAAATAATGTTAATGTAAATAATATTTTATATTGTAGCACCCACTACCTTTTGGTAGGTGCTAGAATGGGTTTTTTGTGTTTTCAGGTTCTAGTACAGGCAAATTTAGGCAGGCCTGTGCATTAAGCTAGGCCTGTTTGTTTTGATCTGGGACTGGGAGTGTTCAGTGTAGCAGTGGGTGTGACCACTTGTGCTCAGGCTCAGAGGCACCTCCCCTGCTTTCCTTCAGAATGTTCTGGAGAAAGAGGCTGGGTCTCGTGCTGGAGTGGCAGGTAGCTCATGTGAGGGGGTTCTGCCAATCCCCATTCAGTATTGGCAGGGGCCGGGCCTCCTATATAAGCTGAGGTCACATGCTGCTGGCGAGGAGTTGTTAGAGAAAGGAAGATGAAGCAGTAGTGGTGCTGTGTGTAGGTCCCTAGCTGGGGCCTACCGTGTGCTGAGTGGGAAGTCGCAGGGAAGACCATCCCTCTCCAACACCACAGAGCAGGAATTCAGGACAGAAAGGAAGGATTAGAGAAACTGCTACTGCTGGACTGTGCGGCTGAACTACGTTTTCCTCTATGGACCGGGGCATGGAGCAGGTCAGTGTGTACACTTCAGAAAGTAATGGAACCGGAGGAAACTATTAAAGTGTTAAGCCTTGTACACACGGACGGTTTTCTCGGCAACAAAACTGCAGAGAAAACCGTTCGTGTGTGTTTTCTCGTCGAGAAAACTGCCGGGAATCTCAGTGAGAAAAATAGAGAAACCGTGTGTGTGTGTGTGTGTGTGTGTGTGTGTGTGTGTGTGTGTGTGTGTGTGTGTGTGTGTGTGTGTGTGTGTGTGTGTGTGTGTGTGGCTACAAGCTTACCTGTCCTCCGGTAAGCCTGCGCATGCTCGATGAGACTTTGACGCATGCGCGATAGCTTACAAGGGTAGTGTAGGGTGAAGCAAGATGGCGGCGACGGCATTGAATCTGACGAGCGCATGCTCGTCGTAGTCAATGACGTCACCGCGTTCTTGCCATTCCAAAGAACGGCGGTTCTTTTGAATGGCTGTCTGTATGCACGGCTTGGCAAGAAAAGCTTGCCTGGCCTCTCGTCAGGAAAAACAAAGTTTTTTTCCTGACGGGATTCTCGGCCGTGTGTACAGGGCTTAAGTGTAGACTGTTGTGGCCGGGGAACGCAGCAGTTCAGGAAGAGACTTTAAATGCAGTGCGGATTGTTGTGGCCGGGGAACATAGCTTCTGCAAGATTGGACTAGCTGGGCCTAGTAGTCCATCGGTCGCCATGTGCTACTAAAGTACTGGACCGTCTGCAGTGAAGCAAAGCAATAGACTGTAAATCTTTGCTGTGTCTCATTACCAGAATTGAATCCTTTTATCAATGTGTTAAACGCCATGGGCATCTCATATCATCCCTATCCTACCCAAGTTATTTCCCGCAATAAAAATGCCGCAAAGTAACGCAAATGACTGTTTATTGTCTCAAAATGGATGCATGATGGTCAGGCAGCAGGGTGATGTGTGGATCTTCTGAACTCGTGCCAGTGCACCGCTACATTATAATAAAAGTTATTACATGTATTAACTCCACACAATTATCAGACTACAATACTTTACAATAGTGGGCCTTTAGGGTATTCCACTACCACTGTGGCAAAGCACCTTGTACCCATATTAATGAGGTCAAGAGTCTCATCCCCACAACTCGGGCCCAATGATTATGGGAGTCTGCAGGTGGGGGGAGGAGGGGTGGGGTTATCAGAATCTGGAAATCCTCTTTAACCGCTTCCCAACCAGCGCACGACAATATACGTCAGCACATTGGCACGGCTGCGCGAATGGGCGTACAGGTACATCCCCTTTAAAACGCGGCTTAATGGGTGCGCCGCTGCATGCTCCGTTACCGTGCCCACGGGACCCGTGGTCTCAATGTCTGCCGGTGTCCCCCGATTGTGTCACAGAGCTGTAGAACGGGGAGATGCCTATGTAAACAAGGCATTTCCCTGTTCCTAGTGACATGACAGGGATCTACTGCTCCCTGTCATTGGGAGCAGTGATCGCTGTCATGTCAGTGGTAGCCCATCCCCCCCACAGTTAGAATCACTCCCTAGGACACACTTAACCCCTTGATCGCCCCTAGTGTTTAACCCCTTCCCTGCCAGTGTCATTTACACAGTAATCGGTGCATTTTTATAGCACAAATGACAATGGTTCCAAAATAGTGTCCGATGTGTCCGTCATAATGTCGCAGTCACGATAAAAATCGCAAATTGCCGCCATTACTAATAAAAAAATAAAAAAATGCTATAAATCTATCCCCTATTACGTAGACGCTATAACTGTTGCGCAAACCAATCAATATATGCTTATTGCGTTTTTTTTTTTTTTTACCAAGGATATGTAGAAGAATAAATTTCGGCCTAAACTGAGAAAGAAATTCGTTTTTTTAGATATTTTTGGGGGATATTTAGTATAGCAAAAAAATATTGCTTTTTTTTCAAAATTTTCACACTTTTTTTGTTTATAGCGCAAAAAAAAAAAACGGCAGAGGTGATCAAATATACACTGAGCGTTTTGTAGAAAAATCTGTCCATATGTATCATAAAGCATGGCTTGCCTCAAGAGGGATGCTTCCTCATTGATTGAAATGTATCAGTGATGTGAGACACAAATCCAAGCAATTTAGCACAAATAGATCATAGTGGCTATATACAGGTCCTTCTCAAAAAATTAGCATATTGTGATAAAGTTCATTATTTTCTGTAATGTACTGATAAACATTAGACTTTCATATATTTTAGATTCATTACACACAACTGAAGTAGTTCAAGCCTTTTCTTGTTTTAATATTGATGATTTTGGCATACAGCTCATGAAAACCCAAAATTCATATCTCAAAAAATTAGCATATCATGAAAAGGTTCTCTAAACGAGCTATTAACCTAATCATCTGAATCAACTAATTAACTCTAAACACCTGCAAAAGATTCCTGAGGCTTTTAAAAACTCCCAGCCTGGTTCATTACTCAAAACCGCAATCATGGGTAAGACTGCCGACCTGACTTCTGTCTAGAAGGCCATCATTGACACCCTCAAGCAAGAGGGTAAGACACAGAAAGAAATTTCTGAACGAATAGGCTGTTCCCAGAGTGCTGTATCAAGGCACCTCAGTGGGAAGTCTGTGGGAAGGAAAAAGTGTGGCAGAAAACGCTGCACAACGAGAAGAGGTGACCGGACCCTGAAGAAGATTGTGGAGAAGGACCGATTCCAGACCCTGGAGGACCTGCGGAAGCAGTGGACTGAGTCTGGAGTAGAAACATCCAGAGCCACCGTGAACAGGCGTGTGCAGGAAATGGGCTACATGTGCCGCATTCCCCAGGTCAAGCCACTTTTGAACCAGAAACAGCGGCAGAAGCGCCTGACCTGGGCTACAGAGAAGCAGCACTGGACTGTTGCTCAGTGGTCCAAAGTACTTTTTTCGGATGAAAGCAAATTTTGCATGTCATTCGGAAATCAAGGTGCCAGAGTCTGGAGGAAGACTGGGGAGAGGGAAATGCCAAAATGCCTGAAGTCCAGTGTCAAGTACCCACAGTCAGTGATGGTCTGGGGTGCCATGTCAGCTGCTGGTGTTGGTCCACTGTGTTTTATCAAGGGCAGGGTCAATGCAGCTAGCTATCAGGAGATTTTGGAGCACTTCATGCTTCCATCTGCTGAAAAGCTTTATGGAGATGAAGATTTTATTTTTCAGCACGACCTGGCACCTGCTCACAGTGCCAAAACCACTGGTAAATAGTTTACTGACCATGGTATTACTGTGCTCAATTGGCCTGCCAACTCTCCTGACCTGAACCCCATAGAGAATCTGTGGGATATTGGGAAGAGAAAGTTGAGAGACGCAAGACCCAACACTCTGGATGAGCTTAAGGCCGCTATCGAAGCATCCTGGGCCTCCATAACACCTCAGCAGTGCCACAGGCTGGTTGCCTCCATGCCACACCGCATTGAAGCAGTCATTTCTGCAAAAGGATTCCCGACCAAGTATTGAGTGCATAACTGAACATAATTATTTGAAGGTTGACCTTTTTTGTATTAAAAACACTTTTCTTTTATTGGTCGGATGAAATATGCAAATTTTTTGATAGGATTTTTGGGTTTTCATGAGCTGTATGCCAAAATCATCAATATTAAAACA
This sequence comes from Rana muscosa, assembly GCA_029206835.1. Classification (NCBI taxonomy): domain Eukaryota; kingdom Metazoa; phylum Chordata; class Amphibia; order Anura; family Ranidae; genus Rana; species Rana muscosa. The sequence goes on from CM055117.1 coordinate 898,282,370, forward strand.
AGAAAAGGCTTGAACTACTTCATTTGTGTGTAATGAATCTAAAATATATGAAAGTCTAATGTTTATCAGTACATTACAGAAAATGATGAACTTTATCACAATATGCTAATTTTTTGAGAAGGACCTGTATATTTTCATCAGTGTATTACAGATGGTTACAGTTCCTGCAATGACACACCAATAGCATTCCTACAGCCTGCAGGTAAATTGCATATTGAATTTTTGAGGAATGTAAGCAATGGTATAAGATTACTCACGGTACCGCAGGAATCACCAGGAGTATTGGGATCATTTTCAAGCTGTTCGTCCGTGACATGAATTATATAATCAACCACTGTTTGTACAGAGATCACCGACCGATGTATAGTCAGGATCGATCTGTATAGATGTGTCCTCAGTTAGTTTCTACAAAACGCTCAGTGACAGACTCAAGCCTCGTACACACGATCGCTGAGCGTTTTGTAGAAACCAACTGAGGACACATCTATACAGATTGTGCTGGGTAGTATTTATGGGACATTTTGGGTATTGGATGTGTTTTATGTATATTGCCTGCATAATAGGCTATTAAATTTTGTAGTTTAACCTATTTAGGTGTGTGGAGGTCTGTTTGTTTGTTATTTTGTATGTATTTCGATTACCTCTTGATCCTCTCACTAACTGACCTCTTTTTTTAATCTACCATTATGTTAAATGCGGTTATCTTGGAATGCTGGTGGTCTTTATTAAAAAGTGGAACGGGCTCTGGTATTCCAAAGCCCTAAGCAGCATAAAACCCATCAGATTTTTTGCAGGAAACCCACATTACTGCCGTTAAAGTACTGGCCCTGAGTGAACCCTGACTACTACGTGTCATTCATTCCTCCTATTCTGTCTATACCAGTTGTGTAGCGATCCTTGTTAGTAAGTGTCTGTCCTGCACAATTCAGCAGGTTGCCACAGATGGGTAGGTGCATGATTGCAGTTTTGATTATAAATACACTCAATGATGAGGTTCTAACACATCTCCTGTACAAAACAATCATTCTTGATTATTTTATCACTGCTCTGGATCACAATTTCAATTCTACTAACAGGCACAGGGCTTCTCCCTACTGTCATTTGGCCTGGACAGATGCCCTGAATCTGTGGAATATTTGGTGGTGGAAAAACCCAGGCCTTAGACAACACTCTTGCTTCTCACCCATGTACAGCTCTGCTTCTCACTTTGATCTGGCGTTTGGATGCTGTAAAGTCCTTTCTCATATTGCTGCCATCACGTTCCTCGGGGGGATATCTGATGAAACCCATTTATAGATTGTTCTCACTGTAGATAAAAGTAACTTTTGCCCCCTTAGCATCTTCAATCAGATTGGCTCCAGGATCCGGATACAGTTGCACAGGGTAAAGTGATATTAAAGCTTTGTTTTTTTTTGTTTTTTTTAAATAACAAACATGTTATACTTACCTGCTCTGTGCAAAGGTTTTGCACAGAGCAGCCCTGATCCTCTCCTTCTTGGGTCCTCCGCCAGCGCTCCTGGCTCCCCCCCTTGACCAGTGCCGCCAATAGCAAACCATTTACTATAGGGGCACTGGTGCATGCTTGCTCCTTAGCCCTGCTCTGTGTCCATAAGACACATAGATACGTGGCTCAGCCCTACCCTCATTCGGTCCTCACTGGCTGTAAATGACAGCAATGGGAGTCAATGGCTCCCACTGTTTCACAGCCAATGAGGAGAGAAATACCTGGGACAGCTGAAGCTCCCGTGCACATCGCTGGATCAAGAGGAAGGTCAGGTGTGTATTAGGCGGACCTGTGGGGGGGAGCAGCACAAAGAAGGCATGAAGGTAAAAAACCTGCAGCCTTTACAGCCACTTAAAAGATGGTATGTCCATTAGGGCTGGGAAAAAAATCGATTTTAATCTTGAATCGAGTTTTGAGTTCAAATCGATTCAGATTTGAAGAAAATCGATTTTTTTTTAAAAACATTTTTTTCCTTCAAAGTTTCTGTAGCAGGGCTGCAGGGGGCGTATCCAGAATGGCACTGGGCGGCGTTACCCCAATTACATCTACTCGCCGCAGCCGCCGCGAGTAGATGTAATGTAACACTAACCGCAAGCCGCCGTCTGCCTACCTGATCAGCGTGTCATGCAGACAGACGGCGGCCATTGCAGTGTTCAAAAACCGCGCCTCCCGAGTCCTCGTCTGTTATAGGCAAAACACTCAATTTCACAGCAGGCAGTGTTCAGCCTATCACGGACATCCTCTCATCCTCGTCTGTGTTATGAGAATGAGCGGATGTCCATGATAGGCGGAACACTGAATGCTGGGAAATTGAGTGTTCCGCCTATCACAGACGAGGAGGAGGCGCGGCTTTTGAATACTGGAATGGCCGCCGGTGTAGCAGTAAAATCCGTATCCCATGAAAATCTGCATCAGGTACAGGCGCAGTGAGGCATTGGGCGCAGTGAGGCATTGGGCACAGTGAGGCATTGGGCACAGTGAGGCATTGGGCACAGTGAGGCATTGGGCACAGTGAGGCATTGGGCACAGTGAGGCATTGGGCACAGTGAGACATGGGCACAGTGAGACACGGGCACAGTGAGACACGGGCACAGTTCAATTCAACTAAGAGTAACCAAGATTTTTTGTTTTATTAGCTAAATCCAAATACAGTATTAATAATTTGGATGTTTAACAATCTTTGTTGCACACTGACTTTGCAGTTAGAGAAAGGGTTTGCCTTTGCAATTTTGTTTGTTGATGCACTTCAATTAATATAATTTTAAAAAAATTGAATCGAATCGTAAATCGAGTTTTTTATAAAAAAAATAAATAAATAATAATAAAAAAAAAAAAAGCAGATTTTTTTTTGGGGGGAAATCGCCCAGCCCTAATGTCCATGTACTGGGATGCTAATAGGGGAATGGTAGGCCCCCTCCGAGAGTGGGATGCTTTTAAAACATCTGTTAGAGGGCATTACATCTCCATAATAAAACATGTTGGAAGAACCTCTAATGCAGTAATACGCGATATGGACAGTGCCCTGCAGAATTCTGAGCTGCAGTTTGCGGCTGATCCTTCTAAACAGAGCTTCATTGGACCTAAACAAATTTGGAGGGGTCTTCTGATGCACATAACTGATCTTGTTCACTGTTCTTACCTCAGGCACTGTCAAGCTTTTTGAGATCTTTTTGAAAAGAATGGCAAGCTGGTAGCCAATTTAGTGGCTGATCCCTCTATGTGCACAGAAATTCATTGCATTAGATCAGAAGATGGTGGGGTTCAGACGGAATCCAATGAAATTCTAGAGTTTTTTTTTACTATTATACAAACCTTTATGCTCCTATCGCCCCATATGATCTTTCAAATAATGTGAAAGGATGCAACAATTTCCCATTTACATATTTTTGGGCCAGGATAGGAATTTTCTAGATACTCCAGTTTCCCTAGCTGAAGTCAGAGTTGCTATACTGTCTTTCCCAATAACAAAACCTTGAAAATGGATGTCATTCTGTCAGATTGATACAAGCTATGTATTGAAGAGCTTCAACATTATGTAATCTCTATATGCAGTTTATGACCTGGGGAACCTACCCAACTCTAATGCAGCCTTTCTCAACCAGTGTGCCACGGCCCCCCTAGAGTGCAGTACCTGGCTGAATGAGGAAACTGGAAAGGTACTTTTGTTAGAAGCTAGATTTGTTTTATAAGGGCTTTATACATGTGTGTGTGTACATGTGTGTGTATGCATGTGTGTGTGTATGTGTATGTATGTGTGTCTGTGTGTCTGTGTGTGTGTGTGCGCGCATGTGTCAGTATGTGTGTGTGCCTATGTGAGTGCATGTGTCTGTATGTGTGTGTGCATGTGTCTGTGCATGTGTATGCGTGTGTATATATGAGTCTGTATGTGTGTGTGTGTATGTTACTTTTAATCCTGCCCCCCCCCCCCCCCATTCTTGTACCATCAGAACTGCTTTTGTAGGGCTTGTTTGTGATAGCAGCAAGGACTGCTGCTCCGATAAAAAGCAATCCATGCACAGATCGCTTTTCAGAGGCATTTGACAGGCAATATGTTGCCTCCTCACCACCTGTTTTAAGCCCATAAATGCATCATCACTACATCACTACACCGCAACCGTGAAATGCACACAGTTGCGGGGTAGTTGCAGTGTAGCCCCATTCACCCTCGGTATACCTCCAGTTGCAGCCACAGCATGTGTACACCCCCAGCTGCTGCCTCTGCAGCTAAAGGGGGAGAAGGTGGGGGTGGTAAAAAAAACAGCTCAACCATGTGGTTTTACCGCCCCTCGACCCTGACATGTAAACAAGCCCTTGGTTCACATCTGTGTGGCTACATGCAGCGTGTAGGGCAGCCCATTAATTTCAATGGGCTTCTCTACCCACAAAAATGCAGGTAAAGAAGTCCCTGACCTTTTTTTTTTTATTGCACTGCACCTAAAGCACCCCACATTTTTCCAATGTGTGAGGTACCATTAAGAATTAATGGCACCCCTAAAGATCAGAGCATTTGTCTGTGTCAGGAATGAGTGCGATTTTGCGCCTGTTCTGCGACATACAGTAACGGGAACCAAGCCTTGGACTGGGGTGCCTCAAGACCGAAAATACTTTTTAAGGGTGCCCCGACTAGAAAAAGGTTGAGAAAAACTGCTCTAATGTACCAGGCACATATAGTCCTTATACATGTCAGGTCTGCCAGGAGAATCCAACCATCACTCCGGTTTCCTGACCGGTAGTCTTGTTATCCCAGTATCAGGTGGAGGGACGGTTGAGATCCTGCAGCCAGTATAAAGGGACCGCAATAGATGGTGTAAACAGCCTAACAAGGAACCACCAGCAAATAACTCACGGTTAGTAGAGGCCGAAGACAGGAACCCAGTGGGAGAAAGGACAATCCAAGTCAGCGGACCAAGGCAGAAGTACACAGGGGTCAACCAGAAGGCAGTGTCAGAAATAGGCAGGGTCGGCAACAAGATCAATGTAAATCCAAGGGGTAATTCAAGAATCAGAGTCAGGAACAAGCAAAGTCAGCAACCAGAAACAAGCAGCATCCACCAAACTAGCACAAACAGGAACCTATACTAGGGCAAGGACAGGAAGGGGAAGTGAAGATTTATAGGGTCACTGATCAGGTGACTACCAACAGCTGGTCCCAGGGTGGAGCCAACATCAAATAGGAAACCTTCTACGAACACCAGGTCCCAAAATGAAATCCCGGACACGGCGTGACAATACACAAACCAGACAAGGATCCACATTACTGTGGCTTGTACAGGCCTATCTCTCTCCTGAGTATGAATCTGAAAATCCATGCTATGGTCCTGGTGACTCACTTGTCCAAGGTTGTATAGACTTTGATGGGCTCTGATCAGACAGGGTTTTTTCCTCAGAAGTTCACTAACAATAATATAAGGATAGCAGGCGATTCTTAATCTTCATTCCAATCACTGGAGTAGAATAGTTGTTACGATCGATATATAAATGGTGATTCTGTTGACTGGAACTATATGCACCTTGTCCTTGGGAGAATGGGCCCCACTCTTCTTCGCTGGATTGACCTGTTCTCTGCTGTTTCAGCAGTGATCTCTGTCCTCTGCTGACCCCTTGTCCTTAGCTCAGCTGACCCCTATCCTCGACTCTGCCGACCCTGTCCTCTGCCCTGCTGACCCCTGTACACTACCCTGCAAACCAAAAGCCTTTGTACACTGCCCTACAAACTGCTGACCCTATCCTCTGCCCTGCTGACCCCTGTACAATACCCTACAAACCAAAAGCCCCTTTACACTGCCCTACAAACTGCTGACCATATCCTCTGCCATGCTGACCTGACCACCTGTACACTGCCCTGCTGACCTCCCATCCTAATCCCCCCAGAATTTTTTTACTGCACCACCACATCACACAGGCCCTGCTTACAATCTGCTTTGCTCACTCTGGAGAAGCTCTCTGTTTACAATGGACTTAAAGTAAATTGGGGAAAGTCAAAAAAACTACTCCCAGTAGATCCTATTCCATCTCAAGCACAGGACAGGACCCTACCCCTTCAGTGGGTAACGCAGATCAAATAACTGTGTATTCACATATAAATGTAGATGATTTTATGTCTTTAAAATTTATGCCCCTACTGGGCCTCACAAAATCCCAATTTGAAACTTGGAGGTCTTTACCATTCTCCCTCATAGGCAAGATTAATGCTTCCCCTCTTTCTATGTCTACTTAGACATGTCCCTGTTTGGATTCTTTCATCTCTATTGAAACAATTGGACTCCCAATGTCCTCTTTTCTCTGGAATGCCAAACCTCCCAGACTTAGCCTGTCTTTTTTAAAACAAACTTTCTTTAGGTGGATTGGCCCTTCCAAAATTTCTCAGTACATTTTGGCTGGTCAACTATCCCAAGCCCATAATGGTTTGCCTGTGATCAGTCATTATCTAGAGGCGGCAGCTTTGGGATCGTATGAATGCCGTGTTCTATATTGTCTTACTTGTGTCATGTAAATTAAAATTAAGGCATGCAAAAGAGCAGTCTAACCTAGTGCTACTTCTAATCAACGGTTCCTTCATACCCTGCTATGGAACAACCCCACCCCTTCACCACCCAGCTACACTAAATGCCAAATACAATCTCCCAAACTGATACTTTTACCACTACATACATCAGTAGATTATGGCAGGCAGTAACTGAATTGCAGGAAGAATCAATGAACTACGAGGTCACTTACCAGTGCCCTCACAGTTTATTGAGAACTACAAGCTGTCAGCTGCAGTGGATGACAGTACTTGTAGTTCTTTCATTCTCAGAACTCTGTGCTTTTTTTTGGCTTTTTTTTTTTCAACTTTAGACCTGGTCCCGCCCACCTGCCACCATTCTTGCCTAGGTGAGAATGATATGTCTCTGTTGCCTCAGCCTCCTCGGATTCCACGCCACATATCTCAGGAGGCTGCAGGAGTTGGGACTCACAGTGGACATCGGAGACCTGCTGCCTGAACCCGGAAGAGGCATCCGGCTTCCGATGACTGAGGAGGACCGAGATGGCATTGCGGAACCTGGGGCTACTGCACTTGATCAGCAGATCGCAGCAGCACAACAATGCAGTGATTGGACAGGTGAGTATCTGAATCAAGGACAATGCGGCATAACAGGTAAGTGGAGCTTGAAAAAAATCAGAGTAGCGACTTAAGTTCCTCTTTAAAGTTGTTCTTAAGTCTAATTGTTCCCATGTAAAAAAAACATCCCACCACCTGTCCCCCCCCTCCTTTCCTAAAGGGCGCCGGAGTGCCGCCCCCTCTCGCTCCCACACTGCCACTGAAAGACAATACACAGATTCATGCATTGCATGAATCTGTGTATTGTCACCGCTGCCCACTATACATATGGCCGGCCTCCTGGTGAGCGCCGGCCATATAAATTAGAGCGGCGGCCGGCGGTGGGTGTAACTTGGAAGTGCCTATCAGAGCCGGCGGCTCTGATAGCCTTTCCGAATACAGCTCTCACGCTGTATTCGGCTTCCAAAAACTCCTCCCAGGTACGCACAGGGGTGCGTTCCTGGGAGAAGACTGTTTGGAGGTTTCAGCCAATCAGGTTCACCGGATCTGGTTACCGGTAACCTGATTGGCTGAAGCAACATTGAGGGCGGAAGAGCACATCGAGGACGGCGTGGACCGAGGAAGGTAAGTGCAGGGCTGGGGGGGAACTGGCTGCATTTGGGGGACACGCTGGCTGAATATGGGGGACAAACTGGCTGAATATGGGGGACAAACTGGCTGTATATGGGGGACAAACTGGCTGTATATGGGGGACAAACTGGCTGTATATGGGGGACAAACTGGCTGTATATGGGGGACAAACTGGCTGTATATGGGGGACAAACTGGCTGTATATGGGGGACAAACTGGCTGTATATGGGGGACAAACTGGCTGTATATGGGGGACAAACTGGCTGTATATGGGGGACAAACTGGCTGTATATGGGGGACAAACTGGCTGTATATGGGGGACACACTGGCTATATATATGGGGACACACTGGCTGTATATATATGGGGACAAACTGGCTGTATATATATGGGGACAAACTGGCTGTATATATATGGGGACAAACTGGCTGTATATATATGGGGACAAACTGGCTGTATATATATGGGGACAAACTGGCTGTATATATATGGGGACAAACTGGCTGTATATATATGGGGACAAACTGGCTGTATATATATGGGGACAAACTGGCTGTATGTTATATATATATATATATATATATATATATATATATATATAGGGGCACACTGGCTGTATATGGGGGCACACTGGCTGTATATGGGGGCACACTGGCTGTATATGGGGGACACGCTGGCTGCATTTGGGGGAACTGGCTGCATTTGGGGGGAACTGGCTGTATATGGGGGACACGCTGGCTGCATTTGGGGGGAACTGGCTGTATATGGGGGGGGGGAACTGGCTGTATATGGGGGGGGGGGAACTGGCTGTGTATATATATATATATATATATATATATATATATATATATATATATATATATATATATATATATATTGGGCCCACTGGCTGTATATGGGGGCACACTGGCTGTATTTGAGGGGGCAAACTGGTGGCGTTTGGGCACAGTGGCGGCAATTTATTTTTTTTCAGTTTGTTTGCGCCCCCCCAAAAATTTTGAGCACCAGCCGCCACTGTACCTAAATATCCTTCCTGGCAGAAGACACAGGCAGCAGCAAAAGCCAGGGGTGGAGGCATGGCCTATGTCTATGGATACACACAGCTTTAGATTAGGAGCATGCCCACGCCAGTGCCCCCATAGCACACGGGATGCTAAGTGGGCACCCAGAGGAAGGAGCAGACAGTGCCAGTGGGGGACTGCCAAAGAGGAGATAAGGGGCCACTCTGCAAAATCTTCACGAAAAGCAGGTAAGTATAACCTCTTTTTGTTTTAATTTAAAAAAATTGCCTTTAATATCACTTTGAGGTAAACATTGCAATGACAACTCATTATATGTGTTTACTAAAAATACACCCTAGCCTCTTTCTGTTTCTTGTCTCTTCCCCCTTACAAATTTAGAGCCCCCTGCTATCTTTGGATTTTAATCTTTGTAGATTAGCCAAGTGGGAGCAGTAGGAGCGATATGAGAAGGGCACAGAAGGACAATAATATATAAGCTGAAATAACTTTTAAGTAACTATTAAAAATTCTTTATAATAGTAGTATAAATTAAACTTTATAACATAGACAGACCTCTGCTGAAGCAAAATAGCAGTAAAAAACGTACTCGGTCTACATGACAAACTTTTATATACCATGGACATTTCTGGGAATAATACAGAGTTTGTATTTAGTTCAGTTTGAATTTACTTTTAATGTGAAAGCTTCAGAGAATGAATGTATATGTGAACCCAACAATGAACTTCTTTTATTTGCTCTCTTTTGATTTGTAAAATTTACCATTAAGGTTGGGTTCACACTAGTGCGAATTTGATGAGGCTGTCCCCGCATCCAATTCGCATGTCAGCAGATTGTGACCGGCTCTCAATGAAGCCGGTTCAGACATCTCCGAGACGGCTGTGGAGCCATCCTGTGTGTCTTCTGGTCTGTTTCAGGTCTAATTCCAGCCAAAAATTTGGGCCTGATTCGTCCCTGAAACAGAGAACAGGGACACACCAGACTAGGGTTGCCACCTCATCCCTTTAAAACTGAACACATATGACTTATACAGGTTCTGAGGCTAATTGAATGCAGATAAGGCACCAAGTGAGTTTAATTACCACCTTAATCAGCCACAGAACCTGTGTAATTCATATGTGCTCGGTTTTAAAGGGATGAGGTGGCAACTCTACACCAGACCCCTGCTGTGAGCTGCTCGGCACAGCAGTGTGAACCCAGCCTAAAAGTATTTTGTTATATCTGTTCTAAAAGGGCATTTTGCCAGCTTAAACCTCCCTGCCTGCGCTGACTGTTATCAGTTACACTGTACCCATGTATCTCTGAGAACTACAAAACACTTCCCCTCTATGTATTGGGGAAGGAGGAGGGGTGTTTGTAGTCCTGTCCTATGGTGACATTGCTGCTCCTACATACAATGTTGTAGATACAGTTTTGGCGAGTGAGCATTGTCATCATTGGAAGTGTGTTACTGGCAGGATCACCAGGTGAAAAAAAAAATGAAAATAAAGGCAAGCGCCATGTGTTAAACTCTTTGTAAGTGTTCATTGAGAGAAGCCCGGGAGCAGAATATGTTGTAATGGAAGAAGTAGATCATGCTGGAGGATCTGTGTTTACTACCTTGATATAGGTTGACTGATAGAATTGATACCATCCATTCACAGGAATCTCTGATTGAGAGAACTACAAGATCCCGTGGCAGATGGCTTGCAGGTTTCAAAATGACAGCCCTTACAGAGGTATGGGCTGGAAGTTGGAGGGCTTGTCTGCAGGAGCCTGCCATTACACCAGTGGTCCATTGATCACGGCTGAATTGTTTTCTGCGGAAAAAATTAATACATGCACATATTGTTCTGCAAAAATGTGCATTTATTATTTTCTCCCAAAAGGTGAACGTAGTCTTTAACCGCTTCCCGACCGCCGCACGCTGATATACGTCGGCAGAATGGCACGGGCAGGCAAATAGGCGTACCTGTACGTCCCTTTGAATTTGCCACCCAGCGGCACCGCGTGCCTCGTGAGTGCGCCCGCAGGTCCCGGGAACTCGATGTTTCCGGGCTGCCCACTATTGCAGTCGGGAGAGGAAGAACGGGTAGATGCCGATGTAAACACAGCATTTCCCTGTTCTTCCTAGTGACAGGACAGTGATCTCTGCTCCCCGTGATCGGGAGCAGAGATCACTCATGTGTCACTCGTAGCCACGCCCCCTCACAGTTAGAATCACTCCCTAGGACACACTTAACCCCTTCAGCATCCCCTAGTGTTCAACCCTTTCCCTGCCAGTGTCATTTTCACAGTAATCGGTGCATTTTTATAGCACTGATCGTTGTATAAATGACAATGGTAGCAAAAAATGTGTCAAAAGTGTCCGATGTGTCCACCATAAAGTCGCAGTCACGATAAAAATCGCAGATCGCCGCCATTACTAGTAAAAATTATAATAATAAAAATGCCATAAAACTATCCTATTTTGTAGACGCTATAACTTTTGCGCAAACCAATCAATATACGCTGATTGCGATTTTTTTCTTTTACTAAAATTAAGTAGGAGAATACTGTAGCACACAGACCCCCTTTTACCTGCCTTGTTCTTTGGCTCTTCGCAGGAAGAAGGGGCACACCATGCCACAAGCCCGTACCCTCCTGTATTAAGAGGTTGAGCGGTGTTGTTGGTGGGTCATTTCAGTCGAGCCAGAAAATATTTTCTCACCTCTGTGGATAACAGATTTGAGTACTTGTTTCCCCCAGTGAATAGAATGTCCACACTTGCTATAACTCCAGAGAGTTTATTTCTTCTCTTAGCAAATAACAGTCTCTTGATAGAACAAAAGGTTGGAGCAAGGAAAAGGACGGCATAAGATGTGGGGAGAGGTCCAGGCACAATCTCAGTCACTTCACTGTTCAGCTTCTCGAACAGACTCAGCCTCAAATGGATAGTCTACTTAGGACAAGACTAGCAGCCAAATGACACTCACACTTTACTCGAGGCCTCTATCACAGACCTGGTGAACTTGACCTTGGCCTAGGGAGAAGACATCCCTCCGGAGAGTTACCAGGACCCTTTCCTTCACCGGGACTACCGCATCAGTCCTTCGGAACGGTTCCTCACCCGGCCTCCTCTACTCAGATACGGGTCCCCTCGCAAGGTGGCACCCTGAGATTCCTCGATCCCCGATGGGCTCCAGCCAAAGGTGCTGGGCCCAGGCCTTTGCTGCAATTTCCGAGTCCACGCCTCCAGGACAGACAGGAACAGCAGAGTAGTACCTCACCCTGGCATTAAAGGTGCCCAGGATGGAACCGGAACAGAGAACACCCGCCCCTGGGCCTAGGGTGCCCAGGACGGACTGGAACCAGAACCAGGGGTAGGACCCCACCGACTAACCCAGAACAGACAGCGTCTGCCCCTTTTTATTTCCTCTCCCAGCACGCACAGCAGGTTAACCCCGCCCTACCGTCCGTTTGCCGAGAGGGGACACAAAAAGCACAGCCCTGTACTAGTGGTTCAACCCTAGCCTACTATGGCAGCGCCACCTATAGGCCACAGGGAACTGTACACCAATACTCTCCCTGCGGATAAAATGGTTGCAAACCCTGACAAATTAGGGTGTTTGGGCATAACTACCACCCAAACACTTCCCTTAAATTGAGGACCCCGCTACATAACATATCGGCCTAAACTGAAAAAAATAAAAAAAAAAATTGGGATATTTATTATAGTAAAAAGTAAAAGATAAATAAAAAATTAAAATCGCAGAGATGATCAAATACCACCAAAAGAAAGCTCTATTTGTGGGAAAAGAAGGGTGTCAATTTTGTTTGGGTACAGCGTCGCACGACCGCGCAACTGTCAGTTAAAGCGACGCAGTGCCAAATCGCAAAAAGTGGCCCGGTCATTTGCCAGCGAAATGGCCTGGGGCTGAAGTAGTTAAAAGAGGCTGTGAGAAGGTGACATATCGCCTCCCAACCACCTGTAAAACATCCTTGGAAAAGTGATCTACCACAGATTGCCTTTCAGAGGGCAATGCAAGTATAAACGAGCTCTAATGCCGCGTACACACGGTCGGAATTTCCGACAACAAATGTTCGATGTGAGCTTGTTGTCGGAAAATCCGACCGTGTGTAGGCTCCATCAGACATTTGCTGTCGGAGTTTCCGACAACAAAAATTTGATAGCTGGTTCTCAAATTTTCCAACAACAGAAGTTGTTGTCGGAAATTCCGACCGTGTGTACACAATTCAACGCACAAAAATTCAACGCATGCTCGGAATCAATTTGACGCATGCTCGGAATCATTGAACTTAATTTTTCTCGGCTCGTCGTAGTGTTGTACGTCACCGCGTTCTTGACGTTCGCAATTTTCCGACAACATTTGTGTGACCGTGTGTATGCAAGACAAGTTTGAGCGAACGTCCGTCGGAAAAAAATCCACGGTTTTGTTTTCGGAATGTCCGATCGTGTGTGTACGCGGCATAACTGTGTGTGTGTGAACTTAAATGTACTGCCATGCCAATCTGACACAGTATTACATAAACTAACATATACATTGGCATTTCTGATGTGAAACTATTTTTGTTTGTTTTTATCCTGTATCTAAGTTACATAACCAGTAGGGTACAGCAGAATGCAGACATTGTGGGAAAATGAAGACCTAACCTCAGACTAATTCTTCCCTGACTGGCACCTCGTTCAGTGCGTGCCAGCATTCCCATAGAAGTCTCATGAGAGTCTTTATCCAAGAAGCCCAGAATATTCCCAACAGTCTATAATAAATTTTTAGCTCTGTGTAGCTAAAAGAAATCCCTGTGCTTTGGAATTCTAACATAGTATGTACTAAAGAATAGAAGCAGATGAGCTTTTGTGTGTATCTACCATCATCCACAAAACAAATGCAGTCATGGTGCCTTCACAGCTTCCAGTCTTTTAAAGCTTGTGAGAAACTTCCCATCATGAGGTGTAGCACAAAATGTCCAACATTTATCATGTGTCTACACTATGTCCCCAGAGTATTCAAGGTCAGTACTTTCCCTGGGACTTGTTTTTTTGACCTCTCCTATATAAAGCCAGGGCATAGATCTTGATGTTTTGGTTTTACAAGTTTATTGGGAAACCTCACAATCAGGGCCGTTTTAAGGAATTTGGGGGTCCCAAGCAAAATGGACATGGAGACCCCCCAACCCCCCCCCCCCACTCACGCAAAGCCTACAGGAACCACAGCATAGCGATACAGTTTAAGCTCACCCACACTTTATATAAATAAAAAAGGTTTACAGTGCATATACTGCTGTTGCATATAATCCAACATACTTAAAACACATACACACTCACATTAACATTAAGTTGCTGTTTAGGACTGTTTATGGACCGTGGGATGGGCAGGGGGACCGTGGGATGGGCAGGGGGACCGTGGGAAGGACAGGGGGACCGTGGGAAGGACAGGGGGACCGTGGGAAGGACAGGGGGACCGTGGGAAGGACAGGGGGACCGTGGGAAGGACAGGGGGACCGTGGGAAGGACAGGGGGACCGTGGGATGGACAGGGGGACCGTGGGATGGACAGGGGGACCGTGGGATGGACAGGGGGACCGTGGGATGGACAGGGGGACCGTGGGATGGACAGGGGGACCGTGGGATGGACAGGGGGACCGTGGGATGGACAGGGGGACTCCGCACTGTAATGTCCACATCTCCCCCCACTGTAATGTCCACATCTCCCCACTCACCTCGGCCGCTGCCGCCGGGTGTACCAAGATGGACGCCGCTCCGGAGCTAGGCCGAAGCCGCGGCCTTTCCTATGGCCGCAATCCGCGGATCGGCTCAGGGCGGAAATCCAGGACAGGCAGCAGGCAGGCACCCTAGGCTGGGGCCCCAGGCCAGCTTGGGGCCCCAAGCAATTGCTTGTTTTGCCTGTCCTGTTCCGACGGCCCTGCTCACAATGACCATGATTCTCTGAAAACTTTGCAGGTTACATTAGTGAGAAAATCCTAAAACCAAACACTACTGATGTAACAGCAATTTATAAACCTATGTCCCCTAAGTACACGTTTGTGGTGTCCTGGCTGAGGTCAGACCTATTGTAGGACCGTGGCCCAAATGAAAAAGTTTGCAAAATGTTGAATTGGCAAGAAGCTCATGAATCCAAGTTAATAGAATGGTCTACCCAAATTATGTTTAAAATCTTACTTATTCCACTACACTTGCATTTGAAAAAGGAGAAGGGGGTAACACCAAAGCAAGTCCTGAGGTCATAAATATCTATTTCAACTTCAAAGAATGGGACTTTAGCTGATATCACGCAGAGAAACATACACTCATGCAGAACATACAGTATATACAGTGGATATAAAAAGTCTACACACCCCTGTTAAAATGTCAGATTTCTGTGATGTCAAAAAATGATAAAGATAATTTCAGAACTTTTTCCACCTTTTAATGTGACCCATAAAATTTACAACTCAGTTAAACAACAAACTGAAATCTTTTAGGTGGAGGGAAGTAAAAATTAAAAAAATAAATATGGTTGCATAAGTGTGCACACCCATGACCGCTTCAGCCCCGGACCATTTTGCAGCTAAAGGACCAGGCCCCTTTTTGCGATTGGGCACTGGTCGCTTTAACTGACAATTGCGCGGTCGTGTGACGTGGCTCCCAAACAAAATTGGCATCCTTTTTTTCCCCCACAAATAGAGCTTTCTTTTGGTGGTATTCGATCACCTCTGCGGTCTTTATTTTTTGCGCTATAAACAAAAATTTTGAAAAAAATTCAATATCTTTAACTTTTGCTGTAATAAATATCCCCCAAAAATAAATGTAGCACTACCCCCAGTTAAGAGAGCCGCTGATATTGATTTGGGCCCTGTAGTGCACCGCTGTCAACCCCTGGCAATCGGCTCTAACCTCCCGTGGCACAGCTGGTGATAGAGGGATAGGACCGCAACTGTTGGTGACGCAGTCCTATAACAAACATACACAGAATATACTTTAAAACTCCTATTAAAGTAAGCGGAACTAACACCAAATGTACTTTACCCAGATATTTTACTGAGGCTAATGGGCAAGTAATAAACAACAGTATAACAAGTTGCAGATCCCTGCAATAAACAGTAATAAAGATAAACAGAGTAATCAGAATAATAAAGTATTGCTATGCAACTCTAGCGCTGCCCTTTTACAGCTACTTCCCCTCATGGGTAGACTAACACCCAGCAATGTCTACCTATGCAGTCAGGCCTGACTGATCTAAATGGAAGTTCAGTGAAACAATATTTGCTAGCAATCTCTCGGTGGTGCACTTGAAGAACAACTTTGTAATCCCAACGAATAGTAAAGATAAAGGATCTGTCTTTAAACAGCTCTCACCACCTGGACAAGTCCAAGTCCGTTCCCTCCATCGATTCGTCTAGGAACAGGAATCCACCGACATCCAAGTCTTCAATCCTTCTGGTGTACTGCAGCAAGGAGGATTAGATGTCTCTAAGGCTCTGCTAGGCTGGCAGAGGGCTCTTTGGAAAGGAGCACACGGCCCAGGCTTCAGGCCTTGTGCACACAGCAGTTCAGCACAGACATCCTCTTGCTAGGAGAGGGGTGTCCAAAGAGAGCGAACAAACTCCACCTCCCCTTTATAAAGTCTGCCCCAGCAGTCTCTGTTCTGGAGCAATGCACCCTGGGTGCTGCAAGATGTACTGGGAGATGTAGTCTCTCTCTCCTCTGCTTTCACTTCCATAATGTCTCTTTACTTCCTCCCGACTCACCTCTCACCTGGAACTTCTTGTCTCTCTGCATTAAAGGGGAACACCCCGCTACATAAATAAAACATTTTTTTCCTCAGTTTAGGCAGATACGTATTCTTCTACATTTTTTATTTTTTTTACTAAAAATATCGCAATAAGCGTTTATTGATTGGCTTGCGCAAAAGTTATAGCGTCTACAAAATAGGGGATAGTTTTATGGCATTTTTATTAATATTTTTTTTTTTACTAGTAATGTAGTAATGGCGGCGATCAGCGATTTTTATCATTACTGCGACATTATGGTGGACACATCGGACACTTTTGACACTATTTTGGGACCATTGTCATTTTTACAGCGATCAGTGCTATAAAAATGCACTGATTACTGTGAAAATTACAGTGAAGGGGTTAACCTGTAGGGGGCGCTGAAGGGGTTAAGTGTGACCTAATGTGTGTTTCTTACTGTAGGGGGCGTGGCTTGGCATGGCGCCGTCACTGATCGTCGTTCCCTATGTCAGGGAACAGACGATCAGTAACAGGCTCACTGGGAAGCACTTACCTCTCCCCGTTCTTCAGCTCTGTGACCCGATCGCAGGACACCGGCGGCGATCGGGTCCGCAGATGCGGTCACGGAGCTCAAGACCGGGTCGCGAGCACGTCGCCGTCAACGCGCGCGCGACCCACGGCTGGGCTCTTAAAGGGCAACATACCTGCACGTGGATGTGCCCAGCCGTGCCATTCTGCCGACGTATATCGGCGTGAGGCGGTCCTTAAGTGGTTAAAGAGGAAGTAAACCCTCTGACACTTTTCCTGAAAACAAAACCCTGCAAGAAAAAGGCATAATGAGCTAGTATGCTATGCATACTAGCTCATTATGTGGCACTTACCTAAAATCAAAGCCCCCGAAATCCTCCTCGTTCCCCTCCGCCGCCATGTCCCCTCGGAGCTTCTTCCTGGTATCGCCGTTCCGGCGCTGTGATTGGCGATAACGTCACACGCATGCGCGCGGGGCCGGCATTCGCCCATTCAGAAAACCTGCGATCCCCGCATGTCCCATTCATTATGCCGGGATGCTCAGTGCGCCTGCGCCATTGTCTACTGCGTACATGCGCCGTAGACATCGGTGCAGTGTTATCTGCAAATATCTCCTTAACCGTGTAGGTTAAGGAGATATTTCATGCACCTACAGGTAGAGGTCGACCGATATATCGGCTGGCCGATATATCGGCCGATATTTAGGCATTTTTGATAAATCGGCTTTGGCCGATTAATATCAAAACTGGCCGATATTATTCACTGGCTGCACTTCCTCCCCCCTCCTCCTCCCTCCTCCACACTTCTCCACACTCAGCAGCATCAAGCCGTGCTGTGTGTGTGTGAAACTGAAAGTAAGAGGAGAGAGAGAGGATGTGTCAGCTTGATGTCGGGGGTGGGCGGGACCCAGCAGATATTACACCAGCCAATGGGATGGTATCTGGGCGGGCCACTACGTCTAAAGCAGCCCAATCATTGGCTGGTGTAATTTAGCTGCTGGCCCGCCCACCCCCACATCGAGCTCAATTCTAACAGCTCTCTCTCTCTCTCTCTCTCTCTCTCTCTCTCTCTCTCTCCTCTCTGTCAGTTTCACACATTACACTCGGCTTAGTGTGAAACCTGCCAGTGCCCCAAGCCAGTGCCATCTGTCAGTGCCCCCAGCCAGTGCCCCCAGCCAGTGCCATCTGTCAGTGCCCCCAGCCAGTGCCATCTGTCAGTGCCCCCAGCCAGTGCCATCTGTCAGTGCCCCCAGCCAGTGCCATCTGTCAGTGCCCCCAGCCAGTGCCATCTGTCAGTGCCCCCAGCCAGTGCCATCTGTCAGTGCCCCCAGCCAGTGCCCCCAGCCAGTGCCAATCAGTGCCACCGCCAATCGGTGCCATCTGTTAGTGCCACCAGCCAGTGCCAATCAGTGTCACCCAAATCAGTGCCCCCAGCCAGTGCCATCTGTCAGTGCCCAAGCCAGTGCCATCTGTCAGTGCCCCCAGCCAGTGCCATCTGTCAGTGCCACCAGCCAGTGTCAATCAGTGTCACCGCCAATCGGTGCCATCTGTCAGTGCCACCAGCCAGTGTCAATCAGGGCCATCTGTCAGTGCCACCCAAATCAGTGCCACCGCCAATCGGTGCCATCTATCAGTGCCACAGCCAGTGCCATCTGTCAGTGCCCCCAGCCAGTACCAATCGGTGCCATCTGTCAGTGCCACCGCCAATCAGTGCCATCTGTCAGTGCCACCAGCCAGTGCCAACCAGTGTCACACGCCAGTGCCACCCAGTTCCAAGTGCCACTGCCAATCAGTGCCATCTGTCCGTTCCAAACCAGTGCCCCCTGCTGCCAATCGGTGCCATCTGTCAGTTCCGAACCAGTACCACCTGCCAGTGCCATCTGTCAGTTCCAAACCAGTGCCATCTGTCAGTTCCAAACCAGTGCCACCTGCCAGTGCCAATAGAGCCATCTGTCAGTTCCAAACCAGTACCCGCCAGCCAGTGCCACATGCCAGTGCCATCTGTCAGTTCCAATAGTGCCACCTGCCAGTGCCATCTGTCAGTTCCAAACCAGTGCCACCTGCCAGTTCCAAACCAGTGCCATCTGTACTGAGGACATCAAGTGTGTGCTAGAGTGACAGGAGTAAGCAGGAAGGAATAGGAGTGGGTGAGGGTTTTTTTTTTTTTTTTTAATCGGCCTAAAATATCGGCCACAAAAATCGGCATCATATATCGGCCATCGGCCGCCCCAATTTCAAAATATCGGCATCGGCCAGAGAAAAGCCCATATCGGTCGACCTCTACCTACAGGTAAGCCTTAATCTAGGATTACCTGTAGGTGCAAATTGTCAAAGTGGGTTTACAACCACTTTAAACTAATACTTTGTTGAAGCACCTTTTGATTTTATTACAGCACTCTGTCTTTTTGGGTAGGAGTCTATCAGCATGGCACATCTTGACATATACTAATATTTGCCCACTCTTTGAAAAAACACTCCAAATCCATCAGATTGCGAGGGCATCTCCTGTGCACAGCCCTCTTCAGATCACCCCACAGATTTTCAATTAATTTATTTATTTATTTTTAAGCATACATACAGTTCGAGCTTCCACATCTGTTATTTTACAACATAAACAATATAATCATACAAAACATAACCTCATAGTAAACCAAAACAACAAAAAAATGAAAATAAATAAACTCAAACCTCTTCTCCCCCCCCCCCCCCTCGCTTCTTTTCCCCGGAGAGTTTCCCCCTCCTCTGAGGCCAAAAAGGCGCTCCAAGCGGACCAGGTCTCGGAGTACTCTTCGTGCTGTTGACGTGCAGAGAGGACTAGATCTTCTAGTTTGCTAATCTCCCTCACCTTACTAATCCACATTTCTAATGTCGGTGGCGATATTGGATTTCCATTTTAGCGGAATACATGCCTTTGCTGCATCTAAAAGATGCGGAATGCATGATTCCTTATATATATCCTTTCGGGTATTACGTTAGCATGTAGTAGGAAGAACTCCGGGCCCTCAGGTATTGTTAAATTTTCAATCAGATTCAGGTCTGGGCTCTATCTGGGCCATTCCAAAAATTCAATCTTCTTCTGGTGAAGCCATTCCTTTGTTGATTTGGATGTATGCTTTTGGTCATAGTCATGCTGAAAGATGAAGTTCCTCTTCAAGTTCAGCTTTCTAGCAAAAGCCTGAAGGTTTTCTGATAATATTGACTGGTATTTGAAACTGTTCCTAATTCCCTCTACCTTGACCAAGGCTCCTGTTCCAGCTGAAGAAAAACAGCCCCAAAGCATGATGCTGCCACCACTATGCTTCACTGTGGGTATGGTGTTCTTTTGGTGATGTGCAGTGTTTTTGTGCCGAACATATCTTTTGGAATTATGGCCAAAAAAATTCAACCTTGGTTTCATCAGACCATAACACATTTTTCCACATGCTTTTGGGAGATTTCAGATTTGTTTTTGCAACGTTTAGCCAGGCTTGGATGTTTTTCTTCCATCTTGCCACTCTAACCCCTAGCCCAGACATATGAAGAATGCGAGAGATGGTTGTCACACACACAGCCAGTACTTGCCAGATATTCCTGCAGCTCCTTTAATGTTGCTGTAGGTCTCTTGGCAGCCTCCCTGACCAATTTTCTTGTCTTTTCATAAATTTTGAAGGGACGTCCAGTTTTTGGTAATGTCACTGTTGTGCCATATTTTCTCCACTTGATGATGACTGTCTTCACTGTGTTCCATGGTATATCTAATGCCTTGGAAATCATTTTGTACCCTTCTCCTGACTGATACCTTTTAACAATGAGATCCCTCTGATGCTATGGAAGCTCACTGCGGACTGTGGCTTTTGCTGTAGGATGCAACTAAGAAAAAGTAAGGAAAGACCTACTAGAACAGCTGAACATTATTTGGGGTTAATCAGAGGCACTTTAAATGATGGCAGGTGTGTACTGACTCCTATTTAACATGAGTTTGAATATGTATGCTTTATTCTGAACACAGCTACATCCAGTGTTAATTTTGGCAGCAAATTTCAATTTAGTTTTAGTCTTAGGACTAAAATGGCATTTTAGTTTTAGTCCCATTTTAGTCTTCTGCAATTGTTTTAGTTTTAGACGTATCTCCAGTACATTTTAGTCGACTAAAATCATTTTAGTCATCTAAAATTGAATGGGTGTAGTTAAATTGTAAAGCATTTCTCTACAATTTCCAACTCATTATATACTGCTGGAGTGAAAAATCTAGTATGTTATTATTTATGTTATTGAGGTATGAACATACACGCTCTACAGACCAGTGTTAATTTTGACGTCAAATTTCAATTCAGTTTTAGTCTTATGCCGCGTACACACGATCGTTTTTAATGTCATTGAAAAAAAAAAAAAAAAATAGGATTTTTTACTCACCGTAAAATCCTTTTCTCTGAGTCCATGGACCGACACAGCTTCTCTATTGACAAAGTGGGTATTATCCGTTAATTAGGAGTGACTAGGCAGAAAAACTTGTAAAAAGTGTTGCATCACACCTTCTACAGTACCGCCCAGGGGGCAGACCCTCTGGGTATAACCTCTCAGTCTGCATCTCGCAGATCAGTTCGTCAAAAAGCAGTACAAACATAAAAGGAGGGGTGGGTGCTGTGTCGGTCCATGGACTCAGAAAAAAGGATTTTACGGTGAGTAAAAAAATCCTATTTACTCTTTCATCCATGGACCGACACAGCTTCTCTATTGACAAAGTGGGACGTCCCAAAGCAGTGTTAGAGAAAAAACGAGGGGTGGTAACAGCATAAAAACAAACTTCACCCCAAAACACAAAACAGCACTCCTCCAACGGAGCAGTTGCAGCTCTAAACAGCCGCTTGCAAAACCTTGCGGCCGAAAGAGGCATCCGAAGATGCACCTACATCAACTTTGTAGAATTTTGTGAAAGTGTGAGCGGACGACCAAGTCGCCACTTTACATAGTTGGGAAACAGACGCTTGATGTCGGAAAGCCCAAGAGGCACCTATTGCCCTGGTCGAATGCGCCGTGACAGGAAAGGGGGCGCCTGACCCCTTAAGGCGTAAGCCTGGATTACTATCTGTCGGATCCACCTAGAGATGGTGGCCGATGAGACTGCTTGGCCCTTGTTGGGACCAGCCACCGAAACAAACAGTGAGTCTGACTTCCGGAACAGGGAAGTAGCAGATAGGTATACTCTCAAAGCTCGGACAACGTCCAAGGAATGCAACGCCGCCTCTTTAGGATTCGACGGATTAGGACACAAGGATGGAAGTACAATGTCTTCGTTGAGATGAAAAGCCAAAACGACTTTCGGAAGAAAGGAAGGCTGCGGCCGCAGCACCACCTTATCCTTGTGGAAAATCAAATAGGGAGCCTTGCAGGACAAGGCTGCCAGCTCAGAGACTCGTCTAACTGACGTAACAGCCACCAAAAAGACCACTTTCTGAGAAAGTGTCAACAGGGGAATATCTCTAATCTTCTCAAACGGTGCCTTCTGAAGCACTGAGAGGACCAGGTTCAAGTCCCACGGAGGTAACGGGGGAGGGGCCACATGTCGAATCCCCTGCACAAATGTACTCACGAGAGAGTGAGTCGCCAGGGGTCGCTGAAAAAAGACAGCCAGGGCAGATATCTGACCCTTAATCGTACTTAGGGCAAGCCTTTGGTCCACCCCATGCTGTAAAAACAGCAGGATTCTGGAAACCAAATAGGTACGTGGATGCCATTTCATTTCCTCACACATGGAGATGTAGGCCTTCCAAGTGCGGTGATAAACCTTCCTAGAGGACGGTTTTCGAGCACTTCTCATAGTAGAGATTACTGAGTCTGACAGGCCCCGGTCTCTCAGTACCTGGTTCTCAACAGCCATGCCGTTAAAGCCAATGACTGTAAAGCAGGATGGAGTATGGGACCTTGTGATAGCAGGTCCTTTCGTAGTGGTAGGCGCCAGGGGACGTCTGCTACCAGACGTACTAGATCGGCGTACCAAGGACGCTGAGGCCAATCTGGAGCGATTAGGATAATTGGAATTCCCTCTGCCTCCACTCTGCAGAGCAGAAGAGGAAGAAGCCTTAAGGGAGGGAAGGCATAGATTAGCCGATACTGACCCCACGATGCTACCAACGCGTCCGTTGCGTCTGCCCATGGGTCTCTTGACCGGGCCACAAACCTCAATACCTTCCGATTGAGTCGGGAAGCCAGAAGATCTACGTCTGGTGTGCCCCATCTTTGGCAGAGGAGTTGGAACACCTCCGGGTGTAAGGACCATTCTCCCTGGTCCAGCATCTGGCGGCTCAGGTAGTCCGCCTGCCAGTTTTCCACATCCGGAATGTACACGGCCGATAGTGCCGGTACGCTCTTCTCTGCCCACTTCAGGATGTGAGCAACCTCCGATGCTGCAGCTGAGCTTCTCGTTCCTCCTTGATGATTGACATATGCCACCGCTGTGGCGTTGTCTGACTGGATGCCCTTGCAGCCTCTGAGACCATTTGAAGAGGCACAGCTTGATCGCCCGGATCTCCAGGACATTGATCGGCAGGAGGGCTTCCTCTGGGGTCCAGCGACCTTGCGCCGACTGGACACCCCAGACTCCCCCCCAACCTGTAAGGCTGGCGTCCGTCGTGATCACTATCCAGTAAACCGGAAGAAATTACTTCCCGGCCATTAGAGCCGGTGCTGTCAGCCACCATACCAGGGATCTCCTGACTAGGTGGGCTCACTCGGATTTGATAATCCAGAGATGAAGGGCATCTGTTCCATCTGGACAGAACTTCCTTCTGTAACACTCGAGTGTGGTATTGAGCATATGGGACCGCCTCGAAGGAGGCTACCATGAGGCCCAACACTCGCATGCAAAAACGGAGTGACGACCAATTCCTGGAAGTCAGCTGCCGTACTGCAGCCCGGAGGGTCTGCAACTTCTCCACAGGGAGGAATACCTTTTGCCTCTGAGGAATCCAGAATCAACCCCAGGTACGCTAGGCGTTGAGTGGGCACCAATACTGACTTTGGCGTGTTTAGTATCCAACCAGTCTCGAAGAGTCTGACAGGTAATGGACACGCTTACCTCTATTTCTGAGCTTGAAGGGGCCTTCAGCAGAAGGTCGTCCAAGTAACCTGTGATAGCGATACCCCGCTGTCTTAGAAGTGCCAGAATCGGAGCGAGCACCTTGGTGAAAGTCCTGGGTGCTGAGGCAAGGCCAAATGGGAGGGCCACATACTGGTAGTGGTTCTTCCCGATAGCAAATCGCAGAAACCTCTGGTGTCTGGAGTATATGGGGACATGCAGGTATGCGTCCTTGATGTCCAAGGAGGCCAGAAAGTCCCCCGGATGGAGAGCCGTGACTACAGATCGAACCGACTCCATCCGAAATCTTTGTACTTTCACAAAGCAATTGAGGGCTCTGAGATCCAAGATTGGCCGAACCCCCTCCTCCTTCGGCACAATGAACAGATTTGAGTAAAAACCCTGACCCCGTTCCTGTTCTGGAACTGGAATAACTACCCCGCGTTCCAGTAGACCCTGGACCGCCCCATACAGGGCCTCCCGACGGGTCGGTAGTAGCTGGAGAATGGAGGTGATGAATCTGTCCGGTGGACAAGGGAGAAATTCTATCTTGTAGCCTGAGGAGATTACTTCGCAAACCCACCTGTCGGAGACTAGAGCAGTCCACTGAGTCGCGAATTTGCGAAGACGTCCCCCCACCCGAGAGCTGGGTGGGGGCGGACCTTCATGCGGACGCAGATTTGTCCGCAGGCTTGTTGGGTCTGCGGGACCAAGGACGCTTTTGTCCTTGGGCAGGCACTTTATCAGCCTGGGGTCTTTTCCCTGTCGCCCTAAGAGGGTGAAAAAAACGCTTGCGTGCAGTAAAGGAGGGCCCTTGCCCTTGGCGTGGCCCCTTACCCTTGCTAGTTTGGGGAAGCAAAGTGCTTTTACCTCCTGTGGCATCCTTGATGATGTCATCCAGCATCCAGAGAAGCCCCAAAAAGTCTGTCGCCCTTAAAACGAAGACCCAACAGGGATTTCTTGGAAGTCTGGTCCGCAGACCAGCCCTTTAGCCAGATCAGGTGGCGTATTGCTACTGCATAAACCGACGCTTTTGACAGCAGGGGAATAGTATCCATGTCTGACTCGCAGACAAACTTAAGACCCTGGACCAACTGGTCGGCCAAAGTTATCTCATTAGGAGGAGCATCTCGCTCCTTTAACCCCTGGAGTAGCAATTTTGCCCATTCAGTAAGTGTCTGAGACACTAGGGCCCCCGCCAATGCCGGGCGTACTGCCGAGCCTAGGTAGCGAGCGAGTGCTTCAGCCTTCTTATCCACAGGGTCCTTGAAAACAGGAGCCCCTTCTACTGGAATAGTGGTGGCTCTATTAAGTCTGGACACCGAAGGGTCCACTATAGGGGGAGAGGTCCATATCTTCAGAAAACTCTCCTCAAAGGGGTACCGTACTGCAAACCTCTTTGGGGCTGTAAAGACCCTCAGTGGGTTCTCCCATTCCTTGTATAAGAGTTTGTCAAAATAAGACACACAAGGGAACACCTTAGCAGTGCGGGCAGGTCTACCAAAACCAAAGGGGACTGGAGTATCTGCTACTTCTGCAGTATTTTCCAACTTTAGCGTATCCCACACTGCAGTAATAAGGTCAAATACCAAAGCCGTCTCGCGTACTGACCTGGACTTGGAGTCATCCTCACTGTCCGATCGGTCACGGTCTGCAGTCTCTGATGCATCAGAATCTGGGCCATGAGCCGTAGCTGGACCTGGTTCTGCATCAGAAATATCCCCAGAAGATTGCAGGGGACGGGGGCGTTTATTACCCCCTGTATTCCCGTGTGCTGCTTCCACCCTGGCAGCAAACGCCTCTAGGATTGCCGACATAGCGTCCATAGACACCTCAGGGACACCAGCTGCTAAATCTGGTGTTTCAGGGGAGAAGACATCTGGCTCAGATGCCATGCTGACCACACGCTGACACCCACAGGGCTCCAGGCAAGATATCAATAGGCCACCCTCCTGTGCTGCAGAGACGCTGGGTCACCCAGAGGACTCACCACCCTAGATAGGTACTGCTATGCTGCCGTGTGCTGCGTCTGTGATGCTGTCCCCTGCTGCTGTGTCAGTCTGCTTCTTTTATCAGCACTTCCTGTGTGAATTTTCGCACCAGTGTAATGCACCCTAGAGGCCGGAGGCTCTCGCAAAATGGCTGCCAAAAACGTCTGTATGGAAGATAATGTGGGCTCCAAGAAAATGGCAGCGGAGCCGAAGATAGAGGTCAGGCAGCCGTAGCCCACAAAAAGATGGCCGCCGAATGGCAAAATATATATATATATATATATATATATATATATATATATATATATATACACACATATACACACACACATACAGGGTGGACAAACATGGCCGCCGATCACCTGATAGGGGCCAGTGGGTGTGGCCGAACCACAGGAAGATGGCCGCCGGGCAGTCATAAGAGGCCAAACTTGGCATGGACCACCTCAAAATGGCCGCCGACAGCATGGAGGAGGAAGCACACACACACACACACACACACACACACACACACACACACGTAAGCAGAAATGACATTTCTTTTAAATGTTAGTTACAGCCAGCCCCGCTCCAGTGGAACCCCTTAGGTGACCCCCAGCAACCTTTAGCTAGAAGCCCAGGGAGGAGGGAAAGGCAGGGAGAGAGGGAAGAAAGGGGCCACAACCACTTATTTGATCTCTCCAGGAATGTCCAGCTAAATCACCCAGCCGAGGCAGGGGAGTTTTACTTACCTATCCTGCATGTATTATGCTGGAAGACATTCCAAACAGATCATCGTCCGCGCACGGAAGGTGACTGTTGGCCAGGCATGCTGTGATTGGACCCAAAAGGGACGATCATATGTATGCCCTGGAGCGTGACGCTCACTGGACAGGCTGCTGCGACTCGGCCGTAAGGTCAGCCGAAGCTGAGCGGTCCGATGCAAGCCTTGGAGCGTAAGCTCACCGGCTAGGCTGCTGCGACTCGGCCGTAAGGTCAGCCGAAGCTGAGCGGTCCGATGCAGGCCCTGGAGCGTAGGCTCACCGGCCACCCGTGGAGCGACGGGCATGTCGTGGAAAACCCAGCGCGTAGCTAGGGTCGGCACACGCTCGATAGCCGAAACTGGGGAGACTACAAGGATCGAGGATCCAGCCTGTTACCCAGTCGGCAGTTGATCGAAGATCGCAGGAAACAACAAATGTAGCAAAAAAAAATATATAATTTTTTTTTTCCCCCCGGACCAATGGGCCGAAGGGAGCCATGTCCTACTCCTTGCTAGACAGAAAAAAACTGATCTGCGAGATGCAGACTGAGAGGTTATACCCAGAGGGTCCGCCCCCTGTGCGGTACTGTAGAAGGTGTGATGCAACGCTTTTTACAAGTTTTTCTGCCTAGTCACTCCTAATTAACGGACAATACCCACTTTGTCAATAGAGAAGCTGTGTCGGTCCATGGACGAAAGAGTAAACGGCATTTTTCGCGACGTGATTTTTCGTGTTTCCTCTCAAGCCTGCCTTGCCTACACACTATCGTGGAAAAAAATGCTTGAGTAAAGCGCGGTGACGTACAACGGCACTATAAAAGGGAAGTTCCATTCGGATGGCGCCACCCTTCATGTTAGTAAAGTTTGTTGAGAGACGATTCGCGCTTTTCAGCCTCGTGCTTTTCAGTC
Organism: Rana muscosa; assembly: GCA_029206835.1. Lineage (NCBI taxonomy): Eukaryota > Metazoa > Chordata > Amphibia > Anura > Ranidae > Rana > Rana muscosa. The sequence goes on from CM055117.1 coordinate 898,309,999, forward strand.
TGTTACAGCGTGACGAATGTGCTATCTCCATTCCGAACGCTAGTTTTACCAGAACGAGCGCTCCCGTCTCATACTTGATTCTGAGCAAGCGCATTTTTTTTTCACGTCGTTAAAGCCCCCACACGGCCGTTTTTTCATGACAAGAAAAACAACGATGTAAACGACGTGAAAAATTAGAGCATGTTCCAATTTTTCTCGTCGTGATTCTCAACGTTTTTCTCGTCTGGAAAAATGCTGGAAAGCCCACACACGATCATTTTTAATGACCATTTTAAAAAATGTAATTTTTCTCGTCATTAAAAACGATCGTGTGTACGCGGCATTAGTCTTTTGACTAAAATGGCATTTTAGTTTTAGTCCCATTTTAGTCTGACTAAAATGCCATTTTTATTTTAGTCGTATTTTAGTCATCTCAATTGTTTTAGTTTTAGTCGTATTTTAGTCGACTAAAATGTTTTAGCCGACAATATTAACACCGGCTACATCCCCAGGTATAAATGGGTGTGCACACTTATGCAACCACATTATTTTTTTGTTTTATATTTACTGCCCCTCCCTAAAAGATTTCAGTTTGTTTTTCAATTGAGTTGTACAGTTTATAGGTCACATTAAAGGTGGAAAAAGTTCTGAAATGATTTATCTTTTTTTTTTTTTTTTTTTTTTTTTACATCACAGAAACCTGACATTTTAATAGGGGTGTGTAGACTTTTTATATCCACTGTACAAACCGTTACCAGATTTATTAACCTCCCTAGCGGTAATCCCGAGTCTGGCTCGGGATGAATTATTTATGCTAAGAGCGGTAACCCCGAGCCAGACTCGGGCTGCATCGCAGTATCCAGGGGAAGTAACTTACCTTGTTCCCTGGATCCTGCGATGTCCTCCCACAGTGTGTGCGAGCCGTGTCTCGCTCGATCCTTACTGCCGAGTGCCGAGCTCCGTTCCCTGCGACGTTGCGGCGCACGGGGGCGGAGTTCGGCGCCAAATTCAAAAAAGTAAACACATAGTATACATACAGTATACTGTAATCTTACAGATTACAGTACTGTATGTAATAATTACTCACCCCCTTTGTCCCTAGTGGTCTGCCCAGTGTCCTGCATGCACTTTTATATAATAAAAACTGTTCTATCTGCCTGGAAACTGGAGATTGTCCATAGCAACCAAAAAGTGTCCCTTTATGTCAAAAGTGATTTTAGACCAGCTAAAAACAGCGATAATAAATTAGAATCACTCGCAGAATTGAGCAATAGCGATTTGTGGGGAAATTCATCATCAAACAAAAAAACTAATGACAGCGACAATTCTGCAACTGGAGCAAATTTCAGTGTTTTTGATTTGATTATATTATTAAATAATTTTTATTATAATTACATTACTATTTGTTATAATTATTTATTATATTATAATTTATGATTTTGTGTTTCAAACTTTATCATACCCGGGATGTCTAATGTCTACTAGACTCTTGTTTGGTCAGGTTTAAGTAAGTAATTACTAAGAATCGCAGGCCTACAATACATAACACCAAATTTCCATGCAAAATAATTGTACCGCTTTTGGTACATAATTCCAGACAGAATCATACCGCCAGGGAGGTTAATAAAAATATTAACATTTACACATAAACAAATTACACCGGATACTGAATTCCATATATTGATAAATCAAAACGACAGTGGTCTGCTAGGGAACTGACTCATCCTGGATTAGACATATTTTTTAGAAATTGTAAAGGCGCTTTGCAAGTAAATATAACATTACAGAATAGAAAAACCACTACAGGTAAGCATTTAAAATACTTAATGTGCTTTTACCTATTTTTTAAAAAATTGGGACGGTTTCTCTTAGAGCGAAGGTCCACCCTAAAAAAAAAAAAAAAAAAAAAAAAAAAAAAAAAAAAAAAACAGCCAAAAAGGCTCCAAAAAATGTGAAAAATAAATAAATCATTTTTTATACTCACCAGAAATGGCTGTTGCTAGGCAGATCGTCCTAATCTGCCACTTCCTATTCCGCGGTGATCTTCTCTCTTCTCCTCCTCGCATTGCCTCCTGGGAAATGGGGCGCGCTGTGTTCTGGGACCTGTGTCCCAGAAGACAGCCGCTCATTCACAAAGCGTTGCGCGACTCGTGCATGTGCAGTAGGAAACGGGCAGTGAAGCCGCAATGCTTCACTGCCTGTTTTCCTTAGTGAGGAAAAGCGGCGCCGGCACACGATCCGAAGGATGGATCGGCCTCGGGCGGCCAACATCGCGGGCACCCTGGACAGGTAAGTGTGCTTATTAAAAGACAGCAGCTACAGTGTTTGTAGCTGCTGACTTTAATTTTTTTTTTTTTTTTACACAGCTGGACCTCCGCTTTAACCACTTAACGACCGCTCACTGTATATATACGTCGGCAGAATGGCACCGACAGGCACAATCACGTAGAGTATAGTTGGGGGGTCCAATCGGACCCCCCTCCTATACAGTGAGCGGTGGCTAAGTGTCCGGGAGCGTTCCGGGATGAGGGGGCAGCCATTAGTTTCTGGCCACCCCCTCGCGATCGCTCCCGGCGAATGGAAATGCCCCCTCTGTCTGTGTCAGACAGAGGGAGCAGGAGGAAGTGATGTCATCTCTGGTGCGGCGCTCACATATACCGAGCGCCGTACAAGAGAAGACATCAGGTCAGTGCACAACACTACACTGACACCAGGACACATAGGGACATAAATCACCCCCCCAGGCCCCCCCAGACACCCCAGATCACCCCCCCAGCCCCCAGTCACAGTGTCACTGATTGCAGTGACCATTTATTTAGTGATCACTGCAATCAGTGACATTTGTGACTGTAAAAGTGTCAAAGTTTAGTCTTAGGTCCAGTGTAGCCCCCTAACCCCCCCTAATAAAGGTTTAACCCCCTGATCACCCTTTCACCCCCTATCACCACTGTCACTAAGCGATCGTTTTTCTAAACGCTGTCTTAGTGTCGGTGATGCAGATCGGTAGCCAGTAATTTTTTTTAGGTTCGCCGCATGTTTTTATAGCGTCAGGTACCCCCATATATTATCTAATAAAGGTTTTGACCCCCTGATTGCCCCTAGTTAACCCTTTCACCAGTGATCACCATATAAGTGTTACGGGTGATGCTGGTTAGTTAGTATGCTTTTTATAGTGTCAGGGCACCCGCCGTGTATATAACCCAATAAAGGTTTAACCCCCTGATCGCCCGGCGGGTGATAATTAGGTCTTAGCGTCAGAGAGGGTCTGAGTCACACCCCAGGCAGCGTCAGGTTAGTGCCAGTAACGCTAACACCCACGCGTGAAGCATACACCCCCCTTAGTGGTATAGTATCTGAACAGATCAATATCTGATCAGATCTATACTAGCGTCCCCAGCAGTTTAGGGTTCCCAAAAACGCAGTGTTAGCGGGATCAGCCCAGATACCTGCTGGCACCTGCGTTTTGCCCCTCCGTCCAGCCCAGGCCACCCAAGTGCAGTATCGATCAATCACTGTCACTTACAAAACAAAAACACACAACTGCAGCGTTCGCAGAGACAGGCCTGATCCCTGCGACTCCAGTGCTGTAGGAGGTGATTTCACCACCACAGTTAAAAAAAAAAAAAGCAAATATGCCGAAGCATTGGGGCAGCAGGGGCGGAGGAGCGATTTTGCTCCTAATGCCGCGTACATACGGTCGAAATTCCGACGGAGGCTTGCCCGTGGAAAAGTCCGACCATGTGTGTGCGGCATAACTTTTTTGCGGGAGGATGCCCCCATGCTTCGGCATATATAAATGGTGCGTGTATACCCATCATTGGAAGTGGGTGGATGAAGGGCGGTATTCTAATGGTGGGCATACCCACCGATCAATCTCTTTTTTCGTTCAGCCAACTGGCTGCATGAAATAAAAAGATTACAATACATGTCCAACAAGGACCAGCAACGTACTGGTATGTTGCTGGACTTTGAATGTTTATGCCAGAATGATGCCTGCGGGTTTAGGTATCATCTTGGTATCATTCTTTTCAGCCTGCGGCCGGCTTTCATGTAAAAGCAATCCTAGCGGCTAATTAGCCTCTGGACTGCTTTTACAAGCAGTGGGAGGGAATGCCCCCTCCCCGGATATAAAAAGCGCCATTGGGAAAGCATTTTATCACACCGATCTTGGTGTGGTCAGATGCTTTGAGGGCAGAGGAAAAATCTAGGGTCTAGAAGACCCCAGTTTTTTCAAAAAAGAGTACCTGTCACTACCTATTGCTATCATAGGGGATATTTACATTCCCTGAGATAACAATAAAAAAAAAAATACTTGGAAGGAACAATTTAAAAATAAAAAAGCAACATTAATAAAAAAAAAAAGAAAAAAAAAAAAAAAAAGCACCCCTGTCCTGCCCTGCTCTTGCCCAATGGCGAACGCAAGCGTCGGTCTGGCGTCATATGTAAACAGCAAGTGCACCATGCATGTGAGGTATCACCGCGAAGGTCAGATCGAGGGCAATCATTTTAGCAGTAGACCTCCTCTGTAAATCTACTGGGGTAACCTGTAAAGGCTTTTAAAAATGTATGTAGTTTGTCGCCAATGCGCGTTTGTGCCAAATTTTAAAGCATGTCATGTTTGGTATCTATGTACTCGGCCTAAGATCATCTTTTTTATTTCATCAAACATTTGGGCAATATAGTGTGTTTTAGTGCATTAAAATTAAAAAAGTGTATTTTTTAACCCAAAAAATGCGTTTGAAAAATCGCTGCGCAAATACTGTGTAGAAAAAAAAAATGCAACACCCACCATTTTAATCTGTAGGGCCTTTGCTTTAAAAATATATATAATGTTTGGGGGTTCAACATAATTTTCTTGCAAAAAAAAAAAAAAAAAATGTTTTCATGTAAACAAAAAGTGTCAAAAAGGGCTTTGTCTTCAAGTGGTTAGAAGAGTGGATGTAAGCTTCCTAATGTTGTGTATAAAATGCCAGAACAGTTCAAAACCCCCCCAAATGACCCCATTTTGGAAAGTAGACACCCCAAGCTATATACTGAGAGGCATGTCGAGTCCATGGAATATTTTATATGTTGACACAAGTTGCGGAAATACGACAATTTTTTTTTTTGCACAAAGTTGTCACTAAATGATATATTGCTCAAACATGCCATGGGCATATGTGGAATTACACCCCAAAATACATTCTGTTGCTTCTCCTGAGTACGGGGATACCACATGTGTGAGACTTTTTGGGAGCCTAGCCACGTACGGGACCCCAAAAACCAAGCACCGCCTTCAGGCTTTCTAAGGGTGTAAATTTTTGATTTCACTTCTCACTGCCTATCACAGTTTCGGAGGCCATGGAATGCCCAGATAGCACAAAACCCCCCCAAATGACCCCATTTTGGAAAGTAGACACCCCAAGCTATTTGCTGAGAGGTATTGTGAGTATTTTGCAGATCTCGCTTTTTGTCACAAAGTTTTGAAAATTGAAAAAAAAAAAAAAAAAAAAATATTTATATGTATGTGTGTGTATAATTATATATATATATATATATATATATATATATATATATATATATATATATATATATATATATATAGTGACAGCAGGAAGGTAAAGTCACCTGGTTGCATCCAGGGGGGTAGATATATTTCGCCCAGATTCAGGCTTTACGCCGACTTATACAACTAGGTGGAGAGTTGTATAAGCCCAGCTGAGGCTAGTGGGCTCATGGATGACTCATACCTCTAGGGAGAGTGTGGGGCGTCGTGCAGACAGGGAGTTGATGAGACCAGCTGAAGCTTGTCAGCTCATTTAGGCCTCTATAAGAACTCCCAGCTTCATTAGGTGTTTGCTCATGCCTGGAACCAGACCTGTGTGGACTGTCTAGGGAGAGTGAACCCCTGTGCGGTGAGACAAAGCCTGTGTGGCTATTTGCTTGGACATTTAAAACCAGGGACTTAGGGACTAGGACAGCACTAGGCTGATCCCAGTTGTTAGTTAGGAAACCTGTATGTTTACTCAGAGGTCAAGTTGACCAGGATTTATTTTATTTATGTTTCTTTTGCTTTGCTGTGTTTTGTCACTGTAAATAGAAAATAAACCGCACCTTTTTGATTTTGAAAACCACAACCTCCGTTTGCTGGGCCTGTTTTTGTGTGGGGAGCCCATCCCGGGGGTCACACACACCCGCTGCCGAGCTAACCCCCTCACAATATATTATATATATATATATATATATATTTTTTTTTTTTTTCTTTCTTCATTTTCAAAAACAAAATGAGAGCTGTAAAATACTCGCCATTCCTCTCAGCAAATAGCTTGGGGTGTCTATATTCCAAAATGGGGTCATTTGGGGGGGTTTTGTGCGATTTTGGCATTTTATGGCCTTCGAAACTGTGATAGGTAGTGAGGAGTGAAATCAAAAATTTGCGCCCTTAGAAATCCTGAAGGCGGTGCTTGGTTTCCGGGGTCCCGTACGCGGCTAGGCTCCCAAAAAGTCCCACACATGTGGTATCCCCGTACTCAGGAGAAGCAGCAAAATGTATTTTGGGGTGAAATTCCACATATAACCATGGCATGTGTGAGCAATATATCATTTAGTGACAACTTTTTGTATTTTTTTTTTTTTTTTGTCATTATTCAATCACTTGGGACAAAAAAAAAAATTCAATGGGCTTAACATGCCTCTCAGCAATTTCCTTGGGGTGTCTACTTTCCAAAATGGGGTCATTTGGGGGGGTTTTGTACTGCCCTGTCATTTTAGCACCTCAAGAAATGAGATAGGCAGTCATAAATTTAAAGCTGTGTAAATTTCAGAAAATGTACCCTAGTTTGTAAACGCTATAACTTTTGCGCAAACCAATGAATATACGCTTAGACATTTTTTTTACTAAAAACATGTGGCTCTATACATTTTGGCCTAAATGTATGACTACAATTGAGTTTATTCGATTTTTCTTATAACAAAAAGTAGAAAATATCATTTTTTTTCAAAATTTTCGGTCTTTTTCCGTTTATAATCGCAAAAAATAAAAATCGCAGAGGCAATCAAATACCATTAAAAGAAAGCTCTATTTGTGGGAAGAAAAGGACGCAAATTTCGTTTGGGTACAACATTGCATGTCCGCACAATTTACAGTTAAAGCAGCGCAGTGCAAAATTCTGAATTCACCTCTGGTCCTTTAGCTACCAAATGGTCCGGGGCTTAAGTGGTTAAGAACATTGAAAGCAGAACAATCAGCCAGGGCTTTTTAAAGAATATACAATTTTTGACAAGATCCTAGCTCCATTCTTTTGATGGCATGGCTATGCCAATCCTTGCTCAGCATTTGTGCAGTGACTTTATGGAATGCAACTGGCAGGGCTAGTGTCCTGGGACATCCACCAAGCTGTCTGAGAAGTAATAAGCACTTCTTCAAAAGACCTAGCAGATAATCAGACTTACAAGAGTAATTTTGAATGGACCTAATGTGAATTTAAAGCAAAACTATTTATTTTAGTTTTGTATGGCGTGGTGGAAAGGTTATAGAGATCCAGTGACCATTGTCACTGGGACAGGAAGTGATGAGAAATCGAACATTTCACAGTTGTCATCTGAACACATGTTCAGGTGAATAGTTAGGAAATATTCCACCAATGAAGACACTTGTTCTGGTGACAATTCTCTAAAGCCCTGTACACACGATCAGATTTCCTATGGATTCTAATCCGATGGATTTTTCCATCGGAAATCCGATGAAGCTGACTTTCATCAGTCTTGCCTACACACCATCAGTCAAAAACTCAACCGTTCCAAAACGCAGTGACGTAAAACACTCCGACAAGCCGAGAAAAATGTTCAATGCTTCTGAGCACGCGTCGACTTGATTCTGAGCATGCGTGGGTTTTTTCTCCGATGGAGTTCCACACAGACGATCGGAATTTGCTATCGTTTTTTTTCCCCCCATCGGATAAATTTAAAACATGTTCTATTTTTTCTCACCGATGGAAAAAAGACCGATGGGGCCCATACACGATCGGTTTGTCCGATGAGAAAAGTCCATCGGACTGTTTATCGGTAAAACCGATCGTGTGTACACGGCATAAGAGGCAATCATCACTTACTCTCCTTACACTTCTTGTTGTTTCTTTCAGACAGGAAGTGAAGGGGAATCTCTTCAGTGGGAATCCCCAATATATTTTAAACTACAGTTTTGGATAGAGTGAAATTTTTTGTAGTGTTTGTGTCCCAAGTAGGGGAATTTCCCTTCACTACCTATCCTCTAAACACTCAGGAAGTGAGGGTAAGCTCCACCACAAATATCAAAAAGAACTGGACAATCATTCTAACCTTTCCCTAATCTGTCCAAATGAATAAAAAAGTTTTGACCAGAGTTTCACTAGTGCCCGTAAGTATGAGTTGCCAACTGCCTAATCCTATTTTGAGAGGATTGGACAACAACCTCTTTGACACTGATAAGTCAAAACTAGAGGGATCCCCTGTTTCCTTATTGACCTACCCACCCCCTCCAATGACAAAAACCTAGAGTATATGGCTGATGCTGGTCTGGTAAAGATGTTCTTTGAATGCGTGTCACATTACACCCCCATCTGTGATGTCAGCCTTTTGTTTTTGTCACTTCTTCCCTATGTCTCCGTAAGAACAGTCATCTTTTGTCTTTGCCAAATGCTCAACACTATTAATCCCGTAGTACACAGACACAATCCTGACACCTGTTTGCTTAACAGTAGAAAAATAAACTGCACATTGATCTAGAAACTGTGCTTGCCCTTACAATACCTGGTTGTTGTTTTTTTTTTTAACCATTGCACACGATTAGAGACTGTGTAACCTCAAGCAGTAATAAGCTCTTTCTAAATATCATTGAAAATATTGACGTAGTCTCTAACATTTCCTTGTCTGCAATGCTTTATTTAATCATTATTGCTGGAAATAATGCATGCATAATATTATTATGTTTCTGAAATGAGTCCCTAATGTAGAAGCTCAAGAGAAAGGTGGTGGATATAGGGGTTGACTTGCAATATCTGTAAAGGATTTCAATTATCCAGGTGATGGTACAGTATATATATATATATATATATATATATATATATATATATTGTGACAGCAGGAAGGTAAAGTCACCTGGTTGCATCCAGGGGGGTAGATATATTTCGCCCAGATTCAGGCTTTACGCCGATTTATACAGCTAGGTGGAGAGTTGTACAAGCCCAGCTGAGACTAGTGGGCTCATTGATGACTCATACCTCTAGGGAGAGGGCTGGGCGTCGTGCAGGCAGGGAGTTGATGAGGCCAGCTGAAGCCTGTCAGTTCGTTTAAGGCCTCTATAAAAACTCCCAGATTCATTAGATGTTAGCTCATGCCTGGAAGCAGACCTGTGTGGACTGTCTAGGGAGAGTGAACCCCTGTGCGGTGAGAGAAAGCCTGTGTGGCTATATTTTGCTTGGACATTTAAAACCAGGGACTAGGACAGCACTAGGCTGATCCCAGTTGTTAGTTAGGAAACCTGTATGTTTAGTCAGAGGTCAAGTTGACCAGGATTTATTTTGTTTGTTTCTTTTGCTTTGCTGTGTTTTTGTCACTGTAAATAGAAAATAAACGGCACCTTTTTGATTTTGAAAACCACAACCTCCGTCTGCTGGGCCTGTTTTTGTGTGGGGAGCCCATCCCGGGGGTCACACACACCCGCTGCCGAGCTAACCCCCTCACAGTTGGTGGAGAATGCGGGCAGTTTTTTTTTAAGCCAGCATGGAGGAGATACTGAAACAGCTGGCTCTAGCAAATGCCAATCAACAGCAGACAAATGCAGGTTTGCAAAAGAGCCTTGCAGCTCAACAACAGAACTTCGCAGCCCAGCAGCAAGCTCATCAACAGAGCCTTGCAGCCCAGCAGCAAGCTCACCAACAGAGTCTGGAAGCTCAGCAACAAGCCCAGCAACGATCTGAGGCCCGCTTCATAGACCTATTACAGAAGCAAGAGCAGAGACTACAACAAATGGAAGCAGTAATGCAGCAACGTCCGCAGACCAGTGAGGAAAGCCGTCCCACTAATACCGCGTCCTTTGGGGTGAGTCGTTTATTGACAAAAATGACTGGAGAGGATGATCCAGAGGTATTTTTGACCACGTTTGAAAGGACTGCTGAAAGAGAAAAGTGGCCTGAGGAGCAGTGGGCTGGACTGGTGGCTCCTCTGTTAACGGGTGAATCGCAGAAAGCTTACTATGACCTAGAGCCTGACCAAGCAAAAGACTATGTGATGCTAAAAGCTGAAATATTGGCAAGGCTGGGTGTCACCCTGGCTGTCCGGGCTCAGCGTGTGCATAACTGGACTTTCCAGCTTGGAAAACCCCCCAGGTCTCAAATGTATGATCTCATTCACCTGAGCAGAAAGTGGCTACAGCCAGAGACTTTGTCCGCACCAAAGATTGTGGAACGTGTTGTAATGGATCGGTTTTTGAGAGCTCTTCCTACTGCCATCCAAAAGTGGGTAAGCCATGGAGACCCAGAGACGGCCGATGGTCTTGTGGATCGTGTGGAGAAATACTTGGCTACAGAGAACCTGACGGCCTCTTCCAGAGACACTCGGACTTTCCACCCTAAGACCAGACCATCCCCAGGGGCGGATAAGATGATTCCAAGGGGTAAGGGTGGAGAGAGTGAGAGGGTGGGAGCTCTACCCCAAGTTTGGCGAGAACAGCCTGGGAAATCAGCGGCTCAAGAGGCGGCAAGAAGGATCATTTGCTACCGCTGCCGGCAAGCGGGACATATTGCAGCAAATTGCCCGGTTTTGGAGGAACCCATGCAGTGTGACTTTCTGACGGGCAGACGTCAGTCGCTGTGTGCGACAGTCGCATGCACTGCCATTCGGGGAACTGAGAAACATTTATGCAAAATGTGTATTAATGGTAGAAATGTTGTGGTATTGCTGGATTCAGGTAGCCTTGTGACCCTGATAAAGGCTGAATTAGTTAAAACAGAGGTCTCTGGGAATAGCAAGGTAGCTGTTATTTGTGTGCATGGGGACACCCGAGAGTATCCAGTGACTACAGTGTGTTTCGAGACCCCCAAAGGTACCCTTTCTCATCCAGTGGGCTTAGTGTCTCAGTTACCGCATGACGCCATTGTGGGAAGGGATTTTCCGAAGTTCTGGGAACTGTGGGATGATCCTGAGCCCCCCACTGGTGCCCCTATGTACCAGGAATATGATAGCCAGAACTCCTCTGAGAGTGGTGAGGACTCTCCCGAATTTCCCTTGTCAGTATTGGCAGGGGAGACTCAAGAAACTGGAGAGGAGCCCACCTCCTCAGACGAAAACCTACCGTCTGTGGAGTTTTCTGATCTTGAGGTTCACAGGGAAAACTTTGCCACAGAACAGTTGAAAGACCCCGCCCTAATAAAGGCACGGGAAAACGTAGTGAAAATAGATGGCGAGTTAGTGAACCCAGATAATACCTGCACTTACCCATACTTCAGCGTAGAGAAGGACCTACTGTATCGGGTGGCAAAAAGGGCAGAAGAAACCGTTGAGCAGCTTGTGGTGCCCAAACCTTACAGGAAGTTGGTGTTGGAGTTGGCCCATGGGCACATTCTTGGAGGTCATCTGGGGACAGAGAAAACCCGAGAGAGGGTATTACAGAGATTCTATTGGCCTGGGGTGATGAAGGACATAGAAAATTATTGTTCCTCCTGCCCTGTGTGTCAGAGGTCGGCCCCGATGCCACACTTCCGTAGCCCGCTGGTCCCTCTACCCATCATTGAGGTCCCGTTTGAGAGAATCGCAATGGATTTGGTAGGTCCTATAATCAAGTCCGCTAGGGGGCACCAGTACATATTGGTTATAATGGACTATGCCACCCGTTATCCAGAAGCGATCCCTCTCAGAAATACCTCGGCCAAAACCATAGCCAAAGAGCTATCTCTTGTTTTTAGCCGGGTGGGTATTTGTAAAGAACTGCTTACGGACCAAGGTACACCCTTTATGTCCCGGGTTATGAAGGAGCTGTGTAAATTGTTCAAAGTGACGCAATTACGTACATCTGTGTATCACCCCCAAACCGATGGGCTGGTTGAAAGATTCAACAAAACCCTAAAACAAATGTTGAAGAAAGTGGTGGATAGGGATGGAAAGGATTGGGACTGTCTACTTCCTTATTTGATGTTTGCTATTAGGGAGGTGCCCCAATCCTCTACGGGATTCTCCCCCTTTGAGTTACTGTATGGGAGACACCCAAGAGGGCTGTTGGATATTGCCAAGGAAACTTGGGAAAGTGAGAGTTCTCCCCACAGGAGTGTGATTGAGCATGTCGCCCTGATGCAAGATCGAATTGCACAGGTAATGCCCATCGTGAAGGAACATTTGGCCCAAGCGCAGTTGGCACAGCAGAGAGTGTACAACCGTGGAGCCAAGACCCGTACCTTTTCCCCGGGGGATAGGATATTGGTACTTGTCCCTACGGTTGAAAGTAAATTCCTTGCCAAATGGCAAGGCCCCTACGAGATAATGGAAAAAGTGAGCGAAGTGAATTACAAGGTCAGACAACCAGGAAGGCGAAAGCCCGAACAGATCTATCACGTTAATCTGTTGAAAGCCTGGAGGGATAGAGAGTCCCTAGTCGCAGACACTTGGTCACCAGCTCAAACTGGTTGCGTGATTCCTGAGGTTGGAATCGCAGCCACCTTGTCACAACCCCAACAACAGGAGGTTAAGGAGTTTGTGCTTCGCAACAAGGAGGTATTCTCTGAGCTGCCGGGACAAACATCTGGGGTAGAGCATGACATTATTACCCCGCCCGGTGAAAGGGTGAAGTTAAAACCCTATCGGATCCCAGAGGCCCGACGGGAGGCAATACGGGAGGAAGTACAGAAAATGCTGAACTTAGGGGTGATAGAGGAGTCCCAAAGTGATTGGTCTAGTCCCATTGTGTTGGTGCCTAAACCGGATGGGAGCTGGCGATTTTGTAACGATTTTCGTCAGTTGAACAAAGTTACAAAATTTGACACCTACCCCATGCCACGTATAGATGAGTTGATCGACCGGCTGGGAACAGCCCGATACATGACGACTCTTGACCTCACAAAAGGGTATTGGCAAATCCCCCTGGCCAAGTCAGCCAAAGAGAAAACCGCATTTGTAACCCCAGACGGGGCGTTCCAATATAAAAGAATGCCGTTCGGGTTACAGAATGCGCCGGCCACATTCCAGCGGAAAATGGACCAGATGCTGAGGCCCCATCGGAAGTATGCTGCGGCTTACCTGGATGACGTAATTGTCCATAGCACAGATTGGGCCTCACATCTGCCAAAAGTGCAAGCAGTCCTGGACTCTGTTCGGGAAGCAGGGTTTACGGCTAACCCCAAGAAGTGTACCATTGGGCAGGAGGAGGCCAAATATCTTGGGTACACCATTGGGAGGGGAGTAATAAAACCCCAACTCAACAAAGTCGAGGCCATCCAGAGTTGGCCACGTCCCAACAGCAAGAAGCAGGTACGAGCCTTTCTGGGAATCGCTGGGTATTATCGGCGATTCATTCCCCACTTTGCTTCTAAGGCTGTGCCCCTAACCAACCTGACGAAGGGGAAAGGGTCGGTCATGATTAAATGGACCCCCGAGGCTGAGGCAGCATTCCAATTCTTGAAACAAGCCTTATGTAGCCAGCCAGTGTTGTACTCACCCGACTTCTCTAAAGACTTTGTCGTACAAAGTGATGCGTCAGATGTGGGGTTAGGAGCAGTATTGTCCCAGGTCTGGAACGGGGAAGAGCACCCAGTCATTTACCTCAGCAGGAAGTTGAAGTCCCATGAGGTAAATTACGCCACCGTTGAAAAGGAGTGTTTAGCGGTGAAGTGGGCTCTAGATTCCCTTCGGTACTACCTGCTAGGTAGGCACTTTGACATGGTTACGGATCACGCTCCGTTAAAGTGGATGGCTCAAAACAAGGAAACAAATAGAAGAGTGAATAGGTGGTTCCTGGCCCTCCAGGAATTCAACTTCACAGTAAAGCATCGCCCTGGCGTTCAAATGGGGAATGTGGATGCTTTGTCTCGAGTACATGAATGCCTGATTGCTGGTGTTCCAACCCCGAGGTTAAAACAAGAGGGGGGGGTATGTGACAGCAGGAAGGTAAAGTCACCTGGTTGCATCCAGGGGGGTAGATATATTTCGCCCAGATTCAGGCTTTACGCCGATTTATACAGCTAGGTGGAGAGTTGTATAAGCCCAGCTGAGACTAGTGGGCTCATTGATGACTCATACCTCTAGGGAGAGGGCTGGGCGTCGTGCAGGCAGGGAGTTGATGAGGCCAGCTGAAGCCTGTCAGTTCGTTTAAGGCCTCTATAAAAACTCCCAGATTCATTAGATGTTAGCTCATGCCTGGAAGCAGACCTGTGTGGACTGTCTAGGGAGAGTGAACCCCTGTGCGGTGAGAGAAAGCCTGTGTGGCTATATTTTGCTTGGACATTTAAAACCAGGGACTAGGACAGCACTAGGCTGATCCCAGTTGTTAGTTAGGAAACCTGTATGTTTAGTCAGAGGTCAAGTTGACCAGGATTTATTTTGTTTGTTTCTTTTGCTTTGCTGTGTTTTTGTCACTGTAAATAGAAAATAAACGGCACCTTTTTGATTTTGAAAACCACAACCTCCGTCTGCTGGGCCTGTTTTTGTGTGGGGAGCCCATCCCGGGGGTCACACACACCCGCTGCCGAGCTAACCCCCTCACAATATATATATATATATATATATATATATATATATATATATATATATATATATGGAACTAAAGCTGCGCAACTACGTAAACATGTAAATAAAAATGACCGAAAATTATTTAGTGTGAAATCACAATGTGATATCACCTTAAAGGTGACGTGACTGAACAATGTAACATGTAAATTAAACAATGAATGATATTCTTTGAGCCTCTGGGTAAAAAATGATGTTGCACTCTATTCCTTGGTGTCAGGGTCACCTGTGGCCAGGTGACAGATGCACACCGTAGGGGGACAGGAGTGCACCGCGAGGTAGTGAACCCTATGGCTGGCTTCTGCGGATAGGAAACTGGGTGGTTGTGGAAAGCGGGACCAGAGGAGCACAACCGGGATCCAAACGGAAGCTAGAGCCAAGATTCCCCAGGGCGCGGAGTCTAAGACCCAGCTGGTCTTCTCCAGGGCCTCTAGTGGTGAGGATGTTAGCTGCAGGCTGCGACCAGGTCGCGGCCCCTGGAGTTTCCTAGCTCACGCCCCATAGGATAAGGGGAAAGAGGGGAAGCAGCAGCACACGATGAGAGAACCGAATAACAAGCTGAAGGTCAGGGGCCACAAGCAGACAAGGGTAACGAAGAACGAGCCGAAGGTCAAGGGTCACGAGCAGACAGGGATAGTCGGGGACAAGCCAATAACGTAACAGAGAGACAGACGTAGCACACGGCAGGCAGGAACCCAAACACACAATGCCTAACAAACACATTGATCAGCAAAGCAGGCTTGCAGTGCACAGGTTAATATAGTGTTCTGTGATAGGGCCTGGGGTGGAGTCAGGCTGGGAGGAGATTATGAAGGAAGCCAGGTGAAAGGGTTCTGGCCTCTAAGATGAACACATGGGAAGGAAGGTAAGCTGACAAACACTACTGCATATCCATGACAGTACCCTCCCTCTTATGGGCCCTCCCCCGCCTGCGCCCAGGCTTAAAGGGAAATCTCTGATGAAACCTTCTCAACAGATGAGGTGCAGCGACATCAGATGCAGCGATCCAAGATGCCTCCTCAGGACCAAAACCTCTCCAATGCACAAGGTACTGAAGAATGCCTCTGCAGAGCCGAGAATCCAGAACTTGTCTAACCTCGTACTTAAGATTATCCTCAGAGACCGAAAACGAGGTAGGGAGATGACAAGAAGATCTATTGAGGACCAAAGGCTCTCTAGGAATAAGCAAGGGCATGAGAGGATCAACAAGAATCTGAGGAGGGTCCCCTAGACCCTTAAAAGGGGAACTGGTCATCTTGCACAGGACCATCAGACTGGGCAGATGTCAGTGGAACCCTGAAGTCAGGTTGGTTAGAAGGTGACATGTCACCGGAGTCAAGCTGAATAGCTGAAGGACAAGCAGAATGTCCCGAACAAGAAAAAGTAGGAGGCTCACTGGGCATGGGCTGGACTGGCATAACTAGTACAGAGGCAGAGTGAATAGCTGAGTCAGGTGTAGCGACTACCTGAATCGCATCGCAAGACGTAGCGACTGCAGGACTTGTAGACAAGCTAGCCTGGCTGTGCGTCCAAGGGTGGTTAGGGACAGAGAAATGTAAATGGTTATGCAACCTGGAATGAATGACCAGCTCAGATTCACAGGGGGCAACCTTGGGTAGGCAGGACGAGGAACAGGAGGGACCCCAAGCCAGGATCTGTCCAGTAGTCCAGTCCACATGAGGAGAATGGAGCTGTAACCATGGGAGACCCAAAATTATAGGCGTTGAGGCCTTAGGTAAGATAAGGAAGGATATCCACTCCTGGTGGAGTGTCCCTACCGACATCTTAACAGGGAGGGTCTGGAAGCGGATAGGTCCCCCTGGGAGAACAGTACCATCAATCGCCAAGACCACCAATGGCGTGGTGAGGGGCAAAAGAGTAAGTCTCATGGACGATGCGATTTCCCAGTCCATGAAATTACCAGCGGCTCCGGAATCCAGATATGCTGAGACTGAATGAGAAGAAGCACCAACATGAAGGAACACAGAAAGCAGAAGACGAGAAGGGGAAGGTGATATTTCTGGGTCCAATACTCCACTTTCCAGATGAAGTGGACCCAAACGTTTTTCTGGACAAAGAGAGCAAGTGTCACGAAAATGACCTTTGCCCCCACAGTAAAGACACAGACCAAGAGTTCTGCGCCTAGCACGTTCCTCGGGGGATAGCCTGGTCCGACCCAGCTGCATGGGTTCCTCAGCTGGTAGGAGATGCTCTACGGGTCGAAGAGAGGGGAGCTCAGGCTGACTAAGAACCAAGGAGTGCTGGCGTTGCTTTTCTAAGGTCCTCTCCTGAAAGCGAATATCGATCTGGTTACACAAGGAGATAACGCCAGCTAGATCAGTGGGGATGGTTCTTCCAGCTAATTCATCCTTCACTCTATCAGACAGGCCATGCAAAAAGGTTGCGACTAAGGCCTCATTGTTCCAGCTCAACTCAGCCGACAGTATGCAGAAATGAAGGGCATACTGTCCCACAGAAGCAGACTCTTGGCAGAGACGTAAAAGGGCGCTGGCCGCTGAAGAGACATGAGCCGGTTCTTCGAAGATATTCCGAAAAAGTTTCAAGAAGCCAGACAGGCTAGAAACCACTGGATCATTCAGTTCCCACAGAGGGGCTGCCCAGGCTAAAGCTTCACCAGAGGAGGGAAATGATATAGGCTACCTTAGCCCGATCAGACAGGAAGTTTTGGGGCTGGAGCTCAAAATGAATTGTGCATTGGCTAAGGAACCCCCTGCAAGCCTTGGAGTCCCCAGAGAAACGGGACGGAGCTGGCAGTTGTAGCAAGTGTGTGGCTGCGACTGGTGCAATAGGTGCAGCCGCTAATTGTATTTGAGGTTGCGGATTCAGGGTTCCCAAGGAGGCCTGAAGCTGCTCGAAGCGAGAAGCCAGATCCTGGAGGAATCGCATCACCTGAGTCTGATTCGATTCCTGGGTTTCAAGTCTGTAAACTATGCCCTGCAATGGATCATCCGCGGGTAGCGGGATGTCAGCCGGGTTCATGGCTGATCAAACTGTCAGGGTCATCTGTGGCCAGGTGACAGATGCACACCGTAGGGGGACAGGAGTGCACCGCGAGGTAGTGAACCCTATGGCTGGCTTCTGCGGATAGGAAACTGGGTGGTTGTGGAAAGCGGGACCAGAGGAGCACAACTGGGATCCAAAAACGGAAGCTAGAGCCAAGATTCCCCAGGGCGCGGAGTCTAAGACCCAGCTGGTCTTCTCCAGGGCCTCTAGTGGTGAGGATGTTAGCTGCAGGCTGGGACCAGGTCGCGGCCCCTGGAGTTTCCTAGCTCACGCCCCGTAGGATAAGGGGAATGAGGGGAAGCAGCAGCACACGATAAGAGAGAACCGAATAACAAGCTGAAGGTCAGGGGCCACAAGCAGACAAGGATAACGAAGAACGAGCCGAAGGTCAAGGGTCACGAGCAGACAGGGATAGTCGGGGACAAGCCAATAACGTAACAGAGAGACAGACGTAGCACACGGCAGGCAGGAACCCAAACACACAATGCCTAACAAACACGTTGATCAGCAAAGCAGGCTTGCAGTGCACAGGTTAATATAGTGTTCTGTGATAGGGCCTGGGGTGGAGTCAGGCTGGGAGGAGATTATAAAGGAAGCCAGGTGAAAGGGTTCTGGCCTCTAAGATGAACACATGGGAAGGAAGGTAAGCTGACAGACAAACACTACTGCATATCCATGACACTTGGTATTGCACACAAGAGAATTCAATAGCAGTTCATAAATGGCATAAAGTCCCCAGAAAAAAAGAATAAAATGAAAAAAGGGTTCAATCTCTTCAAAATTGAATTCGTGACTTCAAAACTGAAACACCATGGAAGAAGTGCTGATACGACAGAAAGGAATCCACCACCTTATCTTTCTCAGGCTGCTTACCAGAAATCCTGATCCCTGAGAGAGATCAGTCTGAGTAGATGGCTATTATCCCCGCCAGGGTCTCTAATTGGCTCTCTCTGTACTTATATTCCTCTAGGCTTCAGTCTGATCACGTGATGATCCTCAACTCTGTGAGATACCTCTGGTTGACTGTTCTCCAGGGCAAAAACGAAAAAAAATTAGCTATTTTGAATATTTTTTGGTCAATTGCTATAGCAGCCCTCAAATTTTCCACTCAAGCGTAACATCGCTGTAGCAGTTTTAATTTCAATTGTCGAGTATTTCCGCTGCTCGCTGTCAGATACAGCCCCACCTTCTGGCCCAGGGACTTTGATAGACAAAAACACCCGTCAAATCCCTGAATGTGTGACGTGTATCAAAGTCCCTGGACCAAGAAGTGGGGCTGTATGTGATTGCGAGCAGTGGGAACACACAGCAATTTAAATGAAAGCTGCTACAGTGATGTTCCTCTGCGCTCCGATGATCCGGCCAGCAATCCTCTTCCTCTCTTCCCCTTCACAGGTAGGCTGCATTGTTGGGCACAGGCTGCATTGTTGGACACAGGCAGGCTGCATTGTTGGACACAGGCAGGCTGCATTGTTGGACACAGGCAGGCTGCATTGTTGGACACAGGCAGGCTGCATTGTTGGACACAGGCAGGCTGCATTGTTGGACACAGGCAGGCTGCATTGTTGGACACAGGCAGGCTGCATTGTTGGGCACAGGCAGGCTGCATTGTTGGGCACAGGTAGGCTGCCTTGTTGGGCACAGGTAGGCTGCCTTGTTGGGCAAAGGTGAAGCAGCATTGATGGACACAGGTAAGCTGAATTGTTGGGCACAGGTGAAGCGGCATTGATGGGCACAGGTAGGCTGCCTTGTTGGGCAGAGGTGAAGCAGCATTGGTGGACACAGGTATACAGGTAAGCTGCATTGTTGGGCACAGGTGAAGCGGCATTGATAGACACAGGTAGGCTGCATTGTTGGGCACAGGTGAGGCTGCACTTTTGAAGTTGTTAATATTTATTTTTATACCTTAATTATGCATAAAACATTTAAGTATCATTTCATGAGATAATTTATGAGGGCGTGTTTAGGGGCAGGCATAGTAGGGGTTGGGTGGGGCAACTGGTGGCGGGTAACCCTTGAGGCCTGGCTAGTAGCTCAGGACTTGACATTTTGAGCCCTGTGCTATAGTTTGCCTTCAGGTCTTTCAGCAGTTGACTATGCACAAACATTCAACTATCAGCCTATGTCTCTAGGAAGCTTATATGCTTGGAAATGGTCCCTTAATGTGTAATTATTAATCAAACACCCTCCTAAACCTACTTTGTGCACAATGTGTTATTTACTAAAGCTTTAACTGGTAATTTATTGTTTGGCTTACTGGTCAGAAATATTCCTTTGTTCTGTTCCAGGTGCTAGAACGCAGAGCGCTCCAGCAAAGCTTTGAATAGTTTTTTCAGAATAGAATAAATAAATATAATTTTTTCCACTTGATTCATGCAATTGCTATGAATTAAATAAATAGGTGTCAACATAAGTTAAACAGAAAAGGCCGATTTTTTTTTTTCTTGTGCTAAAATGTTCCACTCATTTTTTCTGTTTGTGCAGTATTGAATGCTGTTCTCTCATACTCTAAGGTTTGCAGGAAGTGCCCTGAATCATATGATATTCAATATACTTCCTTTTAGAACACAATGAAGAGCAGGGCCGAACTGGGAATAAAAGCCAGCCCTGGAAAAAAAAAAATCATACCAGCCCCATAGCATTATTATACCAGCCCAACATCATTATGTCATTTTCTCTTTTTCATAAAAGGGAAAACCATGCATTTTAAAGCACATTTGAAGAGTGTATTATATATATATATATATATATATATATATATATATATATATATATATATATATATATATAGACAGATTTGAAAGCACATAGGGCTTATATATATATATATATATATATATATATATATATATATATATATATATATCTCTCTTGTAAGATTGGGGGTTGTTAGCTCTCGTAGTAGATGCGTTTTTCAGTGATGCAAGCCAGTCAGCAACTCTGTTTAAGGGCATGGTAGCCAATTTTTATTTAAAAACAGTAGTCTGTAGTATTCACAGGGGGGTTCCACCATTCCTGTATCTTTCATACTAACAGTAGCCTCGTAGCTTTACCTTCTAGCGATCCAGGCCTTTAGCCTAGGCCTGACGGTCTGTTCCTCAGACCCAAACAGTGTCCAAGAGTTTCAGCTTTCTCCTAGCTTCTCCTGGTCAGCACCTTTGTTGCTATATCACTAACGATGTCTGCCTCCTGCAGACATGCACCGCCTTTGACTCCACTTCAGAGGAATAGAGCCCACCTGGCTCTCATGCACACAGACTTCCTCTCTGTTGGGTGGAGCCCTGATCCGTAATCACCTCTGAACTAAATAGCCTGTTCCATCAGCGTGTCTTTCTTTACCAAATGTGGCAATAACCAACCGTCTTGAAGGTCGCACAAAGTCGCACCCTCACATACCCTCCCCCCTTGTTTCGAACCGGAGGGAGGAACACATGATCCCGTCACCATAAACGGGACACCTCTGTGCCAGCCATTGGCTGCGTAGACCCATTTCTTTTTCGGGGTATGTGTCTACCAGCACTTCACCTTGGCACCTCTGTGCCAACTATCCGTAGCAGTAGTCCTAATCTGCCCAACCTTTTCTCTAAAGGGGCACTCCACCCACATCTACTTCCGGGTGTACTTCCACCAGCCCTTCTTCCTGCACCATGGGCTCCCACTAATCTCTCTATCCCTTCTAAGTTCTATCTTTTGGCCTCAGGACCCTTCTTTTTCCTCCCACAGACCTACTCTTCCGGGACTGTTGGGGACCCACTTTCATGACATCTGTCAGGGACTGGCCACTCACTACCTGACGCAACATTAACCATCAACATTTGTTTCTCGGGTTCACCAACCCCTGTGTGGTCACTCTTGGCCACCAAACCATCTGTGATTAATACCATATCCTCAATAGCAATGTTCCACAAGGGGTTATTCAACACAATATGGTCATTCGGACCTCTTGTCCTGTTTGCTAGGACAGTGTCTATGGAGGGACCATCTACAGGCAAGCAGTTACTCCCTATGGGACCGTCCCATAGTTTCACATCGCCCCCTGTTGTCCAACACTCCAACAACAATTGTCCTACCAACGCACATGTTCCACCACATTTTCCAACACCAATCTCTTTAAACATTTCTGTGTCCACTGGTACCTCAACCAATAGCTCGGAGTTGTCTGACAGTGCTCCACAGTGCTTCTCATACATATTTCCGTTACATTTACCATTACTGTTATTTCCTGTCAAAGTGTCTCCGGGTACCTCAAACTGCACCTCTCTGCGCGTGATGGACTGAATTCCCACTACTGCCATGTCCGTTCTGGGCCCTTCCTTTACATGAGGTGTAGCGGGTGAGACAGTACGCGCACCACGTACCAACCACTGCTCAGCCGCACCTCGGACCGCACCAGCAGGAATACACCCCATCACACCCGCATACGGAGAGACTTCCACTATGTCTAATATCTCTAACTTCTCAAACAATTCCCCTGGGCGCCTTCCGCACATAACCGCCGCTGGAAGCACTCTCGAGGAGAACTGCGAGACAACTTTCCACAAAAGCAACCAACAGTGTAGCAACCAATTCTCATCAACATTGCTTAACAACGCACGTATCACCTGCGTCCGATTGGTATTATGCAGTACCATGTCGCCCCTCTGCTGTGGATACACGCAGGTGCATATTGGAAAGATTCTCACAACATCTCAGAAATTTCTAGACATGCCGTATCTAAACACAGAACTCTAGGAACATTTCCTTTACCAACAATGTGGAGGGACTCATTTGCTAAGGCGTGAGAGGCCGGGGCACTTAAAAAGACCTCTACCTCAGAGGCAACTAACAAAATTTGCGGCTCCCGCCGAGCACTGCCAATCGCATGTGTCACACTCATTCTCTCACCTTCAGCAACACTGAGCCCTTCCAAATTGCTATCCACTACCTCATCAATCTGACATTCAACATTACTCATCTCTTTTGCTGTGGACAAAACCTCTGCTATGTATGCGCCCTTTTCAGATCCTTCCAACTGGAGAGGGTTAATTTCTGCAAAAGCCAACGCACCCGTGTCTACCGGCCCTGCAGCCTCTCTATTTAGCATAGCAGAAATTGTGTCCACTCCACTGTTACCCACTGTCAGCAGTGACAGACCGCAACAACTCATTATCAGTACAAGCAATTTCAAACATTTGAGTTTTACCATATTTCTCATCTCCAAGGTCAAGTACCCTCTTATCTATCAGAGCGGCACCACAGTTGTCCCAGGCAACCTCTGGCTTCAACACAGAGCTCCCTGGAGGTCTCCAAGGACAACTCTGCAGCCTTAGATACTGTTGCCAAGGGGAATCGCATATACTGCCTAGCGATCACCCCTACCTCATTAAGCATCAAATTACCATCAGCACATGTGTCGTCAGCATTCATAAACATAGCAGTTTTATAAACTCTATCAAATGGTCCTTTGTCAAAACGCATGGCACCCTGCGTGCCACTCAGCACACCACCCTTCCTCTCCAAAGGAATTATTTTGCCCACTAGGGCGTCTTCACAGTTGTCCTGGGAAACCACTTGCCTCACCACTGCAGGCTCCTTGGTGGTTTCCCTTGACAACTGCACAGCACCTGTCACTAGGGAACATGGCATACCAACTGCTTTGGTCACCCCTAGCACATCCTTTCCAGCACTCCGCTGGATTACCTTAGCTATACCCAGAGTCCATATGTCCCTTTCAATTTTTGACCTCACTGCAAGCAGGGTTTTAACCTGTGTCTCCCCACTGATCTGGGTAGCACACTGCAGCAAGTTCATTTTTTCACCTTCATTGTGAGGAACCACACAGTCAGCCTTTCCCATGATTTTAAGGCCCCATGCACACGAGACGCTGTTATTTGCTGTTGAACGCGTGTTCAGAGGCAGTTGGACGCTTTTTTCAACTGCTCCTGAACCCATTCAATGTTATCCTATGTGTCCATGCACACACTCTCGTTTTTTGGCGTTTACAAGCAGTTGCGTTTAACCTCGTTTTTCCAGAAGCAAAAGAATGGGTTCAGACGCAAAAGTTTTCACGTTTCAGACGCTAAACGCGGGTACCGGCGTTTTGCCGCGTTTGCGTTTATAAGCGTTTTTAAAGGTGACCTATTTTTTAACATTAGAAATCTCAAAAATGATGGCAAATGATGAAAAACTATTAAAAAATATAAAAGAAAACTGTAATTGCTTGCATCGCATTGTGGACAATCCACAACTTGTGGCAAGTGGACAATCAACAACTTGTGTCAGGTGACGTGGCCAGGTGACGTGGCAAGTGGACAATCCACAGCTTGTGGCCAGGTGACGTGGCAGGTGACGTGGCAGGTAACGTGGCAAGTGGACAATCCACAACTTGTGGCAGGTGACGTGGCCAGGTGATGTGGCCAGGTGACGTGGCAAGTGGACAATTCACAACTTGTGGCAGGTGAAGTGGCCAGGTGACGTGGCACGTGATGTGGCCAGGTGACATGGCAAGTGGACAATCCACAACTTGTGGCAGGTGACGTGGCCAGGTGACGTGGCAGGTGACGTGGCAAGTGGACAATCCACAACTTGTGGCAGGTGACGTGGCCAGCTGACGTGGCAGGTAACGTGGCCAGGTGACGTGGCAGGTAACGTGGCCAGGTTACGTGACCAGGTAACGTGGCAAGTGGACAATCCACAACTTGTGGCAGGTGACGTGGCCAGGTGACGTGGCAAGTGGACAATCCACAACTTGTGGCAAGTGATACGCTAAATACAAGTACACTGCTGCTCTCTCAGCTGCTGCTACTCACTCTGGTCTCACAAACTGGCTGAAATTTACTGTTTTTTGAGCTTAGGGAGGGTCTGATGAAACGCTTATAAACGCAAACGCGGTTAAACGCGCGTTTATAAACGCCGGTTTCAGCGTTTAAAAACGTGTGTTCAGCAGAGTTTGCACCTGCGTCTCGTGTGCATGGGGCCTAACAGGAACAGTCTTACCATTCTCTTTATCATGGGTAGAAGATTTCAATTGAGGGCGTTGTCCCTTCTTTGCCATGCTCTCACAAGATGACGCCCCCTCCTGGAAACAGGGTAACATTACATCCATCTTGGATTTTCCATTATCGCCTGCAGGCCAAGCATTAAGCCCAACAACACGATCAGCAGCTGTATTCCACAAGCTTGGACAAGAAAAGATCCCGTGGCCCAGCTGACCACATTCCAGGCATGGCACTTGGCAACTTTCTCCTGTTGCTATGGGAGACCACCTTCTCCCCGCTGATCTCTTGTAGCGCTCTAGACTGGACTGCTCCTAGAAAATTATCGTAGTCATCTCAGTTACTATACATCCCACGGTACACCTCCTGGTACTCCTCCATCAGAAAAGGTTGCACCAACTCAACCCAGCGATTTCTGGGCCATCTTCTGTAAGAAGCAATCATCGCAAACTCATCCAAAAAGTCCTCACATTCCGAAGGCAACATAGGCCGTATGAAGTCAGCTGTACGGATTTCTGCTTTGTTGCCATGGGCAACCACACCCATCTGCTCACTCTTTACACCCAGAGCAGGCTTCTCATACCTTTGCTTTGGTGAAGCCTGGGACAAAGGGCATTTAGAAACTTCATGCCCCCACTCACTGCACCGCAAACAGCGCACTTGGTTCTTAACCCTTTACACATTGATAGCTGGCCATCTTGCACCAGCGTTGCCAGGGGCAACAACATGTCCTTCCCTTTTAACTTGGTTCAGTGCAGCCAAGTGTCGCCTGCACCAATCCACTGCAGACTCAGACTCTGGTGAACTCTCCATACTTGCAGACACCTGTGCACTCCTTGCACCAGTGTTGCTAGGACCAACACCCGCTCTGTCTCTCATTTCAGCAAACATTGCTTCCTTTCCACACAGGAAAATTTTAAAGTACTGTCTCCAAGACTTTGCAAACAGCCCGCTTTCACATGTAGACTTTACTCTCTGCTTAAAGCGGAGGTTCTGCGGTCCATACTTTTTTTTTTTTTTATATGCATTCTATGTAAAAACGTTAGCATTATAAGTACTCACGTCTCCGGCACTTTAAAACACCCCCCGTCCGTTTTGCGCTAAAAAATGAGTTTATAAAACTCTTCCTGCTATTGCCATTTTGCTTGTGGGCATCTTGAAGCCCACAAGCATATTCTTCCGGGTAGAGATGAATGCTTCTCATTAGATCGGAATTAGATCCGCCCTGCTCTCGTCACGTGACCGTCTAGACGAGTCACGTGACGATACACTTATCGTGATATCTGAATGGAAGGAGGTTCAATATTACTCCTGGGAAGCAGGACAATTTGCTCCCAGGAGCCATTGCGATATTAGAGCACAGCAAAGGACACGCCTACTCCCGCGGGAGGAAATCCCGGAAGTAGGACTAAAGAAATAAAGAAAACTACTGAGAAAAAAAAAAAAAAAAGGTTAGTGTTCTGTTTATTTTCGTGAAAAGAGTGACTGCTGATATCAAACTTAAATATGTGGGTGAACCTCCGCTTTAAGCTCACTTCCACAGGCACATCACCTGTATACAACACAGTCCATTAATTGAACTCCTGTGCAATGCAGTTCACCTGGCTGCCACACACAGCTAGCAGCAGGTCACCGCAGAAAACTTTAACTTTTCCTTCAGATAGGCTGTTGATCACAGTATTGCTGTTAAACACACAGTTTCTTTTTACTCACTGTTTTTGGTATGCAAGGATCTGGAACTCTTCCAAAAACTGCCCAAAGCAATATCTCCACCACTTGTAAGATTGGGGGTTGTTAGCTCTCGTTGTAGATGCGTTTTTCAGTGATGCAAGCCAGTCAGCAACTCTGTTTAAGGGCATGGTAGCCCATTTTTATTTAAAAGCACAACAGTTCACAAACACGTCTGTAGTATTCACAGGGGGGTTCCACCATTCCTGTATCTTTCATACTAACAGTAGCGATCCAGACCTTTAGCCTAGGCCTGACGGTCTGTTCCTCAGACCCAAGTGTCCAAGAGTTTCAGCTTTTTCCTAGCTTCTCCTGGTAAGCACCTTTGTTGCTGTATCACTAATGGTGTCTGCCTCCTGCAGACATGCACCGCCTTTGACTCCACTTCAGAGGAAGAGACCCCACCTGGCTCTCATGCACACAGACTTCCTCTCTGTTGGGTGGAGCCCTTATCCGTAATCACCTCTGAACTAAATAGCCCAAGTCACAGCTGTTCCATCAGCGTGTCTCTTTACCAAATGTGGCAATTACCAACCCTCTTGAAGGTCGCACAAAGTCGCACCCTCACAATATATATATATATATATATATATATATATATATATATATATATATATATATAATTTCGTTTTTTGTGATTGTGGATAGCCAACTGGTATATGGGAGCTGAAACAGCTTAAATAAACCATATTAGAAAAAAACACAGCAGTATAAACATATATATATATAGTGTGTATATATATTTACACATATATATATAGCGCACAGACCCCTTTTCTTTACCTGCATTAACTTTGACTCCTCGCAGGAAGAGAGAGGCACACCGCACCACAAGCCTGTACCCTCCTGTGTGAAGAGTGTTGCTGATGGGTCTTCCACAGTTAGACAACCAGAGACTGTCTTTCACCTCTATATTGAATAAAGACGAGTCCTTGTATCCCCACAGTAACTTGAATGTCCACACCAGCTGCACTCCAACGTAGAGGTTTATTTCTTATAAAACACAGTCTCTGACAGAAAAGTTTGGAGGGAGAACAGGACAACTTAAGATGTGGATGAGGTCCAGACACAAACGTAACACAATTCACTGCTCCGATTCTCAAGCAGACTCAGCCCATTCGGATAGTCTTCCTAGCTTGGGACTAGCAGCCAAAATGATGCTCGAACTTTACACTTGGTCTCTGCCACAGACCTGATGAGCTCGGTCTCTGCCACAGACCTGTTGAACTTGGTCTCTGTTCAAGGAGAAGACATCCCTCCAGAGAATTACCGGGACCCTTCCTTCACTGTGACCTCTGCACCAGTCTTTCGGAACGGTCCCTCCCCCGGCTTCCCCATCTAGGATACGGGTCCCCTCGCAAGGCGGCACCCTGAGATTCCTCGATCCCCGGTGGGCTCCAGCCGAAGGTGCTGGGCCCAGACCTTTGTTGCAGTCCCAGGGCTGAAGGTGCCTGGGACCCTTGACAGCGAACCGCAGACCCGCCCCTGGGCTAAAGGTGCCCAGGGCGGACAGGAATGAGAACCCCGAACAGGCAGCGTCTGCCCCTTTTATATCCTCTCCCAGCATGCCCAGTAGGTAGACCACACCCACTGTATGGTTGCCGAGAGGGGACACACAAGGCACAGCACTGTATCAGCGGTTCAACCCTGGCCTACTATGGCAGCGCCACCTGCAGGCCACAGGGAACTGCACACCAACACTCTATGTGTGGACAAAAATGGTTTCAAGAACTCTAGCAATTAGGGTGTTTGGGCATAAATACCACCCAACACTTCCCCTAAATTTAGCACCCCGCTACATATACACACATATATATATATATATATATATATATATATATATATGTAGCGGGTATGTACTTTCCTGGGTGTAATTTGAACTTGGCAGAAACATCAGTGATGTGTAATTCCCTGCAGCCCAGCAGGTGGTGCTGTCGCCCTGGGCTGGGGTTGAATTATTGCTGTGTGCCTTGCCTCCTTTTTGTCCTTCCTCGGCAGTGGTATGGTGGGGCAGGGAACCCACCGTGCTTGCTGGGAGAGGGTATAAAGGGGCCGGCCATCTTTGTCACGGGGTGGAGTCCCAGGCACCTTCAGCTTGCGGGCGGTGGTTCGTGTCGGTCCTCTAGGCGGCCTAGGCCTAGAGGACAGCAGGAGGTCGCGTTCCATCCCAGGCACCTTTAGCCTGGGGTGAGGTACTCGGATGGAGGTCTGGAGCTCAGTGCCCAACACTGAGTTCCACGAGGGAAGGAGATCCTAGGGTACCCAGGGATTGGGTACCCGAATCCGGAAGGCGTAATGGACCGGGGGGAGCTCCTCACTCGAAGACCTGGTGCAGCATATTGCCAGTGACGGGTGAGCCTCTCATCGGAGACCGCCTAGAAGGAAATCCCCCCCCCCCCGCTCGGAGACCACAACTCACTTTTCAGGGAGGAAAGTGGAGAACACATTGTGTTTGGGCCTACTCGCATCCACACCTCCTTTTCTGTTCTGTTTCTACAAGGGAGTTCAACTGATTGTGTTCATTCGAGAGGAATAAAGGACTGTTGAACTTTAATGGTGTGGGGCTCATTTCCTGACAGACATTGTTCAAGGTAACTCTCGGTGGAGGCTCCAGGTGCACAGCACTGACCCGAAGGTAAAAGAACTTTGCTTACACCACATTAACACCTGTGGTGAAGGCCAGGCGTGGTGTCCCCGCTCCCTTCCCCTCTGAAGGTACCCCTAGACAAGAGACAGACGAGTTGAAGAAAAAGAGGGGAGTGAGGAGTGTTGTGGAAAAATGTATTAATGTATGTTGTCAGATGTCCCCCCAATGTCAGTTTTGCTGTAATGAGCTCATCTGAGCGTATTTGCACATAGACGTTGGTGGAAGATCGGTGGTGGGAAAATCTTCCTATGGAAACAGCGATGTTTGCTCCATTTAGAGATGTTGTTTTACGCCCCGTCGGGGGACTGGCCACCTCCTGACGGGGGCGTTAAATGACTCCGAGCGCACAGATCTGTGTCCACAAGAACAGTAGCATAACTATAAAACAGTTGTGGTCCATTGAGGCATAATTGTCATATAGTTCCCGCCATTGGTAGCAGTGAGTTGGTTTGCACACGGCTTTGTACAAAGCCATGCTTTCTACTGTTCCTTTGTCTCACAGAAAGCATGACCCCTGTACACAGCCGTTTGCACACCTCACTGCTGGGATTATATTTGAATTTAAACATGTCTGTGATTGGTTCTTTTGAAAATATACAAAATGTCTGAATGGCTGTTCTGTGAAGCCACACCTTCTTTTGTTGCCCATGTTTACTATAGTTACATAGTTACATAGTTAGTCAGGTTGAAAAAAGACAAAGTCCATCCAGTTCAACCATAAAAAAAATAACTAAAATAAAATAAAATAAAAATATCGTGCACTCCCATATACCCAATTCTATACCCAGAGTTGATCCAGAGGAAGGCAAAAAACCCCAGCAGAGCATGATCCAATTTGCTACAGCAGGGGAAAAAAATTCCTTCCTGATCCCCCGAGAGGCAATCGGATTTACCCTGGATCAACTTTACCAAGAACTGTTAGTACTCAGTTATATTATGTACATTTAGGAAAGTATCCAGGCCTTTCTTAAAGCAATCTACTGAGCTGGCCAGAACCACCTCTGCAGGGAGTCTGTTCCACATTTTCACAGCTCTTACTGTGAAGAAACCTTTCCGCATTTGGAGATGAAATCTTTTTTCTTCTAGACGTAAAGAGTGCCCCCTTGTTCTCTGTGTTGACCGTAAAGTGAATAACTCATCACCAAGTTCACTATATGGACCCCTTATATATTTGTACATGTTAATCATATCCCCCCTTATTCTCCTCTTCTCAAGAGTGAATAAATTCAGTTCCTCTAATCTTTCTTCATAGCTGAGCTCCTCCATGCCTCTTATCAGTTTGGTTGCCCTTCTCTGCACTTTCTCCAGTTCCCCGATATGCTTTTTGAGAACTGGTGCCCAAAACTGAACTGTGTATTCCAGATGAGGCCTTACTAATGATTTGTACAGGGGCAAAATGATATCTCTCTCTCTGGAGTCCATACCTCTCTTAATACAAGAAAGGACTTTGCTCGCCTTGGAAACCACAGCTTGGCATTGCATGCCATTATTGAGCTTATGATCTACCAAAACCCCCAGATCCTTCTCCACTACGGATCCCCCCAGTTGTATTCCCCCTAATATGTATGATGCATTCATATTCTTAGCCCCCAAGTGCATAACTTTACATTTATCAACATTAAACCTCATCTGCCACATAGTCGCCCAATTAGACAGGGCATCGAGGTCGGCTTGTAAATTGGAGACATCTTGTAAGGACGTTATTCCACTGCATAGCTTGGTGTCATCTGCAAAGACAGAAATGTTACTTTTGATCTCAGACCCAATATCATTTATAAAGATATTAAAAAGTAAGGGTCCCAGCACTGAACCTTGGGGTACACCACTGATAACCTTAGACCATTCAGAGTAAGAATCATTAACTACTACTCTCTGAATTCTGTCTTTTAGCCAGTTTTCTATCCATTTACAAACTGATATTTCCAATCCTGTAGACTTTACCTTACACATGAGCCGTGTGTGGGGAACTGTATCAAACGCTTTTGCAAAATCCAAGTATACCACGTCCACAGCCACACCTCTGTCCAAGGTTTTACTTACCTCTTCATAAAAAGAAATCAGGTTTGTCTGACAACTTCTGTCTTTCATGAATCCATGCTGTCTGTTGCTTAAATAGTTTTTTTCCAGCAAGAACTCATCTATGTGGTCTTTTATTAATCTCTCCAGTATCTTCCCAACTATGGAAGTTAAACTAACAGGTCTATAGTTACTTGGTAAAGACTTTGTTCCCTTTTTAAATATAGGCACCACATTGGCCCTGCGCCAATCCAGTGGTACTATTCCTGTCATTAATGAGTCCCTAAAAATTAGATACAATGGCTTTGAAATTACAGAGCTCAATTCTTTTAGGATCCGTGGGTGTATGCCATCTGGTCCAGGTGCTTTATCCACCTTTATTCTGTCTAAATATTTCTGGACCATATCACTTTTGAGCCATTGTGGATTTGAGGCTGTGTCACTACCACCCCCATTATGGACATGAGCTCCCCCATGCTCCATTGTATACACAGAGCTGAAGAAAGTATTTAATAAATTAGCCTTCTCTTTGTCCCCAGTCACCCACTCTAGATTATTTTGTAAAGGGCCTACATGCTCAGACTTGACCTTTTTACTATTAATATATTTGAAGAATTTTTTGGGGTTTGTCCTACTATCTTTTGCAATCTGTCGTTCGTTTTGAATTTTTGCATCCTTGATTTCCTTTTTACATATCCTGTTATATTCTTTGTAACATTTAAACGACACTAGTGTTCCTTCATTTTTATATTTTTTAAAAGCGCTTTTCTTATTGTTTATAGCTTTTTTAACTTTAACTGTGAGCCACATAGGTTTTATTTTTAGCCTTTTAAACTTATTGCCCATGGGAATATACTTTGCAGTGAGTTCACAAACAGTCTTTTTGAAGAATTCCCATTTCTGTTCTGTGCCCATTGATGCCAATATTCTCTCCCAGTCTAAGTCCTGGAGAGCAGCCCTCATCCTTGGAAAATTTGCTTTATTGAAATTAAGTGTTTTTATCCTTCCTGCATGTATTTCTTGCTTACAGCTAACATCAAATGAAATCATGTTATGGTCACTGCTACCCAGGTGTTCCTTTATCTGAACATTAGTAATATGCTCTGCATGGTTTGAGATTACCAGGTCCAACAGAGCATCATTCCTAGTTGGGGCCTCAATAAACTGGACCATAAAATTGTCCTGCAATAGGCTTATAAATTTTTGCCCTTTAACTGTCCCAGCAGTGCCATTACTCCAGTCAATTTCTGGGTAGTTAAAATCCCCCATTATTACCACCATCCCAGCCCTTGCAGCCCTTTCCATCTGTGCAAGGAGCTGAGTCTCCACCTCCTCATTAACATTGGGTGGTCTATAACAAACTCCAATGATTAACTTTGAACTACGCACATCTGTATGCAGTTCCACCCATAATGCTTCAGCCTCATCACACTCTCCATCAACCAGGTCCTCTTTCACACTCGCTTTGAGATCACTTCTCACATAGAGACAGACCCCGCCACCTTTCCTTTTTGCCCTGTCTCTCCGAAAGAGTGCATAGCCAGGAATATTAATAATCCAGTCATGTGAGGATTGAAGCCACGTTTCAGCAATACCGATTACGTCATAGCTCTCCTCATGCACCAGAGCTTCCAACTCACCTATTTTGCTTGGCAGACTTCTGGCATTGGTGAACAAACACTTTAATGTATTACATTTTTCTCTGGTATTTTTCATATAATTTTTAGTAGTACAAATGGCACTATAGTTTCCAATGGCTGTTTGCAACATGGGAACTTTCTTGTCACCTGCCATAACCCTCCCCCCATCTATCCCCATTCCACTCTCCATTAATGTCTGACCACTAACTGACCTGTGTGCCCGATGTAATTCTAGTTCACCCTCCCCCCTCAAACCTAGTTTAAATACTCCTCCAGCCTTCCCATAAACCTCTCCCCCAGCACAGCAGACCCCCTTCCATTCAAGTGCAAACCGTCTTTAGCATATAGGTTGCACCCCAATGAAAAGTCAGCCCAGTGCTCTAGAAACCCAAATCCCTCCTCCCTACACCAGGTCTTTAGCCATGCATTCAGCTCTCTAATCTCCCCCTGCCTTTCCTGTGTTGCGCATGGCACAGGCAATATTTCAGAGAATATCACCTTGGAGGTCCTTGCCTTCATCTTGCAGCCTAGTTCTTTAAATTGATTCGTAAGGAGCCTCCACCTTCCATGTATACTGTCATTGGTTCCAACGTGGACCAAGACAGCTGGGTCATGCCCAGCCACTCCCAGTAATTTATCCACCCGGTCCACCACATGCCGAACCCTGGCACCAGGGAGACAGCAAACCATTCGGTTGAGGCGATCCTGGCGACAAATTATTCTATCAGTCCTTCTGATTATAGAATCCCCTATAACCACCAACTGTCTTGGCCTACCTGCACTCCCCTCACCACCTCTACTAGATGGGTTGCTGTCCCGGCTGTTAGGGGTAGCAGTGACATCTAGGGCTGCCACCTCTGTGTTTGCCACCTCCACATCTTCACCCAACGTGGAAAATTTGTTTTGATGCACAAATACAGGACTGGCCTTCCTTTTCTGCAAGCCCCTTCCACTCCCTCTAACTACATTAACCCATCTTCCTATCTGATAATCCTGACTTGCCACTCCACCCTCCACATCAGCCCTACTGACCACCTGCTCAGCGAGCAGAGGACCCCTTTCAAGGTTGTCCTTTCCGCCCAGTGTTGCAACTTGCTCTTCCAGATCTCTAATGTGAGCTTCCAGAAGGGCAACCTGCTCACATCTGTCACAGCGGTATCCATCCTGGAGCTGTTGCACCAATTTTGCATACATGTGGCACACTGTGCACTGAGCAAAACCTTCAACCCTGCTAGCACTCATTTCCCAGTTGCAATATAATTACTTGTAGGAAGTTTATATTGTTACTCACAGTTTAGAAGACTCCTGTCTTAACTCCTGTTTTAAACTCCTGGTTTTTAACTCTCCACTGTAGTTCAAAATTCCACTGATGTTCACAAAATCCACATGCAAGCCACCATCAGCAGGGAGCCAGCTCCTAAGGGAGTTTGTTCACAGGTGAGTATATAAGTGTCTGTACAATTAACCACTCCCCTTAATTAGCAGAAAGAAAAAAAGCTGTTTAAAAAGTGTCAGAGAAAGGAGTGGGGGGGGGGGGGAAAGTATTTTTAAAACTGATAAACGTATCAAATAAAGGACAAAAAAAAAAAGAAATAAATCAACACTTGCAAGCAGAAGCAGTTAAAAGCAAAAGTCCTGGTTTTTAACTCTCCACTGTAGTTCAAAATTCCACTGATGTTCACAAAATCCACATGCAAGCCACCATCAGCAGGGAGCCAGCTCCTAAGGGAGTTTGTACAGACACTTATATACTCACCTGTGAACAATTAACCACTCCCCTTAATTAGCAGAAAGAAAAAAAGCTGTTTAAAAAGTGTCAGAGAAAGGAGTGGGGGGGGGGGGAAGTATTTTTAAAACTGATAAACGTATCAAATAAAGGACAAAAAAAAAAGAAATAAATCAACACTTGCAAGCAGAAGCAGTTAAAAGCAAAAGTCCTGGTTTTTAACTCTCCACTGTAGTTCAAAATAAATAAAGAGAGCTGGCTATCCCAGGGAGCACTCTGCTCTGAGATGACTTGACGATAAGACCTGTGTTGGTGCTTTCCTTGAATGGATGATAGGATGAACGGTGAGTGGATCTTAGCAAACTTAATGACAACATTACTGCAAAAAGATGAAATCTGATGTGTGCTTAGGTAGCAGAGGAATTATAGGCTGTGTGCTCTGCAAACAGCCTAGAAATTCCACAACAGTTATGGTGGGCCAGGACCTTTGGGAATAGATGGAGTCCCTTTGGACATCGGATCGAGATGGGGGGGGGGGGGGGAGTGGATCTACGTTTCGATGTGTGGGGGCTCTACTCTGTAAAAGAACACATTTTTTCGTCTTTTTGAAATAATGCTTTAAGTTTGCAGTGTGTGTGATTTTGTTGGGAGAGAGATCGTATGCCTGTGAATCTGATCATGTGGGCCTGTGTCCGTGAATCTGATCGTATGTGTGTGATTTTGTCATGGATCGTATGCCTGTGAATTTGATTGTGTGTGCCTGTGTGGGTATGCCTGGGTGTTTGTGTGAGAGAAGCTGAAAATGGCTGCCCCCATGAGGTTTAGCGGGGGAGGGGGAAGGCAGCTTGGCCATCAGTTACAATGGTGAAAGTTGGTGACGCTCTGTAAATAGCATGAAGGAGTTTTGTATTGGGGGAGGGCTACGCCCTGAGAGATGATCTGATGGAAACTGTATATTGTGTATGAAATGAAGGTATAGCTGTGGTATTTAGTGCACTGAGAAGTTTGTAAGTAGATTGTTTGGCTGCCATGTGCTTGAATGGGGGAAGGGCTTGCCCACTGTTTGCAATGGAGAATGTTTTGTGTTGCAGGGGCTTTGCCCTGAGGGAAGGAAACTCTGAGCAGACATGCAGGCAACATTGTACTGTATGTGTGTGGTGAATATCTCAGAGTATATTAACTTAGAGAAATGAATATGTTTTTAATATTGTCATGTAACTAACATTTTTTTTAAATGTGCTGTTTAGTGGCCAAAGGGTTTTTAAAATGTTTAAGTGTACATGTGGTCCTTGTAGAGTGTAGCAGACACACATTTTTCAGTGGATTTTGATGATAATTTTGAAAAATCTCAATTGTGTAGTCTGTCTTTGTGGAGAAAAACATTTTTGATTTTCTTTTAAAGAGATGCTTTTAAAGAGATGCTGGTTTTGGCGGAAAAAAAAATACATGCGTTAATGGCGCCATTCTTGGCTTTTGATTAGCCTTGCGGTTTGTCTGCCATTTTGAGGCACAGTTTTTCCTTAGCCTGTGGGTATCCTTTTAAGGGAAGGTGCAGCCACCTTTCCTTTGGGTGTGATATCATGTGACCATGCTGTGGCATTCGTCAGCTATGTTGCTGGTGGAATTTCTCAGTTTTTGATGTTTGGTGCGAATGTATATTCGGTCTTTTCTGCGTTGGAACCTGGTGGAGGCCATTTGTGTTTTTCTTTGTGTGGGGGAACCCATGTGGTGTTCATTGTGACGTCCCATGCAGGTTTTGGCGGGAAAAATTGCATGCGTTAATGGCGCCATTGTTGTTGTCCATGAGGCTTGCGATGGTTCATCCACCATTCATGGGCTTGCCTCTGGTAAGCTGTTACCTTATCTTTGTTTGCTGATGTCACTGGGTGTTGCATAATCATCTACTGATCTCAGCTTGTGATTTTGCAGAATTTATGTCTTTGCAATGGGACTATTAATCCATCATTTTTAGTTCTATAATTCAGTATTGTGGTTTATTTTTTTGGGTTTTTTATTGCATCATCTGGGCATTCATCTGGACTTTTGTCATATGTTTTATAATCATTGGCCATTGTTTTTTTTTGGTATCTAGTGGTTGGTGCTTTTTGCACATCAGCCCCTGGATACTGTGTTGGCATTTGTTGATTGGCGTAGTTTTGTCCTGTTTTATGCGTTTGCAGTTTGACCTGTGCACTGCTGGGGAGAGTAGTGAGACACCAGGGTGACACACTGAGAGGCTGTTTTTGTTTAATGTTGAATTCGCTGGTTTAAATTGTTTTTCTAAGCATCACCTTTTGAGTTGAGTAGAGTGGTATCTTGAGAGCGCGGTCTTACCCCGAGGGGTTCCAACGCGCTTGCGGACACACACACATGCTGGGGCCTATTTATGGATGGGATCTGGCTGACCTACCAGCATTTGGAGTGTGGGGGGAGGCCAACGCAGACACAGGGAGGACATGCAAACTCCATGCAGGTGGTGTTAGGATGGGGATTTCTCTGTTTTCAGTTAAAGTGAATGTAAGCTATTGCAGGGTCAGCTGACTTTGCAGTATATGAGCGGCGGTTTTTGTATTGGATTTCATTTTTAAGTAAAAACTCCACTTTGCACTGAACTTTGCACAATGGTGTGTTTATGTTTAAATTGGAGTCTTGATAGACAAGGCGATTAAGGCTAGGCCTCCCCTCCCCCTCCCTCTTCCTGAACAATTTATATGTAAATAAACCAGTTTTCTCTTGTCATCCATGGACTGACACAGCGTGTCTTATACACCTTTACACGTGGGTTATGTCCCTGCTTGCAGGAGAAGACCTAGGCAGAATGTGAGATGTTATACATACATTCTAAACAGCCAGAGCTGAACAGCCCCGCCCAGGGGGGCGGTCCCTCCGGCATAACCCTCCCACTGCAGTCAGCAGACCTCATTTTTTTTCTGCCTAGCAGAAGGAGAAGACGTGGCTCTCTCAGGAGCCAGTCTCCTGACCTATTTTTTATTCCTTTTGGAATTTTTTTTCTATTTTTTTCTTTTGAGATCTTCTATCAACTGTCGGCTGGGCAACAGGTTGGGTACAAGATATCCTCGTAGTCTTCCCTGTCCGACCATCGAGCGTGCTGATCCTCGCCTTGTGTGCGTGAGACTCAGTTCACGACATGCCCCACGACTCCAGGGGTGGCCGGTGGGCTTCCAGCTCCGCGGTCCTCTCAAGATAGAACAGTCCGGCTGTATCTTTCGCGGTGGACCGGGCCGACAGCTACTCAGTACCGCACTGTGATAGTTCTGTCAGAAACACACCAGTGGGTCCCTCAGGGGACGGGTAAGTAGTCTCTCCTGGCTGCAGGTGAGTACATGCTGTGTGTTTCTTGTGTGGGGGATTTCCCTGTCTCCCCCTGTGTTTTTTAATGTCACTCTCTGTGCACTTCGCTGGCGCTGTACTGTGTGGGGTGCCTGGGGGCCATACTGTCCTGGGGGGGGGCTCATGCTGCTCTGCATTTCGCTGGGGCTGTTTATTTGAGAGTGAGGGGCCTGGGCGCCGTTCAGCGCCATGTTTGGTGACTGTGCTGTTTTTTACATTGGCGGCCATCTTGCCGTGGTCCGCCAGAGCACATTGCGGCAGCCATTTTCTTGTAGCCGCACCTTCTTCTAGCTTTAGTTTGGCCTCTAGCGCCGCTCAGGAACGGCGCGAATCTCCTCAGTCTCTCTCCTCTCAGCTCACTCACGCTGAGCGGCGCGGAGGGACAGGGCAGCGGAACCGAGCGGTCCTGGTCAGGTTGGTGGGTCCCCTGGGCATTCCCCTACTTCAGTCAGCACAGCCTGTGGGTGGTCTCAGAGGGGGACATTATGGAGTCAGAGTCACCAGCTTCCCCTAACATGCCAGAGGAAGCAGCCAGTGCTCCAGCACCTGCGGTCCCTATGGACCAATTGTCGGCAGTCCTGGAATCATTTCTGACCAGGATGGAAGCTGTGTGTGAGCACAAGGGAGCAAAAAAGCGCCCTCTCTCCACTTTATCTCCACAAGGGGAGTGCTCTGATTCAGATATAGGCCTAGCTATTGCTGCTCAGGACCCTAGCTCTGAATATTTGGATGGTTTTGAACAGGACATTCCTTGTGAGGAAGACTCCAGTTCTGAGTCAGTAAATGACAGGGCGCTTGTTAGTGAACTCATTGATGCTGTGAGGGACACTCTCAAGCTAAATGCTGCGACTGCAGAACCTCAGGCGGATACAGTCTCCTTTGGTTCTTTTAAGACCAAGCCTTCTAAAAAGGTTTTTCCATATGTACCTTTCTTTGACCAGCTCATTGACCAGGTCTGGGAAAAGCCGCAGAAGACTTTCATGGTCCCGCGGCGTTTGTCTATTAGATACCTCTTTGAAGACGCCCTGCTTAAAAAGTGGGCTTCTCCCCCGGTGGTCGACCCTCCAGTCGCCCGTTTAAACAAGGCCACCACTCTCCCGATGGAGGGGACTCCTGCGTTGAAGGACCCCACTGACAGGAGGTCAGAAGTGGTGAGTAGAGCCATGTTCGCCTTGTTGGGATCCGCCCTACGGCCAGTAGTAGCGGCGACCCTTGTGTCTCAGACACTCACGGAATGGGCAAAAATTTTGCACCAAACTGTGCAGGAGCATAACCTTCCTCCAGACACTATTGCTCTGCCCCACCAGATGGTGCAGGGTCCGATATATGTGTGCGACGCCACGTTGGACGTGGCCCCATTAATATCCAGGGCCTCTGTCTCGGCGGTGGTATTGCGTCGTCTCATCTGGTTGAAATGCTGGTCTGCTGACCTAGCCTCTAAGAAGCTCCTGACGGATCTACCTTTTAAGGGTGGTAGACTTTTTGGTGCTGCTCTGGATGACATCATCAAGGATGTCACGGGAGGTAAAAGCACTCTCCTTCCTCAAACTATCAAGGGTAAGGAGGCCCGACGTAAACCGGGTCCTTCCTTTCCAGCAAAAAAGGGTTTTTTTCGTCCGTCAGAGTCCACGGGTAAGCCATCCCAGACTGACAACAGTGCGGCTGGCGGGCACAAGCGCCCCTGGGTGCGTAAGCCGAACAAGCCGGCTCCCAAGCCCGCCTCCGCGTGAAGTCTTGCCCCCGCCCGTCTCTGGGGTGGGGGGACGACTTCGCAGGTTCACGGATCTCCGACCGGTGGGTGTGCGAGGTGGTCACCTCAGGATACAGAATAGAGTTCCGCTCCTGGCCCCCAGACAGATTCTTTCCCTCAAATCTCCCTCTCCTTCCTGCCCGTCGGGCAGCCCTCTTGGGGGCTGTACAGGATTTGATCGGGTCCGGAGTAATTGTGCCGGTTCCGTCCCAGGAGAGGTTTCAGGGGTTCTACTCGAATCTGTTTGTTGTTCCAAAAAAGGACGGGGTTCGGCCAATCCTGGACCTCAAGGCCCTGAATGCCTTCGTGAAGGTGCAAAAATTCCGCATGGAATCCATTCGCACAGTGATCGCTACACTCCATCAAGGGGATTTTCTGGCATCCTTGGACATCAAGGACGCCTACTTGCATGTTCCGATCTGCGCAAGCCACCAGAAGTTTCTGCGCTTTGCGGTCGGCGAAGTCCACTATCAATTTGTGGCTCTTCCCTTCGGCCTAGCCTCGGCACGAGGGTGTTCACCAAGGTGCTTGCTCCGGTCCTAGCTTTGCTGAGACAGCGAGGCATTGCTATCGTGGGCTATCTGGACGATTTTCTTCTAAGAGCAGACAGTGGCTCAGAATTGGAAGAAAGTGTGACTATCGTCAGTCAGACCCTCAGGGAGTTTGGGGGCTCATGAACGTTCAGAAGTCGGTTCTAGTCCCGACTCAGCGTCTGGAGTATCTAGGTCTGATTCTGGACTCCTTGGAGGCAAGAGTCTTCCTAACTCCAGACAAACTACTGACACTTCAGTCTGCAGTACGGGTGCTGACGTCCCGAAAATGGTCGTCAATCCGCTTTTGCATGAGAGTCCTGGGACTCATGGTGGCCTCCTTCCAGGCCGTTTCTTATGCCCAAGCGCACACCAGGGCTTTACAGAAAGAGATCTTGTCCACTTGGGACAAATCCCCGTTGTCCTTGGATCTTCAGATCCAGGTGAGTCACCTGGTCAGGGCGTCCCTGACGTGGTGGTTGAGGTCCCCGGCTCTTCGGTCCGGGAAGTCGTTCCTCCCCATCCAATGGACGGTGATCACAAAGGACGCCAGCCTGATGGGCTGGGGGGGAGTCTGGGGAGTCCTGTCGGCCCAAGGGCTTTGGACTCCGGACGAAGCCCTCTTACCGATCAATGTGCTGGAGATACAGGCCATCAGACTGTGCCTCTCCTCATGGTCGGAGAAACTACAGGGTCACTCCATCAGGATCCAATCGGACAACGCCACAGCAGTGGCGTATGTCAACCATCAAGGGGGGACTCAGAGCTCAGCTGCGGCTTCCGAGGTCGCCCGCATCCTGAGGTGGGCCGAAAGAAGCGTGCCGGCTCTGTCGGCCGTCTACATTCCGGGCGTAGACAATTGGCAGGCGGACTATCTAAGTCGCCAGATGCTGGACCAGGGAGAGTGGTCCTTGCACCCGGAGGTCTTTCAACTCCTTTGCAGACGGTGGGGCACGCCGGATGTGGACCTGATGGCCTCTCGACTCAATCGCAAGGGGTCGAGGTTTGTGGCCAGATCCAGGGATCCCTGGGCGGATGCCTCGGATGCGTTGGTGGCCCCATGGGGTCAGTATCACCTGATATACGTTTATCCTCCGCTGCAGTTGCTGCCTCACCTGCTCCGCAGGGTAGCGACCGAGGGAATTCCGGTGATCCTCATTGCTCCGGATTGGCCTCGGCGTCACTGGTACGCCGATCTGGCACGTCTCGTCGCAGACGTTCCCTGGCGGTTACCAATGCGGGGGGACCTTCTGTCTCAAGGTCCTATATTTCATCCTGCTTTACAGTCTCTGGCTTTAACCGCATGGTTATTGAAAGCCAGGTGCTGAGAGACCGAGGTCTCTCGGATTCGGTCATTTCGACCATGTTAAGGGCACGGAAGTCTTCCTCCAGAAAGATCTATCACCGTACTTGGAGAGCTTACATCGCCATGTGCGAAGAGCTGGACTGGCGCCCACGAACGTATTCCGTTCCCAGAATCCTGCATTTTCTGCAGCGTGGCGTGACCCAAAAGCTCGCTTTGAGTACCATTAAGGGTCAGATTTCGGCCTTGGCCATCTTCTTTCAGCGACCGCTGGCGGGTCATCCCTTGGTTAGCACCTTTGTGCAGGGGGTTCGCCATGTGCTCCCCCCTGTCAAGCCTCCTCTCCCCCCGTGGGATCTGAATTTGGTGCTCTCGGTTCTCCAGGAACCTCCCTTTGAGAATATTAGAGATATTCCCCTCTTGACTTTGTCTCAGAAGGTGGCCTTCTTGGTGGCCATTACTTCCATTAGACGAGTGTCTGAGTTGGCGGCCTTGTCCTGCAAGTCGCCCTTTTTGGTCATCCATAAGGATAAGGCGGTGTTGCGTCCGCGACCTTCTTTTCTGCCAAAGGTGGTCTCGGCCTTCCACTTAAATGAGGACATTGTCCTTCCGTCCTTGTGTCCTCACCCATCGCATCCCAGAGAGTTTGCGCTTCACACTTTGGATGTGGTATGAGCCTTGCGGGTGTACCTGTCTGCTACTGCCTCTATTCGGAAGTCTGACTCACTATTTGTGGCTGTCTCTGGTCCAAAACAGGGCCAAGCGGTTTCGTCTGCCACCATTTCTAGGTGGATCAGACAAACCGTCATTCAAGCTTATGCTCTCAAGGGGCGGGCGCCTTCCTTTCCGGTTACGGCACATTCCACCAGGGCAATTGGTGCTTCCTGGGCTTTCCGACATCAAGCGTCGGTTGCACAAGTGTGCAAGGCGGCGACCTGGTCGTCTGTTCATACCTTTTCTAAATTTTATAAGGTTGATGTGGCTGCATCTTCGGATGCTTCCTTCGGTCGCAAGGTGTTGCAGGCCGCTGGTTGATGTTGCAACTCCTCCGTTGAGGAGCTCTGCCTTGTTTGGAGTGAAGTTTTTGGTTTTCCATTTATACTGCTCCCATCCCTCTTGACACTGCTTTGGGACATCCCACGTGTAAAGGTGTATAAGACACGCTGTCAGTCCATGGATGACAAGAGAAAATAGGATTTTTGTACTCACCGTAAAATCCGTTTCTCTGGCATCCATGGACTGACACAGCACCCACCCTTCTTTTCGAGTTTGTACTGCTTTGTTATGAACTGAGGTCTGCTGACTGCAGTGGGAGGGTTATGCCGGAGGGACCGCCCCCCTGGGCGGGGCTGTTCAGCTCTGGCTGTTTAGAAAGATGTTATACATACACACATTCTGCCTAGGTCTTCTCCTGCAAGCAGGGACATAACCCACGTGTAAAGGTGTATAAGACACGCTGTGTCAGTCCATGGATGCCAGAGAAACGGATTTTACGGTGAGTACAAAAATCCTATTTTTTTTTTTAAGTAGCTGAGCATAACCGGAAGTTTCTTTTCAGCATTTATATATCAGCAGAAAGTTGGTGGGAGGAGCTTGGGGTTGTCTGAAAGGTTGGCCAATGAGATTTGTGTTTGGAAGGAAAATGGAAAGCATTTTTGCATTTAAAAGTGTTTTATATTTTGTTCCAGTTTTGTGAAATTCTGTACTGTAATACAGTTTTGGGTAGAGAGCAAACGGGGGCATCACCATTATTGTAACATCTAGATACAGAGAGAAGCCACATTGTTCTGCAGGTGGTAAACTGGTGTAAGTGTTCTGTGTGGTTTAGTCTGACAACGCAGTGTATGGGTGTATAGCGGAAAATGCTTGTGTATGCATGCACTGTGAGGGGTAGAGGCCTAATTCGGGGGGTTGATCTGTGGTTGTTGTAGTTCCAAAAGTGTTGGGACAACAAGCCATAGAGTTGACGCCTCGGTTAGGGTTTCTAGTTGGAGGACTTGACCATATAGTGGTTGTAGTTCTTCAATCCACCGTATAAGAAGACACCGGGCGGTGCTCTCCGAAATGGGTGCAACGGTTTAACCTGGACGCAGGTTTAAGACGACAAGCCGATTCGAATCGCCATGGACACAAAGAGGTCTGTGCAAAGGGAAGGAATGGAGGCTTCCCACAGTCAGACGGTCACACAGTGCACGAAGCCTAGTTTTGGGGCAAAGGCCTTTGAACCCCAAAAAGATTAACATAGGTGGTCCAAGGATACTATTTTGGGTATCCCTCTGGAGTGGATGTAGTTGAGCTGCGACTTCAGAAATCTGTAATGATGAGTGTGTTGATGGAGGTTAAATTCTCATGCCCGTTTGTTTGAATTTTGTATGGCTGGTCCATGTAAGGTTCTCGAGCTGCTCTCATGTTTGTCCCATTGTATTTTTTTCTATTGCTGAAAGAGTGAAGGGAGAATTCTGGCTGTTTTTTTGTTTTTTTCATTTGTGGTTTTGGAAACTGGGAAGTATTTCCCCCACGTTTGTATCGGAATGTTTGTATGTAGTAACGTGAATATGTTCGAACTTACCGCGGCGATCCTCCGATGTGTCGCGGCTGTTGTATTTTTGTAGGAACAAGAAAAGTAAGGGTTACAGAGGGTTTTGTTTGCATCAGTTTTGAAAGAATCTCATTGACAATTTACCAATGTACAGGAATGTCATTATTGTTTACCATTCTTTGCAGGTTAAATATGAAGGATAGACTAATGATTTTGCTTATAAGTATTTTTCAGGTCCAAGGAGTTTGTACATAGAGAACAGGTGTATGTAGACAGCTGTACATATG
Source organism: Rana muscosa (assembly GCA_029206835.1). Lineage (NCBI taxonomy): Eukaryota > Metazoa > Chordata > Amphibia > Anura > Ranidae > Rana > Rana muscosa. The sequence continues at coordinate 898,354,220 of CM055117.1, forward strand.
GATAAATACGAGTCTAAGGAGGTAAAAGTATCATAGGCTATTTCATTGTTTCTTTTTTCCTGCACCACACATTTCTTCCTTCAGTCTGTAATGAGGAAGAAAAGGGGGGAGAAGTGATAAATGTAAGAGTGACAGTTTTTTTTGTCAAACGAATAATGTTAACTCCTGTAATTCTAACCAAGTTTGTGCCAAGACTGTCTTTCTTTGATAGAATTTGAATCGGTGAGCAGCAGTCTGGTGAAGTAGGTTCCAATCCCAGATGCTAAGAACCTTTTGTCAATGGTTCCAGGTATTGTAAGCCATGCACAGGTTATGCAGTGACCACAGTCTCGATGTCTGGGTTATTGTCATATGAGGGTTGTTTGGAGGTCAATAAAAACCAGAGTCGTACTTTCCTCATTAGCTGTCACTTATATTCTCGGCTGATGGGGGAGGTACGATCGCTGTGACATGAACTTCAAAATGTCCACCACAGGGTTCACGAGTCCCTCCTGGACCCTGACTCAATAATCAGTTTACATTCTTTCCAACCAGGTGATTGGGTCGTTGTATAGAAGCTTGAGGGATGAGACCACGCCAGCCACTGCAAGAAGCTGCTCAACCACACCAAAGAATGAGGAGTATCTTTGTTTATTTATATTTTTGTTGTTTAGTAAATTTTAGCAAGGGTAACGATGAAGCATCCCAAGTTATTATGTAAGGCCCCTTTCACACGGGGCGGATCCGTGCAGATCCGCCCCGTGAAGCTCCGCTTGCTCAGCGGGGATCGCTCCGTTGATCCCCGCTGAGCCGACGGATGACTGGGCGGTCCCCGCACACTGTGCAGGGACCGCCCTGTCAGAGCGCCGCTCTCCCCTATGGGGAATCGGATGATGACGGACCGTAGAGTCCGTTGTCATCCGATCCGCTCCGCCGACGGAAGGAAAAATAGGGTTTTCCTCCGTCACACTTTGGCGGAGCGGAGCGGATGTCAGCGGACATGTCTCCGCTGACATCCGTGCCTCCATAGGGGTACATGGAGGATCCGTTTCAGGTCCGCCTAAAAAACTGACAGGCGGACCTGAACGGACCTCCGTGTGAAAGAGCCCTAAAGTGTATTACCTGACTAGCTCAGAAAGCGAACAGGACCGATTGCTGGGTCTGTTCTGAGTCTTCACCGAGTTTTAGTCCCCAGCGATGACAGCGGTACATGCCATTTATGATGTTATTATGGGTATGAGGAGTTTTTATTTCAATTCTTTTTATTGATTTTCCATATAATTTACATCGTAAACAATACAGCAGATAAAGCAAGTGTATGAGCACAGTGAATTATCAGAACCATACATATTTTAGTCGTAATAACCATCTGGTGGGTATACTTTCCCAGGATTGAACTAGTGGTCATTTATTCCCAAGTTTCACGTTCCACTTAGTTCCCTACCATTATACTTTAAAATTATAACATGAAACAGAACATGAAACATAAGTGCCTTAACCAGTGAGTCTGACACGTAGACTACTGACTACATCCTTGAGTGAGCAGTCGGCCACCATCTACAGGTGGTGTTGTTATCGAAGAGAAGCTCAGAGACCCGTCTCCCCACAGGTGCCCCTTACGGGATCACACTGCACCCAGTGGGGATACTAGTCTCCTTACATAGATTATAACATTGTAAATACCCAAGTATGTCAGAACTCTTTAGTTGTTGCCGAACCAAGATATCCACGGAGACCAAAGATCAAGAGCGGTATGGATACGTCCTAACGAGGACGCTAATAGTTTTTCGTAAGTGTAGTGTAAGTTGGTTAGATCAATTACTTCTGCAATTGTGGGAGGGGAGCTGTCTTTCCATTTTCTTGTAATTAATAGCCTAGCTGCCAATAGAATGTTTGCTATTGTGTGTTGCAGATTTGGTAGGATATGGTCGATTCCTATAGATAGGATCGCTAACTCTGGGTTTGGTAAGAACTGTGTTTGCGCTAAATCCGTGATAACCTTAAATATATTGTCCCAGTATTCTCTGAGTTTTGGACATCCCCACAGTGTATGATATAGATCACTGCGAGATCCACAATGCCTCCAACATGTGTTGGGTAATTGGGCGTCGAATTTTGATAAGACTGCAGGTGTATAGTACCATCTGAGTGTTATTTTGACAGAGTTTTCCCACAGTGTGGAGCAGTTGGACGCTTTTTGAGTGATTTTGCAGGCCTTATGCCACTGGAGTGGAGTAAATGTCTGTTGTAAATCCTTCTCCCATTGAAGGTGGGAGGAGGATTTAACAAAAGATTGTTTTTGTTGAAAAAGATTGTAGAACAACGTTATACCCTTTCTCTGCGGATTCCTTGCTGAGAGGAATATCCACGCTTGTGTTTGGATGGTATGCCCGTGCACTGGGAAATTCTGAAGGCTGTGTTTAATTTGCATGTATTTGTAGAAGCTCGTTTGAGGTAAGTTGAATTCTGCCTGAAGTTGTGCAAAGGATTTCAAAAAGCATTTGGTGTATAAATCCTGCAGGTGCTTGACACCCTGTCCCCGCCATACTTTTATGGAAAGTTGATCTATCGTGAGTTTTAGGACTTCTAATGGAATATCCATTGTGACCCTCTGCTCCGATGGTTGTTTGTGTGATAGTAGGTTGAGCCATGTTCGGATGGAGATTAACATCGACGGGGGTAGGTGACACGGTGTTCTTTGCCCTAACTGGGCTCCGAACAACCATAGATTCGTTGGGCCAAATGTGCTGTAAGTTGCTTCTCTCTCACCCCAAGAGGTCGATGGTTCTGGTAGGAACCATTCTCGCAATTGGGTTAAGACGGAGGCGAGGAAGTAATCTCGGAAATCTATATAGCCTACTCCACCAGCTAATCTATGTTTTATCAGTTTAGCGTGTGAGCATCTGGATCTTTTCCCCTGCCAAACAAATCTAGCTAACATAGTTTGTAGAGATCTAAAGTAGCTGCCAGGGATAGGAATTGTGAGGTTTCGGAAAAGGTATAGAATTTGGGGGAGTTGGATCATCTTAAACGTAGCTAGTCTGCCCCACCAGGAAAATTCCAGGTGTGCTATATTGTGGAGGTCGTTTTGGATTTTGGTTTTCAAAGGAATGTAGTTATTAGGGATGAGCTTCGTGTTCGAGTCGAACATACGTTCGACTCGAACATCAGCTGTTCGATCGTTCGACGAAGATCGAACGATTTGGGCCGTTCGCGCCAAATTCGAGTGACGCGAACGGCCCACAATGCACTACGCCATCGCAGTGTCATCCAGGCGCTGTGATTGGCCAAGCATGCACTGTGACCCCGCATGCTTGGCCAATCACAGCGCCGGCAGCGAGGAGAGCAATGATTGGCCACAGGCAGGATGCCTGTGGCCAATTATTGCTGAGGGGGTTTAGTACACACCCCACACTATAAAAGGCCGCCAGCGCGGCGGCCTTGTGTAGTGTGTTCCGGAGTAGGGAAAGAGAAGCATAGGCAGGGACAGTGTCATTATTTTTCCTTTACATAATCCTGGATTCCTTGTGTTTAGGGACAGATAAGGATAGGTAGGGAGAGTGTCAGTGACAGTGTGCTATTCTGTGCTAATCCTTGTTTGTAGGGACAGAGAGGTACAGTGAGGGAAAGTGTCAGTGTGCTATTTTGTGCTAAATCTTGTTTGTAGGGACAGAGAGGTACAGTGAGGGAAAGTGTCAGTGTGCTATTTTGTGCTAAATCTTGTTTGTAGGGACAGAGAGGTACAGTGAGGGAAAGTGTCAGTGAACTATTCTGTTCTAAACCAATTTTGCTGTTCCATATTTTCAATCCTTGAGTTTAGGGACAGAGAAGGACACTCGTAGAAATTATCAGTGTGCTATTCTGTGCTAAATCTTGTTTGTAGGGAGGGACAGAGTAGGACAGTGAGGGAAAGTGTCAGTGTGCTATTCTGTTCTAAAACTATTTTGCTGAACCATATTTTCAATCCTTGAGTTGAGGGACAGAGAGGTACAGTGAGTGAAACTGACAGTGTGCTATTCTGTTCTAAACCAAATTTGCTGTTCCATATTTTCAATCCTTGAGTTGAGGGACAGAGAGGTACAGTGAGGGAAACTGACAGTGTGCTGTTCTGTTCTAAACCAAATTTGCTGTTCCATATTTTCAATCCTTGAGTTGAGGGACAGAGAGATACAGTGAGTGAAACTGACAGTGTGCTGTTCTGTTCTAAAACTATTTTGCTGAACCATATTTTCAATCCTTGAGTTGAGGGACAGAGAGGTACAGTGAGTGAAACTGACAGTGTGCTATTCTGTTCTAAACCAAATTTGCTGTTCCATATTTTCAATCCTTGAGTTGAGGGACAGAGAGGTACAGTGAGGGAAACTGACAGTGTGCTGTTCTGTTCTAAACCAAATTTTCTGTTCCATATTTTCAATCCTTGAGTTGAGGGACAGAGAGATACAGTGAGTGAAACTGACAGTGTGCTGTTCTGTTCTAAAACTATTTTGCTGAACCATATTTTCAATCCTTGAGTTGAGGGACAGAGAGGTACAGTGAGGGAAAGTGTCAGTGTGCTATTCTGTTCTAAAACTATTTTGCTGAACCATATTTTCAATCCTTGAGTTGAGGGACAGAGAGGTACAGTGAGTGAAACTGACAGTGTGCTGTTCTGTTCTAAACCAAATTTGCTGTTCCATATTTTCAATCCTTGAGTTGGGGGACAGAGAGGTACAGTGAGGGAAAGTGTCAGTGTGCTATTCTGTTCTAAAACTATTTTGCTGAACCATATTTTCAATCCTTGTGTTTAGGGACAGAGAAGGATAGGCAGGGGACAGTGTCAGTGTCATTGTTGCTAAGCCTCCTGCACAGTATACACCTGAAGGTAGCCCTTATTGCTGTTTTTCCCATCTCCCTGCAGGCCATCCATTAAAATGTCTGGAAGGCAACCAAGGAGAGGCAGACAGTCAGGAGGCAAAAAAAGAGGGCAAGCAGGCTCTGTGTCTGGGGGCAACAGTGCTGGTCGTGTACGCGGTGCATTGTCATCAGCACATGGCCATGGGACACGCTTGTCCTTGTTTTCGGCAGCTGGACATGTTGAGCCACATCATGCCGAAGACTTGGTAGAGTGGATGACCAAGCCCACCTCATCCTCCTCATCCTCTCTCACCCAGGCTCAGGGTACTGGCAAAGCAGCTGCCAAAGCGTCCTCTTCTCTGGTATCATTATCTTCATTAGTCAATCCTTCCCTAGACCCACCATGCCCTCCTCCTGAGGAGTCCCCCGAACTGTTTGAGCACAGTGTTGGGTACATGCTCCAGGAGGATGCCCAGCGTTTGGAAGGATCTGATGATGATACCCAGCTAGAGGAAGGCAGCAGCGTGAGAGCAGAGAGAGGGGATGCTCAAGAAGGACACCAATCTGGCAGTCATGCTCCAGCAGCTGCAGCATATTGCCAGATTGGCTCCAGTGATGAGGAGGGAGGGGATGATGAGGTCACTGACTCCACGTGGGTGCCTAATAGGAGAGAGGAGGATGAGGAGGAGGCACATCTCCAACGAGGCAGGATGCCCTTGAGTGGCCAGCGTATGGGCAGCACACCGACGGAATCACACCGCAGAGCTCCGCCTGTGCAGGGCGCTGCCTCTGCCCGTCATGCAAAAAGTTCTTTGGTGTGGGCCTTTTTTGAGGCGAGTGCATCAGATCGCACAGCTGCTGTTTGCAACATATGTCTCAAGCGTATATCGCGTGGCCAAAACATCAGCCGCTTGGGCACCACATGCTTGATCAGACATATGTTGACCTGCCATGCAGCTCGTTGGCAAGCCTACCTTAAAGACCCACACCAAAGAACAAAGCTGGGATCTCCAACCCCACTATACCTCCACTCCTCTCTGAAACCTGCTCTGAGAGGAATGAAGGTGTAGAATTAGGTGTGTCACAGGCAAGTACTTGCGGGCACTCTGCTAGCAGTACACCAACGTCCGATTCTAGCAGGCAAATTTCCCTGCCCCAGCTGCTGGACCGTCGAAAGAAGTTCACTCCCAGCCATCCACATGCCCAGCGGTTGAATGCTAGCTTTGCTAAATTGCTAGCGCTTCAACTGCTGCCTTTTCAGTTGGTAGACTCGGCCCCCTTCCATGAGTTTGTGCAATGTGCGGTTCCTCAGTGGCAGGTTCCCAAACGACACTTTTTCGCACGGAAGGCTATTCCGGCTCTCTACAGGCATGTGGAAGGCAATGTCTTGGCCTCGCTGGACAGGGCGGTCAGCGGTAAGGTGCATATTACCGCTGACTCATGGTCCAGCAGGCATGGACAGGGACGTTACCTTTCTTTCACGGCCCATTGGGTCACTCTTTTGGCAGCTGGGAAGGATGCAGGACAAGGTGCAGTAGTGTTGGAGGTTGTTCCACCGCCACGCCTCCAAAATGCTACTACTGGTTGTGACACACCTCTCTCCTCCACCCCCTCCTCTTCTTCCTCCATGGCCTCTTCCTGTGGTTTGTCCTCGGAACCAGCGGTGCTCCGTAGGCGTTCAAGGGGCTACGCAAGTACGCAGGCAAAAAGATGCCATGCCGTGCTTGCGCTGGTGTGTTTGGGGGACAGGAGCCACACTGGGGCAGAGGTCCTGTCTGCTCTGTAGGGGCAGGCCGAGAGGTGGTTGACGCCACGCCAGCTTAAGCCAGGAATGGTGGTTTGCGACAATGGCACCAACCTCCTCTCCGCCCTCCGACAGGGACAACTGACCCATGTGCCCTGTATGGCTCACGTCCTTAACCTGGTGGTGCAGCGGTTCTTGGGCAGGTACCCGGGCTTAAAGGATGTCCTGAGGCAGGCCAGGAAAGTCTGTGTGCATTTCCGCAGATCTTATAATGCCAGTGCTCGCCTGGCTGAGCTTCAAAAGGAGTTGAACCTGCCCAAGAACCGCCTTATATGTGACATGCCCACCAGGTGGAACTCAACGTTGGCCAAGCTGCAGCGGCTGCACACGCAGCAGAGGGCCATCAATGAGTACCTGTGCGACTAGGGCACCAGGACAGGGTCAGGGGAGCTCGGTTTTTTTTCACCACGCCAGTGGGGCATGATCAGGGATGCATGCACTGTCCTGGCACCATTTGAGGAGGCCACGAGGATGGTGAGCAGTGACAGTGCATGCATCAGTGACACTGTACCTCTTGTCCACCTGTTGGAGCACACGCTTCGTGAAATAATGGACAGGGCACTTGAGGCAGAACAGAGGCAGGAAGAGGAGGACTTCCTTGCCTCTCAAGGCCCCCTTTACCCAGACAGTGTTCCTTCTGTCCCACCCATCGCACAGGAAGAGGAGGAGGATTGTGTCAGCATGGAGGTGGAGGCTGGCACTCAGCATCATCAGCAGCAGTCTTTTAGGGATGATTTACAGTCCCAAGAAACCAGTGGACTTGTACGTGGCTGGGAGGAGGTGGCTGCGGATCATGTCGTCCTTAGTGACCCAGAGGACTCCGGACTGAATGCCTCAGCTAACCTACGCTGCATGGCCTCCCTGATCCTGCAAAGTCTGCGGAAGGATCCTCGTATTCTTCGGATCAAGGAGAGGGACCATTACTGGCTGGCCACTCTCCTTGATCCACGGTACAAGGGTAAGGTTGCGGACCTTATGTTACCGTCTCAGAGGGAGCAGAGGATGAGACAACTCCGGGAGGCCTTGCAGAAAGATCTGTGCAACGCGTTCCCAGAGACTGGGAGGTTACAAACTCCTGGTCCTGGACAACGAGTTGCTGAGGCTTCGGGCAGTCAAAGAAGGAGCGGTGGGGAAGGTGGCCGTCTGACCGATGCGTTCAGACAATTCTTTAGTCCGCAGCCCCAAAGTATGATCGGTTCCAGCAACCATCGCCAGCGTCTGATATACATGGTGCAGGAATACCTAGGGGCAAGGTCAGACTTGGACACCTTCCCCACCGAAAATCCTCTGGCTTACTGGGTCTTGAGGATGGATCACTGGCCAGAGCTTGCACAGTATGCAATTGAGCTACTGGCCTGTCCTGCATCCAGCGTTCTTTCAGAACGCACATTCAGTGCTGCTGGAGGATTTGTCACGGATCACAGGGTGCGCCTGTCCACCGACTCGGTTGATCGACTGACTTTCATCAAGATGAACCAGTCTTGGATCACCACCAGCTACCACACACCTGATGCTGATATAACAGACTAATTGATTTTAAAATGTCACATCCCTTCAAGACTGATGCTGATGCTGAGTGCCTGTGCTGTTATGTTGACTGGCTATCCTCCTCCTCCTCCTCAATGATCCGATTAATGATGATAGCTTGGAAGATCATTTTGGTTTATGGGTGCCGCCACCAGTGGCTAAGGCCCAATTTTTCAGCCCCTGTTTAACGGGGGCGTGTAATTACAATTTTTGATGCAATACTTTGCAACAGGGCTCATTGCTGTGCTCCAAGTACAGTATCTGTGAGGGGTTGCAGTGTTGTGCCACCAGTGCCTAAGGCCCAATTTTTCAGCCCCTGTTCAACAGGGGCATGCAATTATAATTATTGATCTAATAATTCACAGCAGGGCCCATTGCTGCGCCCACCAAGAGTAACTGTCAGGCCTTACAGTGTTGTGGCACCAGCACCACCATCAAAGGCCCAATTTTTACTACCACTGTTCAACAATTATATGTTATTACAATTCCTGATATAATAGTTGACAGCAGGGTGTTCCAGCACCCACCAAGAGTAACTGTGAGTGCTTTCAGTGTTGTGCCAACACCAACACCTAAGGGGCCAATTTCTGCAGAGTATATATGGCAGGTCCCTACTTTCAAACATCCAACTTACAAACGACTACTACTTGCAAACGGAAGAAGACAACAGGAAGTGAGAGGAAATCTACCCCTTGGAAGGAAAAATCTCTCCAGTAAGAATTAATATGGGAGAAAGGTGTCTCCTCTGTACTGATGCTTTATCACCAATCCCTGTTTCAATAAAAACACCACATTTCAAAAACAGTTGTCATTGGGACGCAAAGTGAGGTGAAATGTTCTGAACAGGGGCACAGACAGCAAAAAAAATGTGACAGGGGTGATAACCGTTCCCTATGTTTTACAAAAAACTAAAAAAAAGGAATTTGCCATGGAGCTCCACTTAAACAATGCAGCTGTTCAAAATTATAAACAGATTCTACATAAGAACAAACCTACAGTCCCTGTCTTGTATGCACCGCCTGTATACGGCTGTTCAGAGTATATAGGTCCTTTTTTATTTTGTGTGCGGGGTTCCCCTTAATATCCATACAAGACCCAAAGGGGCTGGTAATGGGCTGGGGTAGGGGGGGGGGTTGATGGGGTAGCTATGCCATTTTTCCTAAAGATTTTTATCCATATTACCGGGACTACACATTGCATTAAAGCTGCAAGCAGTTTTAAATGACTTTTTTCCCTTTTAGAAATGTTATTTTGTGCAGGGACAGTTCTAAACACGTGGCACTTCACAGGCATACTTTAGACACCCCCCAGGTACAATATTTAAAGGAATATTTGACTTTTTTTTTTTTCACTTTATGCATCATTAAAATGACTGCTCCCGGAAAACGTCCGTTTTTAAAACTTCTTTTTGCATTGATACATGTCCCCTGGTGCAGAAGCCGGGTTCCCAAACTCTGTTTCGGACAATAACATGGATAATAGTCGTTATAATTAGCACTTTAGAATCCGAACGTTCGCATCCATTGTATTTAATAGGGTTCTAATGTTCGTGCGAACTTTCGGTCCGTTCGCGGTGTGAGGGGGTTAGCTCGGCAGCGGGTGTGTGTGACCCCCGGGATGGGCTCCCCACACAAAAACAGGCCCAGCAAACGGAGGTTGTGGTTTTCAAAATCAAAAAAAAGGTGCGGTTTATTCTCTATTTACAGTGACAAAACACAGCAAAGCCAAAAGAAACATAAACAAAATAAATCCTGGTCAACTTGACCTCTGACTAAACATACAGGTTTCCTAACTAACAACTGGGATCAGCCTAGTGCTGTCCTAGTCCCTAAGTCCCTGGTTTTAAATGTCCAAGCAAATAGCCACACAGGCTTTGTCTCACCGCACAGGGGTTCACTCTCCCTAGACAGTCCACACAGGTCTGGTTCCAGGCATGAGCTAACATCTAATGAAGCTGGGAGTTCTTATAGAGGCCTAAATGAGCTGACAAGCTTCAGCTGGTCTCATCAACTCCCTGTCTGCACGACGCCCAGCCCTCTCTCTAGAGGTATGAGTCATCCATGAGCCCACTAGCCTCAGCTGGGCTTATACAACACTCCACCTAGTTGTATAAGTCGGCGTAAAGCCTGAATCTGGGCGAAATATATCTACCCCCCTGGATGCAACCAGGTGACTTTACCTTCCTGCTGTCACATACCCCCCCCTCTTGTTTTAACCTCGGGGTTGGAACACCAGCAATCAGGCATTCATGTACTCGAGACAAAGCATCCACATTCCCCATTTGAACGCCAGGGCGATGCTTTACTGTGAAGTTGAATTCCTGGAGGGCCAGGAACCACCTATTCACTCTTCTATTTGTTTCCTTGTTTTGAGCCATCCACTTTAACGGAGCGTGATCCGTAACCATGTCAAAGTGCCTACCTAGCAGGTAGTACCGAAGGGAATCTAGAGCCCACTTCACCGCTAAACACTCCTTTTCAACGGTGGCGTAATTTACCTCATGGGACTTCAACTTCCTGCTGAGGTAAATGACTGGGTGCTCTTCCCCGTTCCAGACCTGGGACAATACTGCTCCTAACCCCACATCTGACGCATCACTTTGTACGACAAAGTCTTTAGAGAAGTCGGGTGAGTACAACACTGGCTGGCTACATAAGGCTTGTTTCAAGAATTGGAATGCTGCCTCAGCCTCGGGGGTCCATTTAATCATGACCGACCCTTTCCCCTTCGTTAGGTTGGTTAGGGGCACAGCCTTAGAAGCAAAGTGGGGAATGAATCGCCAATAATACCCAGCGATTCCCAGAAAGGCTCGTACCTGCTTCTTGCTGTTGGGACGTGGCCAACTCTGGATGGCCTCGACTTTGTTGAGTTGGGGTTTTATTACTCCCCTCCCAATGGTGTACCCAAGATATTTGGCCTCCTCCTGCCCAATGGTACACTTCTTGGGGTTAGCCGTAAACCCCGCTTCCCGAACAGAGTCCAGGACTGCTTGCACTTTTGGCAGATGTGAGGCCCAATCTGTGCTATGGACAATTACGTCATCCAGGTAAGCCGCAGCATACTTCCGATGGGGCCTCAGCATCTGGTCCATTTTCCGCTGGAATGTGGCCGGCGCATTCTGTAACCCGAACGGCATTCTTTTATATTGGAACGCCCCGTCTGGGGTTACAAATGCGGTTTTCTCTTTGGCCAATTTGGCCAGGGGGATTTGCCAATACCCTTTTGTGAGGTCAAGAGTCGTCATGTATCGGGCTGTTCCCAGCCGGTCGATCAACTCATCTATACGTGGCATGGGGTAGGTGTCAAATTTTGTAACTTTGTTCAACTGACGAAAATCGTTACAAAATCGCCAGCTCCCATCCGGTTTAGGCACCAACACAATGGGACTAGACCAATCACTTTGGGACTCCTCTATCACCCCTAAGTTCAGCATTTTCTGTACTTCCTCCCGTATTGCCTCCCGTCGGGCCTCTGGGATCCGATAGGGTTTTAACTTCACCCTTTCACCGGGCGGGGTAATGATGTCATGCTCTACCCCAAATGTTTGTCCCGGCAGCTCAGAGAATACCTCCTTGTTGCGAAGCACAAACTCCTTAACCTCCTGTTGTTGGGGTTGTGACAAGGTGGCTGCTATTCCAACCTCAGGAATCACGCAACCAGTTTGAGCTGGTGACCAAGTGTCTGCGACTAGGGACTCTCTATCCCTCCAGGCTTTCAACAGATTAACGTGATAGATCTGTTCGGGCTTTCGCCTTCCTGGTTGTCTGACCTTGTAATTCACTTCGCTCACTTTTTCCATTATCTCGTAGGGGCCTTGCCATTTGGCAAGGAATTTACTTTCAACCGTAGGGACAAGTACCAGTATCCTATCCCCCGGGGAAAAGGTACGGGTCTTGGCTCCACGGTTGTACACTCTCTGCTGTGCTAACTGCGCTTGGGCCAAATGTTCCTTCACGATGGGCATTACCTGTGCAATTCGGTCTTGCATCAGGGCGACATGCTCAATCACACTCCTGTGGGGAGAACTCTCACTTTCCCAAGTTTCCTTGGCAATATCCAACAGCCCTCTTGGGTGTCTCCCATACAGTAACTCAAAGGGGGAGAATCCCGTAGAGGATTGGGGCACCTCCCTAATAGCAAACATCAGATAAGGAAGTAGACAGTCCCAATCCTTTCCATCTCTATCCACCACTTTCTTCAACATTTGTTTTAGGGTTTTGTTGAATCTTTCAACCAGCCCATCGGTTTGGGGGTGATACACAGATGTACGTAATTGCGTCACTTTGAACAATTTACACAGCTCTTTCATAACCCGGGACATAAAGGGTGTACCTTGGTCCGTAAGCAGTTCTTTACAAATACCCACCCGGCTAAACACAAGAGATAGCTCTTTGGCTATGGTTTTGGCCGAGGTATTTCGGAGAGGGATCGCTTCTGGATAACGGGTGGCATAGTCCATTATAACTAATATGTACTGGTGCCCCCTAGCGGACTTGATTATAGGACCTACCAAATCCATGGCGATCCTCTCAAACGGGACCTCAATGATGGGTAGAGGGACCAGTGGGCTACGGAAATGTGGCATCGGGGCCGACCTCTGACACACAGGGCAGGAGGAACAATAATTTTCTATGTCCTTCATCACCCCCGGCCAATAGAATCTCTGTAATACCCTCTCTCGGGTTTTCTCTGTCCCCAGATGACCTCCAAGAATGTGCCCATGGGCCAACTCCAACACCAACTTCCTGTAAGGTTTGGGCACCACAAGCTGCTCAACGGTTTCTTCTGCCCTTTTTGCCACCCGATACAGTAGGTCCTTCTCTATGCTGAAGTATGGGTAAGTGCAGGTATTATCTGGGTTCACTAACTCGCCATCTATTTTCACTACGTTTTCCCGTGCCTTTATTAGGGCGGGGTCTTTCAACTGTTCTGTGGCAAAGTTTTCCCTGTGAACCTCAAGATCAGAAAACTCCACAGACGGTAGGTTTTCGTCTGAGGAGGTGGGCTCCTCTCCAGTTTCTTGAGTCTCCCCTGCCAATACTGATAAGGGAAATTCCGGAGAGTCCTCACCACTCTCAGGGGAGTTCTGGCTATCACATTCCTGGTACATAGGGGCACCAGTGGGGGGCTCAGGATCATCCCACAGTTCCCAGAACTTCGGAAAATCCCTTCCCACAATGGCGTCATACGGTAACTGAGATACTAAGCCCACTGGATGAGAGAGGGTACCTTTGGGGGTCTCGAAACACACTGTAGTCACTGGATACTCTCGGGTGTCCCCATGCACACAAATAACAGCTACCTTGCTATTCCCAGAGACCTCTGTTTTAACTAACTCAGCCTTTATCAGGGTCACAAGGCTACCTGAATCCAGCAATACCACAACATTTCTACCATTAACACACATTTTGCATAAATGTTTCTCAGTTCCTCGAATGGCAGTGCATGCGACTGTCGCACACAGCGACTGACGTCTGCCCCTCAGAAAGTCACACTGCATGGGTTCCTCCACAACCGGGCAATTGGCTGCAATATGTCCCGCTTGCCGGCAGCGGTAGCAAACGATCCTTCTTGCCGCCTCTTGAGCCGCTGATTTCCCAGGCTGTTCTCGCCAAACTTGGGGTAGAGCTCCCACCCTCTCACTCTCTCCACCCTTACCCCTTGGAATCCTCTTATCCGCCCCTGGGGATGGTCTGGTCTTAGGGTGGAAAGTCCGAGTGTCTCTGGAAGAGGCCGTCAGGTTCTCTGTAGCCAAGTATTTCTCCACACGATCCACAAGACCATCGGCCGTCTCTGGGTCTCCATGGCTTACCCACTTTTGGATGGCAGTAGGAAGAGCTCTCAAAAACCGATCCATTACAACACGTTCCACAATCTTTGGTGCGGACAAAGTCTCTGGCTGTAGCCACTTTCTGCTCAGGTGAATGAGATCATACATTTGAGACCTGGGGGGTTTTCCAAGCTGGAAAGTCCAGTTATGCACACGCTGAGCCCGGACAGCCTGGGTGACACCCAGCCTTGCCAATATCTCAGCTTTTAGCATCACATAGTCTTTTGCTTGGTCAGGCTCTAGGTCATAGTAAGCCTTCTGTGATTCACCAGTTAACAGAGGAGCCACCAGTCCAGCCCACTGCTCCTCAGGCCACTTTTCTCTTTCAGCAGTCCTTTCAAATGTGGTCAAAAATACCTCTGGATCATCCTCTCCAGTCATTTTTGTCAATAAACGACTCACCCCAAAGGACGCGGTATTAGTGGGACGGCTTTCCTCACTGGTCTGCGGACGTTGCTGCATTACTGCTTCCATTTGTTGTAGTCTCTGCTCTTGCTTCTGTAACAGGTCTATGAAGCGGGCCTCAGATTGCTGCTGGGCTTGTTGCTGAGCTTCCAGACTCTGTTGGTGAGCTTGCTGCTGGGCTGCAAGGCTCTGTTGATGAGCTTGCTGCTGGGCTGCGAAGTTCTGTTGTTGAGCTGCAAGGCTCTGTTGATGAGCTGCAAGGCTCTTTTGCAAACCTGCATTTGTCTGCTGTTGATTGGCATTTGCTAGAGCCAGCTGCTTCAGTATCTCCTCCATGCTGGCTTAAAAAAAACTGCCACTGGTTCTCCACCAACTGTGAGGGGGTTAGCTCGGCAGCGGGTGTGTGTGACCCCCGGGATGGGCTCCCCACACAAAAACAGGCCCAGCAAACGGAGGTTGTGGTTTTCAAAATCAAAAAAAAGGTGCGGTTTATTTTCTATTTACAGTGACAAAACACAGCAAAGCCAAAAGAAACATAAACAAAATAAATCCTGGTCAACTTGACCTCTGACTAAACATACAGGTTTCCTAACTAACAACTGGGATCAGCCTAGTGCTGTCCTAGTCCCTAAGTCCCTGGTTTTAAATGTCCAAGCAAATAGCCACACAGGCTTTGTCTCACCGCACAGGGGTTCACTCTCCCTAGACAGTCCACACAGGTCTGGTTCCAGGCATGAGCTAACATCTAATGAAGCTGGGAGTTCTTATAGAGGCCTAAATGAGCTGACAAGCTTCAGCTGGTCTCATCAACTCCCTGTCTGCACGACGCCCAGCCCTCTCTCTAGAGGTATGAGTCATCCATGAGCCCACTAGCCTCAGCTGGGCTTATACAACACTCCACCTAGTTGTATAAGTCGGCGTAAAGCCTGAATCTGGGCGAAATATATCTACCCCCCTGGATGCAACCAGGTGACTTCACCTTCCTGCTGTCACAGCGGGTTCTGGTGCGAACCGAACCCGGGGGTGTTCGGCTCATCACTAGTAGTTATGAGTAAATAGGGAATTTATTGATTTAGTGAGGTTGATACCTAAATGGGATATACTGGAGTTTGCCCAGGCGTATGGTAGTTGTTGTTGTAGAAGATTGCGGGTCACTGGGTCCACACCCAGATCAAGGATATGAGATTTTGTAGCATTAGCTTTGTAATATGAGACTTTACTAAACCATGTGAGGGTTTTTTGGATTTCAGGTAGCGAGCGTGATGGATCAGTTAACATTAACATCACATCATCCGCGAAGAGGCTGATTTTGTGGGTTTGGTTACTTATAGTGACTCCTTTTATATTGGCGTTGGCTCGCACATGTTCCGCTAGTGGTTCCATCATAAGATTAAAAATTAGGGGAGAGAGGGGACAGCCCTGTCTTGTGCCGTTTGTTATGTGAAAAGGAGTAGATAGAAGGTTAGAAGTGTATACTTTTGCGGAAGGATTGGAATATAATGCAAGTATGGCCTGAAGGATAAGTCCTCCAAACCCAAATTTTTGTAGAACCAGGGACAAATACCTCCAATTCACTCTATCGAACGCCTTCTCTGCATCCAGCGAAAGAAGCAGAGAAGGCGTTCCGGTCGAGGTTGTGTGGTGTATATTTATCAGACGCCTAGCAGCATCCGCAGTTTGGCGGCCTTTAGTGAACCCTGTTTGATCTTTGTGAACTAGGGAAGGTAGTATATCAATGAGTCTGTTTGCTATAATCTTTGCGCACACTTTGAGATCGGTGTTTAGTAGCGAAATTGGTCGAAAATTTTGGGGGGTCGTGGGTTCTTTGCCCGGTTTGGGTAATGTGACAATAAGAGCCGATAACATTTCAGTTGGGAATGAGGAGGAGGATGCAGCGTGGTTAATGTTGTGTTAAATACTTTGAAGTATTCTCCTGTGAATCCATCAGGGCCAGGGGATTTTGAGTTTGGTAATTTGCCTATATTTGCTCGCACTTCAGATTCAGTGAAGGGTAAATTTAGTTGTGCTAGCATGTCAGGAGACAATGCTGGTAACTGTATATGATTTAGGAAGGACTGAATTTCGTCTTGAGTGGGTTGATGGGTGCTAATGTCTTCATGTAGATTATATAGGCCGCTATAGTAGGAGCTAAAAGCATCCGCAATTTCTTGGGGGTTGATATGTTTATCCTTAGTAGTGGGGTGAAATAGATAGGCTATTCTCGTTTTTGTCCTGTGACCTTTGATACGTTGTGACATGGCTTTCCCTGCTTTGTTACTAGTGACAAAGGATTTGGCTTTTAGTTTTCTAAGATTCAGTTCATATCTGTCTAGAAGTAGTGATCTAAGTTCGTGGCGTAATTTAAATATTCGGGATTGGAGATCAGGATTTGGGTTTGATTTATTTTGTGAGTCTACTGCCGCTATCTGTGCTGTCAATTCTTCCAATTTCCGCATCCTCCTCTTTTTCATTTTGGCTCCTAATTGTATGAAAAATCCCCTCATATAAAATTTGTGTGCGTTCCACAGTACCGCCGGGTCAGACACTGATCCATTGTTGTTGAGAAAAAATTCTGTCAATTTTTGTGAGAGAAATGCAATGTTTTCTGCATTTTGTAGGATACTATTGTTGACTCTCCACATGAAAGCCTTGGGATTGGAGTTTTTGTTAACAATTCGGATGCTGACAGGAGCATGGTCTGACCAGGTGATGGTGTGGATTTTAGTTTCGCTGACATTTTGCAGTAACCATTTATCTGTTAGGAAGAGGTCTATACGTGAGTAAGTGTTGTGACGCGAGGAAAGGAACGTGTAATCCTTCTCGGTCGCATGACAACACCTCCAGACGTCGTGCAAGTCATTCCCTGTAAGAAAGGGGGGGATAGAGGTGATATAAAGCGTTTGGGGCCAGAGGATGAGTCCATAACATAGTCAGGCACTAGGTTAAAGTCTCCACAAAAGAGAAGGTGTCCTTGTTGGATCTCCTGGGTTTCTTTCAGTAAGCATTTAAGGAATCGCATCTGACCATGGTTAGGGGCATATAGATTCACAATAGTATATTGGACAGCGTCAATAGAGCACACAAGAATTATGTAACGTCCTTCGGGGTCCAGTTTACATTTTTGAAGTTGAAAGGAAAGGGTGTCCTTGATGGCTATCAGTACTCCTCTTTGCTTCTTGGAGTAGCTTGCTTTGTATACCTGTGAATAAGTTCTATGCTGGCAACTAGGGGTGGCATCTTGAGCAAAGTGCGTTTCCTGAACGCATAATATGTCGCTGTTGTGAGATATTGCTGTCTTCCATAGGGAAGCTCTTTTGGCTGGGTGGTTCAATCCTTTTGCATTAATAGTTAGTATATTAATGGCCATGGTGAAGTTATTCGGGGTGATATGATGTTAAGTGTTACTCACTATTAGATGGTGTCGACGTGTATTCCAGTCGCTGCTCTGTATGAGTAGACTCAGTCGTGGTTGCTCCGGGGTAGTTGGTTCTGCAGTAAACGACCTTGGTTGTGGCTGTACTTGTGGAATAAAACAGTTAATATACAGTATTAACAGTAAACCTAAAAATCAAAACGACTCAATACCCTCCAAACTACTTAAGTCACTGCCTGCTGCAGATCACAAAGCACTGTGCCCACAGCCGTGGGTGATAATGCTTGAAGTTAGTGGTGTAATTAGCTGAGATATGAAACGATCTCCTGTAAAACTCAAACTGTCAGTATGTATAACCAGGTATACTGACACAACTCGGGGGGAAAGTTCCAAACAATTATGCTGTAGCAGGGCAGAGGACCGGGGATATAGGTCGCTGAAACACATATTTGTTGTGAGATAGGTCATTTTCCTCTACGGGAGTGGTGACCATGACTGTGCACACCCCGTGTCTGAATCTCAGTAGTGGTTTTCTTTTCCTCAGGGGAGAGATCGGGGATAATTCCCCATGAGTGAAGGAGTTGCAGTCCTTCCCTTGGATCGGAGATTACAGTTGTTGTGCCATTATTGGTGATCACTAGCGTGGCCGGGTGTCTCCATTTATAAGCAATCTTGTGGTTATTAAGGGCCTTAGTAGTGGTTTTCAATTGTCTCCTCATGCTGAGAGTGTGTTGGGAGAGGTCTGCATAGAAATGTATCCCATTGAATGGGGCTGGAAGCTCTGGATTTGATCTAGCTTTTGCTAGCAGTTTCTCCTTTGTTGGAAAAAAGTGAATTTTCATGAGCACATCTCGGGGCACCGAGGCCTCAAGATGTCTGGGCTTAGGTATACGGTGGATGCGATCAATGATGCGTTCTATTTGCGACACCTCAGGGAGCATTGTAGTGATCAAATTGTCAGCAAATTTTAGCAGGTCCCCAGGGAGTATGGACTTGGGCACCCCTCTTAATTTCACATTCTCTCTTCTCGAACGATCTTCGAGATCTGCGAGCTTAGCTTTCATCTAATAAGTGTCCTCCGACTGTTCCTTACATACATCTATAAGCTCATTTACTGTGGAAGTGCATTCCTCCATTTTAGTCTCAATGTGCTGCACTCTGTTCCCCATTCCCTGCATCTCAGAGGAGAAGCTTTGTATCATTGTGGATATATTCATCATAAGGGAGGACTGCAGGGAGAGTAACATGTCCTTCATAGTCGTATCCAGGACCGGTTGACCTAAGGTGGGGAAGTGTGCTATGGGCGACATTAGGTTGAGGCCTACCTGGTCCTGGAGAAGGGTGTCGTCGCTGTGTTTGAGGCCTGCATGTTAGGATCCATTCTCATCTGCGATTTCACGGGGCTGAGAGAGGCCGGGCTATGCTGGGATGAATTGCTGCCCTGAAGTGGAGCTATTTCGTCAGCCCAGGAGTCCGGATGTGCATCGGGAAGATCCGTGTATGAAGGAGCAGCATGCGAGTGCGCGCCGCCGGCGCCATCTTGCCATGTCCCCTGCTCGGCTGCCGGCATAGTAAAGAAATCTGTCAGCTTCTTGGGGTATCTCTCCTTTTCGTTTGCGGGACTGCATCGGGTGGGGTTCCCCCAAGATAGTGAGGCGTTTTGGGCTGTGGATGCGCTGGTGATTACTCCGTATGTCGCTTTGATCCCCGGTCTCTGTCAGAGCTGTTCTCTTAGGCGTCCATCACCGTCGCGTGCAAGCCATGCCCCCGGTAGGGAGTTTTGACAAACTAGTGAAGACTCCAAACAGACACTTGTCAATGGAATCTAACGATGTATTTTTTTAGAGGGTAAAATTGGTTATAGTTTTAATGGCTCTGCCTCTTGTCGGTTTGGGGTATCTGGGTAGCCCACAAGTGGGTTTGAACTTTAGTTTGGTGTTTATGTGGATCTGCAGCTTATAAAGGTAATTCCCCCAAAGCAAGAGGTTCATGCGTGATGGTGAAGCTGTCCCAGCACCTTATCTCACGGCCGATCGCGAGGATCTGATGGCGCAGGAAACTAAGAATGGCAGGGACAGCTAGAAGGGATTTGTTCACCAACCCCAACCAGGTCTGGGCATGGTGTCCTGCATGTACAAGGTGGGGGGGCTCGGGCTTGGGATACGATTGAACAATTCTCATCCGTTAAGGACAGGGTTCTTCATGTAACTGTTGAAGCCAGAGCTGTAGCTAAGTAAAGGTTGGGAGTCCTTTTTAAGGGTCTGGGGATCTTTGGGGATCTAATTTTTATTTTACAGCGGATCGTGGTTAAAGGAAGTGGGAATATATATACTCATGTCCTTTTTATTTCTATTCTTTCTATGTCGTGACGAGATGCTCCTGTTGCCTGATTTGACGCGTGACCAGAGTTTCCTTGATGAGACGCCCCGAAGCCGGACCCACATAAAAGACACAGAGGATCACAGACCGATCGGCGATTACTACAGCTCACCATGTCGTGTCCTCCTTTATAAGTCATGCCCCTGAAGAGTAGAGTCTACATGTCAAGCCGTGTTTTTTCCTTTTTAAGGACTGATTCATTTCCAGGTGTAAGAAGCAGATCAACTTTCATCGATGGACACATGGGGTGCATATGACAAAAAAGGGAGGACTGTTGTGGGAAAATGTATTAATGTATGTTGTCAGATGTCCCCCCAATGTCAGTTTTGCTGTAATGCGCTCATCTGAGCATATTTCCACATACAGACGTTGGTGGAAGATCGGTGGTGGGAAAATCTTCCTATGGAAACAGCGATGTTTGCTCCATTTAGAGATGTTGTTTTACGCCCCGTCGGTGGACTGGCCACCTCCTGACGGGGGGCGTTAAATGACTCAGAGCGCACAGATCTGTGTCCACAAGAACAGTAGCATAACTATAAAACAGTTGTGGTCCATTGAGGCATAATTGTCATATAGTTCCCGTCATTGGTAGCAGTGAGTTGGTTTGCACACGGTTTTGTACAAAGCCATGCTTTCTACTGTTCCTTTGTCTCACAGAAAGCATGACCCCTGTACATAGCCGTTTGCACACCTCACTGCTGGGATTATATTTGAACTTAAACATGTCTGTGATTGGTTCTTTTGAAAATATACAAAATGTCTGAATGGCTGTTCTGTGAAGCCACACCTTCTTTTGTTGCCCATGTTTACTATAAATAAAGAGAGCTGGCTATCCCAGGGAGCACTCTGCTCTGAGATGACTTGACGATAAGACCTGTGTTGGTGCTTTCCTTGAATGAATGATGGGATGAACGGTGAGTGGATCTTAGCAAACTTAAAGACAACATTACTGCAAAAAGATGAAATCTGATGTGTGCTTAGGTAGCACAGGAATTATAGGCTGTGTGCTCTGCAAACAGCCTAGAAATTCCACAACGGTTAGGCGCCACATATATATATATATATATATATATATATATATATGTATATATGTAGCGATGCCCCCAGTTAAGAGGGCTGCCTGTTTGTTTTTGGGCCTTGTAGTGCACCTGTCAACCCCTGGCAATAGGCTCTAACCTCTCGTGGCACAGTTAGGAAAGGGGATGATATAATTGCACTCTCTCTAATTGTATGGCACAATCCCCTTTAAACACAGCACAGTAATTGACACTGACAACCAATATACTTAACTATAAGTTCTTTACTATTGGTAAAAGTAATAAGGGTAAACAGTATACAGTGTCTCATGCAGATCCCTGCAATATAAGCATACTCATAAAAAAGATATAACGTTCAGCAATGCAATGACAGTTTAGTAAGTCTCGCTGCAGCTATCCTCCCTCGTGAGCAAATGTGGCGCCCAGCAATGTCCTATACTACCCAGTCAGGCCTGACTATAACTTGGGGTATAGTTTGTTGAAGAAATCTTCGCTAGCAAAACACGGTGGTGCACATAAAGAACAAAACTGTCATCCAATGGGGGTAGCGATGACCGCTAACTTTGTAAAGCTGGGGAGGCTAGTAAACTCAGTTCAGCAGATAGTCTCCCCAGAATGTAACTGTAATCACTGATAGGCCTGAATAAAGTTAATAGACAACAAAGGTAACAAGATGCGGTTCCGAGCTGGCGCTCTCTCACCCGACCGGACCGATTCCTGTCCGGTACCTCCGCTACTGTGAGTCGCTTCACAGTGCCCACGATGCCCGGGTCTTCGGTCCTCCTGATGATGGCACTTCACAGCAGGATCGGAGGCTCCTCGGTGGAGTGGAAGGCTCTTTGGAAGAAAGTACAAGGCCCGGACTTCAGGCCTTGCACGCCCAGCAGGTCAGCACAGGGATCCTCTTGCTGGGATTGCGGTGTCCAAAGAGAAAGAACTGGGGCCCGCCTCTCCCTTTTAAAGTCCTCCCCAGCAGTCCTTGCGCAGGGAAATGCACCCTGGGTGCCTCAAAGCGTGCTGGGAACTGTAGTCTGTGGGTGAAAACGATGCCCCGCTAAACACTCCCCCCCACTTAGAATCTTTGGTCCCCAAAGATAGTATTAACCGTAAGAAAATACAAACTCATTGAGGGCTGCTAGAGAAGTTGGCAGAGAAAACTCCCACCAAAACGGGGAAGGGAGCTCATCCTGCCTACAGGTCACATCAATGGGGTTGACCTGCCTAACTGTGCCAGAAAGTGAGCTGGGGTTGCCCTCCACCAAATGCACAGTGGAGGGACCAGGTGTTGGTATTGTCCTTCTAGCAGTAGTTACTGTATCCTCAGAACTTTACCCCATTTGAGCATAGGTTAACTTCCAAGGAGGACGAATGGTTCTCTTGGCTCTCTGTTCCTTCGGGGAGACTGTCTCATCCACCACAGGCTCTTCTTCTGGAGTAGGTGTATTAGGTTCCAATACTTTCGGAGCATCCAGACCAGGTGCAGGAAGGTGCTGAGAGTCCTCTTGATGATCAGCAGAAGGCGACCCTATGGCCTCTTCCCACTCCTCAGACAGAGGGCTGGACGGAACAAACTCAGTGGCTTCCACATTCAATGTACTATCCACGGTACCTTCAGAGGGTGGAAGATCTATAGACATAGGCTCAGGGGCCTGAGAGGGCCACAACCAACCAAGCTCTTCTTCTTCGCTTTGATCAGAGACATCCATTCCTCCAGACTGAGATACCTGAGACTGAGTGTTGGGTCTAGGTGTATCCAAGCTTGCGGATGGTCCAGGGGTATCTTCTACAGGAGGTATCTGAACCGCTTCTGAAAGTGGAAGTAAATGGTTTCTGTGCCATGTCTTCAGCGGCCCTATCTTCCCTTCTGGCTTTAGCTGATACACCGGCAAGTCTGGTAACTTTTTACAGATCACATATGGTTCAGGTCTCCATCTGTCTGCTAGTTTAAGCTTCGCTGGAACTCCTAGGTTTCGCAACAGCACTCTGTCCCCTGGTTGCAAGTCCTGAATTCGAACTTTGAGGTCAAAGTTCCTCTTGTTCTGGGCTCCTCTTTGCTCTGATGCCACTTGGGCCTGTTCAAAAGCTAGCTTCAAACTCTTCCTCAGTCTATCCACATATCCCTTATGTGAGGTGGCCGAAGTGTGATCCGTTGATATGCCCAAGGCCAGATCCACAGGCAGTCTTGCTTCCCTGCCAAACATTAGTCTGTATGGAGATTATCCGGTGGCATCACTAGTTGTACTGTTGTAAGCATGCACTATTGCTGCTATGTGCTTGCTCCACTGCTTCTGCTCACTGCTCAGAGTCCCCAACATATTTAACAGATTCCTGTTGAATCTCTCCGGCTGAGCATCACCCTGGGGGTGATAAGGGGTAGTATGGGTTTTCTTGATACCCAAAGAGTCCAGCAATTTCTTAATTAATTGACTCTCAAAGTCTCTCCCTTGGTCTGAGTGCAGGCGCTGTGGCAGCCCGTAATGCACAAAGTATTTTTCCACCAAGATTTTGGCTACGGTGGAGGCCTTCTGGTCTTTGGCTGGAAAAGCCTGAGCATAACGGGTGAAATGGTCGGTTATCACCAGAACATTTCCTTGTCCACTTAAGTCAGGTTCTAGACAGAGAAAGTCAATGCACACCAAGTCCAAGGGTCCCTGGCTCTGCAGATGGCCCATTGGGGCAGCTTGAAGTGGCAATGTCTTCCTTTGAATACAGCGAGCACAGGAGTGACAGTACTCCTCCACTTCAGCCCGCATACAAGGCCAGTAGAACCTATTCCTTACAAGCTGAAATGTTCGTTCGACCCCCAGGTGGCCATGATTATCATGTAGGGCAGCCAAGACAGTTCTTCTATGTTTCTCCGGCAAGAACAGTTGCCACTTCTCTTCCAGGTCATCAGAGGGGCCCCTTCGGTAGACCACCCCTTGATGCACCTGTAACTTGTCCCATTCTTTGTGGACTAATCGGGCCACCTTTGAGGGGTCTTTCAGAAGCCTGCCTGAATCCTGGTCTTCCAATGCCTTCAAAGCTAATCTTCCCCAGGGATCTTCCAACTGGTCTCTCCTTAGGTCCTTTTTGGACAGCTTTGGCAGGTCATCCTCTCCAACCTGGGTCACATCGCAGTAACACTTGGGCACCCCCACCACCGAAACACCGATCTCTTCAGCCCTTGACTCACCACTAGCTTGAAGTTGTGCTCCTTGACACAAGGCCCGTACCCTATCCGGGGTTACCTGGGTCCAACCTTCTGGACGGTGGGTGGGTGCGTGAGCTCTTCTGGACAATGCATCTGCATCACGGTTTCCAGCTCCGGGCCTATACTTCAGGCTGAAGTTGAATCCGGCTAGGGCTGCTAACCAACGGTGACTAGTGGCATCCAGCTTGGCCGTGGTGAAGAGATAGGTGAGTGGATTATTGTCAGTCTTTACTGTGAAATCAGCTCCATACAGGTAATCTCTGAGTTTATCCACGACTGCCCACTTTAGGGCCAGGAACTTCAACTTGTGGGTGGGGTAGTTCTTTTCTGCTGGTGCCAGACTTCTACTAACGTAGGCAACTGGGCGCAACTGTCCTTCATATTCTTGGTACAGCACACCTAGACCATCATGGCTGGCATCTACATGCAGTTCATATGGTTTCTTGGGATCAGCATAGGCCAGGACTGGTGTAGTGGTCAGACTCTTCTTCAACATTTGGAAGGCTGCTTCACACTCCCCTGTCCTATGGTCTTCCACAGACTCTCCAGGCTTCCTGGGGCCAGTATCATCTTCCTCCCCTTCCGTCTTCAGTAGCTCATTCAGGGGTTTGGCAATCTTTGCAAACCCTTCCAAAAATCTACGGTAGTAAGAGCAGAACCCCAGGAAGGATCTGAGCTCAGTCACTGTAGTTGGTCTGGGCCAGGAGGTGACTGCGTCCAGTTTATCAGCATCTGTAGACACTCCTTCTGCAGATACTATGTGTCCCAGATAGTGGACCGAGGACTGGTAGAACTGGCATTTTTCCCTGGAGAGTTTTAGTCCCTCTTCACTGAGTCTCTTCAGGACTTTCTCCAACCTTTCTTCATGCTCCTCCAGAGTCTTCCCGAAGACAATGATGTCATCTAGGTACACCATGACTTCGATAAGGTTCATGTCCCCAACCGTCTTCTCCATCAACCTCTGGAAAGTAGCGGGGGCTCCCGACAGGCCTTGAGGCATCCAATTGAATTCATAGAATCCCACTGGGGTGATGAAGGCCGTCTTCTCTCTATCTGCAGGGTGCATTGGGATTTGATAATACCCGCTCTTCAGGTCCATGACACTGAACCACTTGGCCCCAGACAGACTCTGCAAAGCATCTTCTATCCTGGGGGTAGTGTACTGGTCGGGTATGGTCCTCTTATTGAGAGTCCTGTAGTCTATGCAGAGTCTCAGTGACCCGTTTTTCTTCCTTACCACCATGATGGGGGAGGCATATGGACTTTTGGACTCTCGAATGACCCCTGTCCTCTTGAGCTCTGTCAACTGCTCACGCAAATCTTCCAAGTCAGCCAGGGGAACTCATCGGACCCTCTCCCGGAAGGGTTTGTCTTCCTGAAGATGGATTTTATGGGTGGCACTCCTCGCACACCCCATGTCAAACTCATCTTCCGAAAATATTTTTCTCCATCTGGTCAGCTGAGCCTTGGCTCTCTCTTTCCACTTCATTGGCAAGGTGGTATCTTCCAGACAGAGCTCCTCCAGGGTGGCTTCTCTTCCCTCCGTCTTTAATTCAGACAAGGTCACTGGGGTAGCAGGATTCACTTTGCCCAGTAGTACCCGGGCTGGGATCTTCACAGGAGAATTAGTGACATTTCTGACGCTCACTGGAATCTGGCCCTTCGCCTTCTTCAATGCCCTCAACGGGACCACTTCAGGGATCACTTCCAATCCTTGATGAGTGTTGAAGGGGTCTGGCTCTACGACCACAAAGGGACCCGGCTGCTCCCAGGAGAGTTTTACCGTAGCCTAAAGATCACCTCACCAGGCTGCAGTATCTTCTCTCTTCTGGACAGTCTCCAGACTCTTCCCACCCCCTTTTCCGGGGCCTTTTGCTCCAGGATCAACTTCTGGAAGACCTGTTGCAGCATGGGGTGAATCTTCTGTTTGGGAGAACTCTGCTCCTTCACTAGAGGGGTCAGCAGTCTCCTGACCAGGTCAGTGTTGGTCCCTATCAACATGGAACTGGTGTTGGCCCCTGACGGGCGAGGACAAACTACCGCCAGGGTGTCAAAGACCTCCGCCTTCCCCGTCACTGATGGATCAAAGGCCAGCCTGATTGAGACATACCCATCGTAGGGAAAGCTATGAGTGCCAATTCCCCCTATCTGTAGGTCCTCCAGCTTCTGCAAAGGCACGTGACTCAAATGCTTCCGATAAAAGTCTCTGTATAAGAGAGTCACTTGGGCTCCTGTATCTAGTAGAGCCTTAGTGTAGACTCCGTCCACTAGAACGGGGACTAGAGGGGAGGGTCCAATTAATTTATCTGGGAACTTAATTTGGGTATTTCCTCTTTTGGATTCCTTGATTTCCCTAGTGGTATTTTCTTCTTCTTCTTCCATTTTTCTCTGGACCTCAACCCTTTTTGGACCTGGTATGCATTGATCTTTTTCCGGTTGTCAAATTTCAACTCCCGACAGGCGGTATGGGAGGTTTTAGGAGGGGCATTGTTTCCCTTCTCTTTTTGCTCTGCTTGATTTTGGTTCTTCTTGGAGCTTTCTGTAAGTAGCGGCGCCCGGCTGACGCATTCACCGGGGCCCTCTGAAGTTTTCCGCCTGCTGGTATTGAGTGCCTCGGTTCTTCCTTGGACTGGGGCACACTTCCCCAGTGTTGCCGGCTCCTACACAATTGAAGCAGACAATTTCTTTCCTTATTTTTGAGGATGTTGGAATAGGAACATTTCGGTCCGGTTCCCTCTTGGTCTCTTCTTTCTCCTTAGCTCCTGAGTCCTTGGCCAATAAAGAGGTCAATAAATCCAGTACTTGGGCCATTTGAGACTTCAAGGTTTCTACTTCTGAGTCACGTTCGGTGACTACTGCCGTTCTGACTCCCACCGAAACAGGTGGAGTGGTCTTCTCAATCCCCTCTTGATGCTTCAGCAAGGCTTCTTTGTCCCTTATGATCCGCTCAAGGTCTGGGTAACTCAGAGCCATGACTCCGTCAGAGGTCTTCAGGTGAAGCCAAACTGGATCTGAACGCAAGGATCCCCTCAGGATCTGCTTCATCCTGGCAGCGTCTATGACCTGTGGCTGCATTCCCTTTCTCAGTACAATCTGGCATAGCATTCTATTCAGACAACTTCTCCCGAGGCTGCTGGAGGGTATGTTCAAATTGATACACCAGCTCCGACACCTTCTCCAGCTGGCCAAATTCCTCCTGCAACATAGACAGATAATCCATCGCAGTACACACAGTATTGCTGCATCTAAGATTTTTCACAGCCTCAGCAGCACTACCCTTCAAGATTTCATTGATGCGCTGCTTCTTCTGCGCTTCTGGAACTTCCCAACCTTCTACTGCCTGCATTGCCTGCTCAATCCAGGTGTCGAAGTCTTCCTCCCCGGGTGGCACAGGTTGTGTTACTGAAAACACCTGGAGTTTCCGGTACCCGGCTTCCACATGTACCGTGCTGGTTTTCTGGCACTTGGTAACAAAGTCTCCCAAAGCAGTCAGCAGTTCCGGCCCTATGGCGGTCAGGAATGATTCCGGAGCTCTCGTGTCGCTACTGCCTCCCATTTTGGAGAAAAGTGACGGAGATAACGGTGGGGAGGTTCGTGGAGACTCTCTCTTCACAGCCCCAGTATGCACTAAGCGATACGTTCTGTCATCTATGTCCTTTACACTCTGCCCTTTGAACTCTTTTGGGATTCCTCTTGTCCATTCTACTAGTGCATATGCCCCCGAGGTATCTGACTTTACATCCACCGCCCATGCTTTCCATCTTGGGGATATTGACATGCTTTACCTCTTCTTTTTGCTGGATCCCTCCTGGGATTTCAATAGCTACCGCCCGGACTGGATCCACAGCCTCCTCTGCGCACCATTGTGTCACTGCTAGGGATGAGCTTCGTGTTCGAGTCGAACATACGTTCGACTCGAACATCGGCTGTTCGATCGTTCGACGAAGATCGAACGATTTGGGCCGTTCGCGCCAAATTCGAGTGACGCGAACGGCCCACAATGCACTACGCCATCGCAGTGTCATCCAGGCGCTGTGATTGGCCAAGCATGCACTGTGACCCCGCATGCTTGGCCAATCACAGCGCCGGCAGCGAGGAGAGCAATGATTGGCCACAGGCAGGATGCCTGTGGCCAATTATTGCTGAGGGTGTTTAGTACACGCCCCACACTATAAAAGGCCGCCAGCACGGCGGCCTAGTGTAGTGTGTTCCGGAGCAGGGATAGAGCAGCATAGGCAGGGACAGTGACTGTTATTTCTTTCTTGCTTAACCTGGATTCCTTTAGTTTAGGGAAAGAGAAGGATAGGTAGGGAGAGTGTCAGTGTGTTTTGTGCTTGTGCTATAGTGTGCTTAAAAAAAACATTTATTCTAGGGACAGAAAACTGTAGGTAGGGACAGTGTCAGTTTCTTTCACTCTGCAAGTCCTTGTTTCCAGGGACCTGGAAGGACAGTGAGTGAATTGTCCTTGTGCTATATTGTGCTTAAAAAAACATTTATTCTAGGGACAGAAAACTGTAGGTAGGGAGAGTGTCAGTTTCTTTCACTCTGCAAGTCCTTGTTTCCAGGGACCTGTAAGGACAGTGAGTGAATTGTCCTTGTGCTATATTGTGATTAAAAAAAACATTTTTTCTAGGGACAGAAAACTGTAGGTAGGGAGAGTGTTTTTTTTCTTTCACTCTGCAAGTCCTTGTTTCCAGGGACCTGGAAGGACAGTGAGTGAATTGTCCTTGTGCTATATTGTGCTTAAAAAAAACATTTTTTCTAGGGACAGAAAACTGTAGGTAGGGAGAGTGTTTTTTTTCTTTCACTCTGCAAGTCCTTGTTTCCAGGGACCTGGAAGGACAGTGAGTGAATTGTCCTTGTGCTATATTGTGCTTAAAAAAAAACATTTTTTCTAGGGACAGAAAACTGTAGGTAGGGAGAGTGTTTTTTTTCTTTCACTCTGCAAGTCCTTGTTTCCAGGGACCTGGAAGGACAGTGAGTGAATTGTCCTTGTGCTATATTGTGATTAAAAAAAATATTTTTTCTAGGGACAGAAAACTGTAGGTAGGGAGAGTGTCAGTTTCTTTCACTGTGAAAGTCCTTGTTTCAAGGGACCGAGAAGGACACCTGAAGGTAGCCCTTATTGCTTTTTTCCCATCTCCCTGCAGGCCATCTATTAGAATGTCTGGAAGGCAAACAAGGAGAGGCAGACAGTCAGGAGGCAATAAAAGAGGGCAAGCAGGCTCTGTGTCTGGGGGCAACAGTGCTGGTCGTGGACGCGGTGCATTGTCATCAGCACATGGCCATGGGACACGCTTGTCCTTCTTTTCGGCAGCTGGACATGTTGAGCCACATCATGCCGAAGACTTGGTAGAGTGGATGACCAAGCCCTCCTCCTCCTCCTCATCCTCTCTCACCCAGGCTCAGGGTACTGGAAAAGCAGCTGCCAAAGCGTCGTCTTCCCTGGTATCAATGTCAGACAAATCATCAGTCACTCCTTCCCTAGACCCACCATGTCCTCCTCCTGAGGAGTCCCCCGAACTGTTTCAGCACAGTGTTGGGTACATGCTCCAGGAGGATGCCCAGCGTTTCGAAGGGTCTGATGATGAAACCCAGCTAGAGGAAGGCAGTAGCGTGAGAGCAGACAGAGGGGATGCTCAAGAAGGACACCAATCTGGCAGTCATGTTCCAGCAGCTGCAGCATACTGCCAGATTGGCTCCAGTGATGAGGAGGGAGGGGATGATGAGGTCACTGACTCCACGTGGGTGCCTAATAGGAGAGAGGAGGAGGAGGAGGATGAGGAGGAGGCACATCTCCAACGAGGCAGGATGCCCTTTGGTGGCCAGCGTAAGGGCAGTACACCAACGGAATCACACCGCAGAGCTCCGCCTGTGCAGGGCGCTGCCTCTGCCCGTCATTCAAAAAGTTCTTTGGTGTGGGCCTTTTTTGAGGCTAGTGCATCAGATCGCACAGCTGCTGTTTGCAACATATGTCTCAAGCGTATATCGCGTGGCCAAAACATCAGCCGCTTGGGTACCACATGCCTGACCAGACATATGTTGACCTGCCATGCAGCTCGTTGGCAAGCCTACCTCAAAGACCCACACCAAAGAACAAAGCGGACCTCTCCTTGCACCGCATCAGCTGGGATCTCCAACCCCACTATAACTTCAGTCCTCTCTGAAACATGCACTGAGAGGAATGAAGGTGTAGAATTAGGTGTGTCACAGCCAAGTACTTGCGCCCACTCTGCTAGCAGTACACCGACGTCCGATTCTAGCAGGCAAATTTCCCTGCCCCAGCTGCTGGACCGTCGAAAGAAGTTCACTCCCAGCCATCCACATGCCCAGCGGTTGAATGCTAGCTTGGCTAAATTGCTAGCGCTTCAACTGCTGCCTTTTCAGTTGGTAGACTCGGCCCCCTTCCGTGAGTTTGTGCAATGTGCGGTTCCTCAGTGGCAGGTTCCCAAACGCCACTTTTTCTCACGGAAGGCTATTCCGGCTCTCTACCGGCATGTGGAAGGCAATGTCTTGGCCTCGCTGGACAGGGCGGTCAGCGGTAAGGTGCATATTACCGCTGACTCATGGTCCAGCAGGCATGGACAGGGACGTTACCTTTCTTTCACGGCCCATTGGGTCACTCTTTTGGCAGCTGGGAAGGATTCAGGACAAGGTGCAGTAGTGTTGGAGGTTGTCCCACCGCCACGCCTCCAAAATGCTACTACTGGTTGTGACACACCTCTCTCCTCCACCCCCTCCTCTTCTTCTTCCTCCATGGCCTCTTCCTGTGGTTTGTCCTATGAACCAGCGGTGCTCCGTAGCCATTCACGGGGCTACGCAAGTACGCAGGCAAAAAGATGCCATGCCGTGCTTGCGCTGGTGTGTTTGGGGGACAGAAGCCACACTGGGGCAGAGGTCCTGTCTGCTCTGCAGGGCCAGGCCGAGAGGTGGTTGACGCCACGCCAGCTTAAGCCAGGAATGGTGGTTTGCGACAATGGCACCAACCTCCTCTCCGCCCTCCGACAGGGACAACTGACCCATGTGCCCTGTGTGGCTCACGTCCTTAACCTGGTGGTGCAGCGCTTCTTGGGCAGGTACCCGGGCTTACAGGATGTCCTGAGGCAGGCCAGGAAAGTCTGTGTGCATTTCCGCAGATCTTATAATGCCAGTGCTCGCCTGGCTGAGCTGCAAAAGGAGTTGAACCTGCCCAAGAACCGCCTTATATGTGACATGCCCACCAGGTGGAACTCAACGTTGGCCATGCTGCAGCGGCTGCACACGCAGCAGAGGGCCATCAATGAGTACCTGTGCGACTACGGCACCAGGACAGGGTCAGGGGAGCTTGGTTTTTTTTCTCCACGCCAGTGGGGCATGATCAGGGATGCATGCACTGTCCTGGCACCATTTGAGGAGGCCACGAGGATGGTGAGCAGTGACAGTGCATGCATCAGTGACACTGTACCTCTTGTCCACCTGTTGGAGCACACGCTGCGTGGAATAATGGACAGGGCACTTGAGGCAGAACAGAGGCAGGAAGAGGAGGACTTCCTTGCCTCTCAAGGCCCCCTTTACCCAGACAGTGTTCCTTCTGTCCCACCCATCGCACAGGAAGAGGAGGAGGAGGAGGAGGAGGAGGATTGTGTCAGCATGGAGGTGGAGGCTGGCACTCAGCATCATCAGCAGCAGTCTTTTAGGGATGATTTACAGTCCCAAGAAACCAGTGGACTTGTACGTGGCTGGGAGGAGGTGGCTGCGGATCATGTCGTCCTTAGTGACCCAGAGGACTCCGGAGCGAATGCCTCAGCAAACCTACGCTGCATGGCCTCCCTGATCCTGCAAAGTCTGCGGAAGGATCCTCGTATTCTTCGGATCAAGGAGAGGGACCATTACTGGCTGGCCACTCTCCTTGATCCACGGTACAAGGGTAAGGTTGCGGACCTTATGTTACCGTCGCAGAGGGAGCAGAGGATGAGACAACTCCGGGAGGCCTTGCAGAAAGGTCTGTGCAACGCGTTCCCAGAGACTGGG
Source organism: Rana muscosa (assembly GCA_029206835.1). Classification (NCBI taxonomy): domain Eukaryota; kingdom Metazoa; phylum Chordata; class Amphibia; order Anura; family Ranidae; genus Rana; species Rana muscosa. Next base: position 898,386,590 of record CM055117.1, read on the forward strand.
AGGTTGCAAACTCCTGGTCCTGGACAACGAGTTGCTGAGGCTTCGGCCAGTCAAAGAAGGAGCGGTGGGGAAGGTGGCCGTCTGACCGATGCGTTCAGACAATTCTTTAGTCCGCAGCCCCAAAGTATGATCGGTTCCAGCAACCATCGCCAGCGTCTGATAAACATGGTGCAGGAATATCTAGGGGCAAGGTCAGACTTGGACACCTTCCCCACCGAAAATCCTCTGGCTTACTGGGTCTTGAGGATGGATCACTGGCCAGAGCTTGCACAGTATGCAATTGAGCTACTGGCCTGTCCTGCATCCAGCGTTCTTTCGGAACGCACATTCAGTGCTGCTGGAGGATTTGTCACGGATCACAGGGTGCGCCTGTCCACCGACTCGGTTGATCGACTGACTTTCATCAAGATGAACCAGTCTTGGATCACCACCAGCTACCACACACCTGATGCTGATATAACAGACTAATTGATTTTAACATGTCACATCCCTTCAAGACTGATGCTGATGCTGAGTGCCTGTGCTGTTATGTTGACTGGCTATCCTCCTCCTCCGAGTCCTCAATGATACGATTGATGATGATAGCTTGTAAGATCATTTTTGTTTATGGGTGCCGCCACCAGTGCCTAACGCCCAATTTTTCAGCCCCTGTTTAACAGGGGCGTGTAATTACAATTTTTGAAGCAATACTTTGCAACAGGGCTCATTGCTGTGCTCCAAGTACAGTATCTGTGAGGAGTTGCAGTGTTGTGCCACCAGTGCCTAAGGCCCAATTTTTCAGCCCCTGTTTAACAGGGGCGTGTCATTACAATTTTTGAAGCAATACTTTGCAACAGGGCTCATTGCTGTGCTCCAAGTACAGTATCTGTGAGGAGTTGCAGTGTTGTGCCACCAGTGCCTAAGGCCCAATTTTTCAGCCCCTGTTTAACAGGGGCGTGTCATTACAATTTTTGAAGCAATACTTTGCAACAGGGCTCATTGCTGTGCTCCAAGTACAGTATCTGTGAGGGGTTGCAGTGTTGTGCCACCAGTGCCTAAGGCCCAATTTTTCAGCCCCTGTTCAACAGGGGCATGTAATTACAATTCTTGATCTAATAATTCACAGCAGGGCCCATTGCTGCACCCACCAAGAGTAACTGTCAGGGCTTACAGTGTTGTGGCACCAGCACCACCATCAAAGGCCCAATTTTTACTACCACTGTTCAACAATTATATGTAATTAAAATTCCTGATATAATAGTTGACAGCAGGGCGTTCCAGCACCAACCAAGAGTAACTGTGAGTGCTTACAGTGTTGTGCCAACACCAACAACTAAGGGGCCTATTTCTGCAGAGTATATACGGCAGGTCCCTACTTTCAAACATCCAACTTACAAACGACTCCTACTTGCAAACGCAAGAAGACAACAGGAAGTGAGAGGAAATCTACCACTAGGAAGGAAAATTCTCTCCTGTAAGAATAAATATGGGAGAAAGGTGTCTCCTCTGTACTGATGCTTTATCAGCAATCCTTGTTTCAAGAAAAACACCACATTTCAAAAACAGTTGTCATTGGGACGGAAAGTGAGGTGAAATGTTCTGAACAGGGGCACAGACAGCAAAACAAATGTTACAGGGGTGATAACCCTTACCTATGTTTTCCAAAAAGTTTAAAAATAGATTTTTGGTCTGGAGCTACACTTCAACAATGTACCTGTTCAAAATTACAAACAGATTCTACATAAGAACAAACCTACAGTCCCTGTCTTGTATGCACCGCCTGTATAGGGCTGTTCAGAGTATATAGGGCCTTTTTTATTTTATGTGCGGGGTTCCCCTTAATATCCATACAAGACCCAAAGGGGCTGGTAATGGGCTGGGGTAGGGGGGGGGGGTCATGGGGTAGCTATGCCATTTTTCTTAAAGAATTTCATCCATATTACCGGGACCAGACATTACATTAAAGCCGCAAGCAGTTTTAAATGGCTTTTTTTTCCTTTAGAAGTGTCATTTTGTGCAGGGACAGTTCTAAACACGGGAAACACGTGGCACTTCACAGGCATACTTTAGACACCCCCCAGGTACGATATTTAAAGGAATATTTGACTTTTTTTTTTTCACTTTATGCATCATTAAAATGACTGCTCCCGAAAAACGACCGTTTTTAAAACTTCTTTTTGCATTGATACATGTCCCCTGGTGCAGAACCCGGGTTCCCAAACCCTTTTTAGGACAATAACATGCATAATAGTTGTTATAATTAGCACTTTAGAATTCGAACGTTCGCATCCATTGTATTTAATAGGGTTCTAATGTTCGTTCGAACTTTCGGTCCGTTCGCGGGTTCTGGTGCGAACCGAACCCGGGGGTGTTCGGCTCATCACTAGTCACTGCCTGCGGGTCCATGCTGGTACTTCTGACCGGCTTGATTGCAGCGTGCAATATACAGGGATCGTGTAGCGATACCCCCAGTTAAGAGGGCTGCCTGTTTGTTTTTGGGCCTTGTAGTGCACCGCTGTCAACCCCTGGCAATAGGCTCTAACCTCTCGTGGCACAGTTAGGAAAGGGGATGATATAATTGCACTCTCTCTAATTGTATGGCACAATCCCTTTTAAACACAGCACAGTAATTGACACCGACAACCAATATACTTAACTATAAGTTCTTTACTGTTGGTAAAAGTAATAAGGGTAAACAGTATACGGTGTCTCATGCAGATCCCTGCAATATAAGCATACTCATAAAAAGTTATAACATTCAGCAATGCAATGACAGTTTAGTAAGTCCCGCTGCAGCTATCCTCCCTCGTGAGCAAATATGGTGCCCAGCAATGTCCTATACTACCCAGTCAGGCCTGACTATAACTTGGGGTATAGTTTGTTGAAGAAATCTTCGCTAGCAAAACACGGTGGTGCACATAAAGAACAAAACTGTAATCCAATGGGGTAGCGATGACCGCTAACTTTGTAAAGCTGGGGAGACTAGTAAACTCAGTTCACAGACAGTCTCCCCAGAATATAACTGTAATCACTGATAGGCCTGAATAAAGTTAATAGACAACAAAGGTAACAAGATGCGGTTCCGAGCTGGCCGACCGCACCGATTCCTGTCCGGTACCTCCGCTACTGTGAGTCGCTTCACAGTGCCCACGATGCCCGGGTCTTCGGTCCCCCTGATGATGGCACTTCACAGCAGGATCGGACGCTCCTCAGGCTCCTCGGTGGAGCGGAAGGCTTTTTGGAAGAAAGTACAAGGCCCAGGCTTCAGGCCTTGCATGCCCAGCAGGTCAGCACAGAGATCCTCTTGCTGGGAGGGCGGTGTCCAAAGAGAAAAAACTGGGGCCCGCCTCTCCCTTTTTAGGTCCACCCCAGCAGTCCTTGCGCGGGGAAATGCACCCTGGGTGCCTCAAAGCGTGCTGGGAACTGTAGTCTGTGGGTGAAAACGATACCCCGCTACACATATATAAATATATGTGTGTATATATATATATATATAGTATATGTGCGTATACTGTATATAGTATAATTTTAATACACGTTTAAAATGTTGTTTAAAAAAACCTTCATGTTTAAAAGTGTTATCAACAAATAAAGTCCATGACAATGGATATTTCAGCCTATGCACAAACACTTGACATTATAAACCCCCAGAAAAAATACACCTTTCTAAAGAAAACAATAGTGAAATCATGAGCCAAAAACACAATGAACCTGAGTGGCTGTAGACACAGTTATGCAATTTTTGGATTTAGGATTACCACTACTCATGCGAATATAGCTCATATGTCTGGTGTTAATAAATCTGGTGTGGATATACCTGGGTTACCACATAGAAATGCTATATATTGTTTCACTCTGCTCCATAATAGGTATGTAGGCAGATGCCTATGGCGAGTCTTTATTTTGTCATGCTATATCAGTGGAAACTATGTTGCTATAGGGTTGCTTTAAATATTCTGGATGATTTCTGCAGGGGTCAGGTCGTGTGTGGCTTCTTTGCAGATGTGTCACCTTATGTCTGTTCTGGGGTATATATACATCTGAACAGCACTGACCCAGGGCTGCTGTCTCAAGGGAGTTCATCTGTCAGACTGGTGCTGTGTGATTCCTTGACTGCTGCTTGTAAGGTACTCCAGTTGCTATGAACTTTTTGGTTGCTATGGGCTTTATCCATCTCAGGTATGTGCCACACTATTCTCTCTATGCATCTTTTTCCTATTGCTAGGGACAGTGTAATAGTACAGCAGCAAAGCCAGTTCTACCTCAGCCAAATTATGTGACCCAATTGTACATGTATGTTAGGATTTTTGTTAGATGTACCTGCAATTCTCAAGTTCAAAAGAACTTTATGCAAGTGTAGCACCCACCGATCCCGCTCCCTTGCATTTAAGGGACCGCGTGTAGCCACCTGGTCCCGCTCCCTTGGTTTAAGGGGCCTGACTGATTTTTATTTTTCTTCTTTGGGTCTGCGGCGAGTTACCTTCCCCGAGTGGATCCTTTAGCTCCGTTGTCTAACAATAATCTCCAGGAATAAGGCCAATGTCCACACTTGAGTAAAACCTAATCAGCAAGGCTTTATTCTTTTTAGTCAACTCGAACAGAGGAAGAGCAGAAGTTGAAAGAAGTAGGGGAAGGTTCAGGCATGCAACACTTAAGTTCAGTATCTACACTCGTCACCACTCAAACTTGAGTGGGTATTGCTCACCTGGATAGTCCCTATGAGAGCAGTCCTAGCAGCCGGGATGGAGCACAGATTTCAGAGAAGATGAATCCCCCTTTAGGCAGCCTCCAGGCTTCTCCCCGAGATAGCAGTACCGTCGCTAATCTCAGCCGGGACTGATCTTCCCCTGGACCACTTTTCCTAAAGATGGGCCCCCTACAAACGGGCAGCCTGGGATCCTTCTCTGAAGCGTAGGCCCTAGTCAGCGGAGCTGGGCCTACAATGCAGCAACAGGACCTCGGGCTGAAGGTGCCCGAGGCCTAAACACACTCGCGCACCTCGTGCCATGCGGGCCACGAGGCACACTCACTGGACCAGAGATCCCGCCTGAACGCCTTGGGGTCCCCCTGGAATCGCCTCACGCCTATTGGCGTCTGCCCCTGTTGTACCCTCTCCCAGCATGCACAGCGGGTAGACCACGCCCACTGCACGGCCGCCGAGAGAGGACACCCAAGGTGCTGTGATACCCCCCGTAGTTTAACCTATGCCGGCGGTGACAGTGCCACCTGCAGGCAAGGGAGAACACTACTGCCAGGCAGCATCACACCCAGAGCAGAACAACAATTGAATCATAATTAGTCTGAGCCCAACTATCGGCTCAGACTGCCCTTAAATTTCCACATAGCGCCCCCAAATATTGGGGGGGGGGGCGCTACACAAGTAAGAAGTTGTTAGTGCCTTTGGCTTATAGAACTGCCTTGTCATGGATATGCATTAATGTCTGTCTGCCATCTTACCTTCCTCCTCATGTGTTCATCTAGAGACCAGACCTCCTTCACCTGGCTTCCTTTATAATCTCCTCCCAGCCTGACTCCACCCCAGGCCCTATCACTGAACACTATATTAACCTGTGCACTGCAAGCCTGCTTGGCTGATCAACGTGTTTGTTAGGCATTGTGTGTTTGGGTTCCTGCCTGCCGTGTGCTACGTCTGTCTCTCTGTTACGTTATTGGCTTGTCCCCGACCATCCCTGTCTGCTCGTGACCCTTGACCTTCGGCTCGTTCTTCGTTATCCTTGTCTGCTTGTGGCCCCTGACCTTCGGCTTGTTATTCGGTTCTCTCTATCGTGTGCTGCTGCTTCCCCTTATCCTACGGGGCGTGAGCTAGGAAACTCCAGGGGCCGCGACCTGGTCCCAGCCTGCAGCGTAACATCCTCACCACTAGAGGCCCTGGAGAAGACCAGCTGGGTCTTAGACTCCGCGCCCTGGGGAATCTTGGCTCTCGCTTCCGTTGGGATCCCGGTTGTGCTCCTCTGGTCCCGCTTTCCACAACCACCCAGTTTCCTATCCACAGAAGCCAGCCATAGGGTTCACTACCTCGCGGTGCACTCCTGTCCCCCTACGGTGTGCATCTGTCACCTGGCCACAGGTGACCCTGACAGTTTGATCAGCCATGAACCCGGCTGACATCCCGCTACCCGCGGATGATCCATTGCAGGGCATAGTTTGCAGACTTGAAACCCAGGAATCGAATCAGACTCAGGTGATGCGATTCCTCCAGGATCTGGCTTCTCGCTTCGAGCAGCTTCAGGCCTCCTTGGGAACCCTGAATCCGCAACCTCAAATACAATCAGCGGCTGCACCTATTGCACCAGTCGCAGCCACACACTCACTACAACTGCCAGCTCCGTCCCGTTTCTCTGGGGACTCCAAGGCTTGCAGGGGGTTCCTTAGCCAATGCACGATTCATTTTGAGCTCCAGCCCCAAAACTTCCTGTCTGATCGGGCTAAGGTAGCCTATATCATTTCCCTCCTCTCTGGTGAAGCTTTAGCCTGGGCAGCCCCTCTGTGGGAACTGAATGATCCAGTGGTTTCTAGCCTGTCTGGCTTCTTGAAACTTTTTCGGAATATCTTCGAAGAACCGGCTCGTGTCTCTTCAGCGGCCAGCGCCCTTTTACGTCTCCGCCAAGAGTCTGCTTCTGTGGGACAGTATGCCCTTCATTTCCGCATACTGTCGGCTGAGTTGAGCTGGAACAATGAGGCCTTAGTCGCAACCTTTTTGCATGGCCTGTCTGATAGAGTGAAGGATGAATTAGCAGGAAGAACCATCCCCACTGATCTGGCCGGCGTTATCTCCTTGTGTAACCAGATCGATATTCGCTTTCAGGAGAGGACCTTAGAAAAGCAACGCCAGCAGTCCTTGGTTCTTAGTCAGCCTGAGCTCCCCTCTCTTCGACCCGTAGAGCATCTCCTACCAGCTGAGGAACCCATGCAGCTGGGTCGGACCAGGCTATCCCCCGAGGAACGTGCTAGGCGCAGAACTCTTGGTCTGTGTCTTTACTGTGGGGGCAAAGGTCATTTTCGTGACACTTGCTCTCTTTGTCCAGAAAAACATTCGGGTCCACTTCATCTGGAAAGTGGAGTATTGGACCCAGAAATATCACCTTCCCCTTCTCGTCTTCTGCTTTCTGTGTTCCTTCATGTTGGTGCTTCTTCTCATTCGGTCTCAGCATATCTGGATTCCGGAGCCGCTGGTAATTTCATGGACTGGGAAATCGCATCGTCCATGAGACTTACTCTTTTGCCCCTCACCACGCCATTGGTGGTCTTGGCGATTGATGGTACTGTTCTCCCAGGGGGACCTATCCGCTTCCAGACCCTCCCTGTTAAGATGTCGGTAGGGACACTCCACCAGGAGTGGATATCCTTCCTTATCTTACCCAAGGCCTCAACGCCTATAATTTTGGGTCTCCCATGGTTACAGCTCCATTCTCCTCATGTGGACTGGACTACTGGACAGATCCTGGCTTGGGGTCCCTCCTGTTCCTCGTCCTGCCTACCCAAGGTTGCCCCCTGTGAATCTGAGCCGGTCATTCATTCCAGGTTGCATAACCATTTACATTTCTCTGTCCCTAACCACCCTTGGACGCACAGCCAGGCTAGCTTGTCTACAAGTCCTGCAGTCGCTACGTCTTGCGATGCGATTCAGGTAGTCGCTACACCTGACTCAGCTATTCACTCTGCCTCTGTACTAGTTATGCCAGTCCAGCCCATGCCCAGTGAGCCTCCTACTTTTTCTTGTTCGGGACATTCTGCTTGTCCTTCAGCTATTCAGCTTGACTCCTGCGACATGTCACCTTCTAACCAACCTGACTTCAGGGTTCCACTGACATCTGCCCAGTCTGATGGTCCTGTGCAAGATGACCAGTTCCCCTTTAAGGGTCTAGGGGACCCCCCTCAGATTCCTGTTGATCCTCTCATGCCCTTGCTTATTCCTAGAGAGCCTTTGGTCCTCAATAGATCTTCTTGTCATCTCCCTACCTCATTTTCGGTCTCTGAGGATAATCTTAAGTATGAGGTTAGACAAGTTCTGGATTCTCGGCTCTGCAGAGGCATTCTTCAGTACCTTGTGCATTGGAGAGGTTTTGGTCCTGAGGAGGCGTCTTGGATTGCTGCATCTGATGTCGCTGCACCTCATCTGTTGAGAAGGTTTCATCAGAGATTTCCCTTTAAGCCTGGGTCCAGGCGGGGGAGGGCCCATAAGAGGGAGGGTACTGTCATGGATATGCATTAATGTCTGTCTGCCATCTTACCTTCCTCCTCATGTGTTCATCTAGAGACCAGACCTCCTTCACCTGGCTTCCTTTATAATCTCCTCCCAGCCTGACTCCACCCCAGGCCCTATCACTGAACACTATATTAACCTGTGCACTGCAAGCCTGCTTGGCTGATCAACGTGTTTGTTAGGCATTGTGTGTTTGGGTTCCTGCCTGCCGTGTGCTACGTCTGTCTCTCTGTTACGTTATTGGCTTGTCCCCGACCATCCCTGTCTGCTCGTGACCCTTGACCTTCGGCTCGTTCTTCGTTATCCTTGTCTGCTTGTGGCCCCTGACCTTCGGCTTGTTATTCGGTTCTCTCTATCGTGTGCTGCTGCTTCCCCTTATCCTACGGGGCGTGAGCTAGGAAACTCCAGGGGCCGCGACCTGGTCCCAGCCTGCAGCGTAACATCCTCACCACTAGAGGCCCTGGAGAAGACCAGCTGGGTCTTAGACTCCGCGCCCTGGGGAATCTTGGCTCTCGCTTCCGTTGGGATCCCGGTTGTGCTCCTCTGGTCCCGCTTTCCACAACCACCCAGTTTCCTATCCACAGAAGCCAGCCATAGGGTTCACTACCTCGCGGTGCACTCCTGTCCCCCTACGGTGTGCATCTGTCACCTGGCCACAGGTGACCCTGACATGCCTATTATGGACTAAGCAAAACCTTGGTGTATCAGAAGAAACTTACATAGGGAGTTAAAGCGACTTAAGCCCTGTACACACGATCGGATAACCTATGGATTTTCGACCGATGGATTTGACCATCGGAAATCCGATGAAACTGTTTTTCATCAGTCTTGGCCACACACCATCAGTTTAAAAACCGATGGCAACAAAACGACGGCACGTACAAAACGTACGACGCGCTATAAAAGGGCCGAACAAATCTAATGGCGCCACCCCTTGGGCTGCTTTTGCTGATTTCGTGTTACCGTGTGTTAGTAAAAGTTTGGTGAGAGCCGATTCGCGCTTTTCAGTCTCCGTGCTTTCAGATCGTTTCCTGTTGTTCAGTTTGTGCTTGTGGGTTTGTATTTGTGATTCAGTGCGTGCAGTCAGGTCGTTACTGCCTTGCAGTGCTGACTTGGCCGTTCGTTTACTGTTTTTCAGATCGTTCTTTTCAGGCCTTGCTGTTCCACGGTGCGTTCTGTTTGAGTGCGTTCTGACCAGCCGACCGGTTTAAAACCATGTTTGAAGTGCGTTCTCATTCTCGAGCTCGTGCTGGCTTTGGGCTTGGTGTTGCAGTTAACACTGTAACCCGAGTTCAGTCTGTGAACAGGGTGAGGAGGAGTTCATGGACTAAGAATTGGTTGCTCCAGCGGGACCAATTCTCTCATATGCCTCTGCTGCGGGAAATCCATGAGAATAATCCTGATGATTTCAGGAATTATCTCAGGATGACGGACCCCGTATTTCACCGTCTGTTGGATTTGCTGTCCCCCTATATCACGAGGCAGGACACTGTGATGCGCCAGGCCATCACTGCCGAGCAGAGGCTTATTGCCACGTTGAGATACCTGGCGACTGGGAGAAGCTTGCAGGACCTCAAGTTCTCAACAGGCATCTCCCCCCAGGCTCTCGGGATCATTATCCCTGAGACGTGTTCGGTCATCATTCAGGTCCTGCAGAAGGACTATATGAAGGTAATTATGCTCCTTTAACCTCACATTATATGTTTTTATTTTATTTTTATTTTTTTCCCTCCTAACACAAATATGCCTGTTTGTAATATCCTGGTAATGTCCCCATTTTCCACATGCCTTTTTTTACCTGTAAATCCCTTTTTGGGCCCTACATGCCTATTTCCCTTCACTAACCTCTCCAGCATGCTATCGTGGGCGCAAACCCAGCTAGCCTTCTATTTTCCTTTTCATTTTTGGGGGGTCATTGCCCTCGTAGTTTGGGAACCTTCCCTCCCCCCCCTAAAGATGTTAAAAAATTAGTAGTTCTCAATCAAGCTCAGCAAAGTGGTAGATCCTTTTTTGGGATCCCCCACAATCACCTTAGGCCCCCCCTTAGATTATTTTAGAATGTCCACTCAGCGGGGGTGAGGCATCTGCTAAGTGGGCCTTTGGTTATTGTTTTGAAAAACTCCCTTAAATAATAATGTTACTCAACAATGTTTTTTGGTGTGTCATCTGCTTGCACTGTAACCATAAACCATACTAATGTCTTCTTTTTGTTTGACTCCACAGTTCCCTAGCACACCACAGGAATGGCTGACTGTGGCCTCCCAATTTGCCCAGCGGTGGGATTTCCCCAACTGCGGAGGGGCAATTGATGGGAAGCACGTCCACATAGTGCCACCACCCCGTTCGGGGTCATACTATTTCAACTATAAAGGTTTTAATAGCATAGTGTTAATGGCGGTGGTGTCAGCACGGTACGAGTTCCTGTATGTGGACGTGGGGAAGAACGGCCGGATGTCCGATGGTGGATCATTCGCGGAGACAGAGTTCGCTCACCGTCTGCAGGCTGGGGGTCTTGCACTGCCTCCAGATGCAGAGAACGTTGAAGGGCTCCCGTTCGTTTTCATTGCGGATGAGGCTTTTGGACTAGGACCACACCTGATGTGGCCGTTTCCCCAACGCACCCTCACCCCGGAGAGGAGGGTTTTTAATTACCGGCTGGCCAGAGCCCGGAGAGTTGTGGAGAATGCCTTCGGGATAATGGCCAGCCGGTTCCACCTGTTCCAGACAGCGATACATTTGGCGGATTATAAACTGAACCACATCATCTACTGCTGCTGCATATTGCACAATTTTCTACGCAAATTTGCAAACAATTATGTTTCATCGTTTGGGCCTGAGGCCGGTCCATCTGAACTGATTAATCTGACCGGCCTCAGCACTGCTCGTACTGGCTTGGCCCCCCAAAGTGCCCGTGAAGTACGCCAGAAATACGTAGAGTACTTCACGGGTAGGGGGGCCATCGCAATGCCAGACCAAATCTGACCAATTCTTAAACCTTTTTAAAATAAAATAAAAATTTGAATTCATACAAACTTGTGTTGTCATTTGGGTTTATGTGTCTCCCAGGTTCTAGTAGTGCCAAGTGTAATTGTCCTTAGTAAATAGCCTCAAAACTCAGAGCGAAAAACACGGTTTTTGCATCTTCAGAACTGCTCTTGAGCATAGAAAGAACAAGGCACACCTTTTTTAGACTTCCCGAATGTTTTTATTGTTTGCACCGCATTTTGTTTTGGTTTTTAGAAATACTAGCCTTTTTTTTATGTGCGGCTTTTTTGGCAGAAACATGCATGGGTCGTAAGCCATTTTTTTTAGTTTGAAAAAGTAATAAAATAACACTGTGAAAAATAACAACTGGAGATGGGGTGATGGTACCCCTGATCCATCCCAAATGTTAACAAACACACTTTCTTTGGGGGCTCAAATGGGTATCTTCAACAAGATCCCATGGCTAGGGTAAACATGTGCTATCTGCCATCATGGGGGATCAATGGTCGTGCTTTGGGGATGTAAACCCTTCCTCTCCCCTACTTGAGGAGGGAGGAAGAGGTTGCACCCCCAAAACAGGGACATAGATATCCTGTGACGGCAGATAGCACATGTTGAGTCTTCAGTGTGTGCATCTTCACATTTGGGATGTTGGAAATCCCTGAGATAATGTCAGACGCAGAACAAAAAACACAAAAAGGGGGGGGGGTTCACACTATTCTCCCCAAAATATCTATCATGTTTTTATATTTTTGCTCAATCACAATCATTCTCTTTCTCATAATGTCCATTTCGCTACTGCATTCCATGATTTCCTGAATGATTATTTTGGCGCTGGCACTCGAGAATGGCGGATTTGGACTTCCTGACACACCCCCATGTTCAGTCCCTAAAACAAAAAAAAGGTTTTACACTAGGCAGTCCTACATCTGTATTTACCTTGAAGTTGTGGTGACAGACACTGACCTGTTGTGCTGATAAGCTCCACCTCTCCTTCCTCCACCTCACCTTCCTCCACCTCCGCTTCCTGAACCTGCTGATCTTGGTCTGCTTTGGGAGCTTCGGGGATTTTCTGTGGTGTTGGGTTACTCGTCTCATGAGCATGGTGTCCTCCCACTCTCCTCTCCCCTATGGGAATTTACAACAAAATGTATACTTTAGCACACAGACTTTTTTTAGGCCTGAAAAGGGATCCTCAATGTTTTGAAGTGGGGTACAATTGATATTTGGCCCTGAGTTCCAACATGAACATATGTGATTTTGCAAACTCAACAAAGCAACATGTTATTTTTGAGGACACTCACAAATACACTTGGATAACCACCAAGGTATCCACTGGAGCACCTGTGTGTGACACCGTTAAGAAATTTGGTCATGTGGCCCAGAGTATAGTATCTTGCTGAAGAACAAAAAAGAGTACACAACTGCTGGAGTGTCATCTCCTTTACCCAGAATACAGTTTCTTCTTTCAGTCACATTCTAAATTTCCTTACAACACATCATCTAGCCAACAATGTGTAGATAAACATTGTTGAAGTAAAATGAGGCATGCCCACATGTAGTTTACGTGGATATGTGCCAAACATGTTTGGGGGAAGAGCAGCAAGTTATTGGTCAAAACATTGGCCAAATAAGTGGACTCTCCACTTAACATAAAAGATGAGATTTCAAAATGTGAACCCAGTCAAGACAAGCACATGGTGCAAAACATGGAAGAATACATATTACAATGAAAGAACACAGTAAAATATACTTACTTTTTTCTATGCTTTTTAGAAGCTTCCTATACTGCTCCGGCTCCCTGAGCTTCAGGTCTGACCACCTTTTACGGAGTTGTTCCTTGGATCTCCTGACCCCATATTTTTTATAGAGAGTCTTTGCAACTTTATCCATAATTTGTGACTTCCGGAGATTAGGGATGTCGTATGGGCCATGCTTGCCGTCGTAATCCTTCCTCCGCAGAATGTCCACCATCTCTGCCATCTCAGAAAAAGACTTATTAGTCGCCTTGTATCTTTTTTTACAGGATCGGGACGTTTCCGCCTCCGGGCTTTCCTCGTTGGTAATTTCAAGGAAAGAAGCCACCTGTGTCTGCGTCATGTCGCCGTCTCACACTGTGCGCCGATCGTTAAGGGGCGGGGAAATGCAGAAAAAGTCCGTCATGGGCGGGCGATGAGGGCGGAGTTACACGCATGCGCAGGGTATAAAAAGGGGAAAGAAGTTATTAGGGATGCGCAGAGTAAGGACGACCGGAAGTGAACAAAGGTAAGAAGGGAACTCGTGCCTGCAGTGGCATATTAATGGGTCATGATTGTAAAGGGCAATATTGTGATAAGTTGAGGAGAATCAATTCTGATCCTTTTTTTTTTTGTACTTGCTGATCCTAATAGATGCATAAACTAAGAGAGCCGGAGGTGATGCTTGTTTTTATTGAAAAGTATAAGGAACAGCGCAACCTTTGGGAGCTCAAACACCCTGCGTATCACAAAAGTGATGTACGACGGGCAACTATTACCAAATTAGCCGAGGATATGAAGCCATGGATCCCAGATGCAGACTACACTATGATCAATAATAAAATCAACAACCTGCGCAATTCTTATAAAAAAAATTCAAGGAAGTGCGCCAGTCCAAGAGATCAGGAGCAGCAGCCAACAATGTAGTAAAGCCCAAGCTGTGGTACTACAGTCATCTTCAATTTCTGGATGACCAGATCGAGGCCAGGGAATCTATTTCCAGCCTTCCCTCAACCCTTCCTTCCACCCTTCCCTCCAGCGTTCCTTCCACCCTTCCCTCCACCCCTGCAGAGGCGGAGGAGGAGCCTCCCGAGCTAGAAGAGCCAGATCTTCACATCTTCAGCCCGGTATAGTATTTTTGATGCTAATTATTGTCCACTAAGTAATATGGAGTTGAACTGCTTGGCTTAGCCATAAATGATCCCACCACCCCCCCCTCCAAAATAAACCAGTAATGAGTTCAAAATTGTGTGTGATTGATTCCTCAAATAATAGAAATCTACTTTTTATTTTATAAACAGGATGAGGCAAGCCAGGAGGAAGAGGGTCAGGAGTGTGACAGGCAGGAGGAGGCAGGGCCAAGTGGGACTCAGCAGGTCCCCAGGCCTAGTGGCAGCACCGTCTCCCAAGTGGCTCACCTCCACGTCAGACCGCCAAAACAACGGCGGATGACACAAGTGGAGGAGGAGTCACTAAAGATGATTCAGGAGGCTGCTGCCATTATGAGGGCCCCCCTCAACCCTATGGAGGGGTTTAGCACCTATCTGGCGGATAAGCTGCTCAGAATGGAGGCGGGACAACGGGCCCTCTGTGAGCATCTCATCTATATGGCCGTACACATGGGGGCGAGGGGGCTGCTGACTGAGGACACCCATATCTCACATCAGCCCAATCCCTCTCCTCCTTCTCCTCCTCCTCCTGCCACATCACCACCCACAGTGGCCCAGCCTGCAAGGGTGCGTGGACGGGGCCGTGGAGAGAACGCTGCAGAGAGGCATGGAAGGAAGGCTACAAGAAAGAGCAGGAGGTGATTCCCTGGCCTCGAGCTGCTCATCCAGAAATTGAAGGTTGATGGAGTACCACAGCTTGGGATGATGTATGTCTTTGGCTGCTGCTCCTGATTTCATGCTGTTGTTGATTTTATTATTGATCATAGTCAGGTCTGCATTTGGGATCTAATGACTTTATATTCTCTGCTAATTTGGGAATAGTTGCCCTTCGGTTTTTGATTTGTTTTTTCCAAAATAAAGGGAAATTTGATTACAGCCAACCTACATGCCTGATGTGTTTTTTTGAGAAGTAGCAATAAGATTGCATAAATACAATGTGTAATTAAGAACAAGGGACACCAACCTCCATGATTTTTCTAAAATTTAATATTATGTTGTTCTGAGAAATTGACACACCAAAAAATGCACAACAAATTTTAAGAGTCAAAAAACATAAAGGTGTAATTTGGGAGGTCGGCCTTGCAGAATTTTAATAATTATTCCGAAGATCACTAGAAAAAAGAAAGACATACATTTGTCAGAACTCAGGAGAAAGTTCTGCTGCCAAAATGACATTTTAAAGACCGTTCTAAAGCAAAAAAGCATGCGCTGCATAAACGAAGCAATAACTTGCAGAATGACGAATGTGCTCTCTCCATTAGGAACGCTAGTTTTACAAGAACGAGCGCTCCCGTCTCCTAATTCAGTCTGAGCATGCGTGGGTTTTTAAACCGATGGACTTGCCCATAGACGATCGGAAATTCCCATCGGTTTTTTATCCATCGGAAAAATTTAAAACAAGTTCTATTTTTTCCATCCGATGGAAAAAAGACCGATGGGTACCATACACGATCGGTTGGTCTGATGAAAACCATCCATCGGACGGTTTTCATCAGTTAAACCGATCGTGTGTACGGGGCTTTACTCCTCTGAATTGGGTGGCCTTGAGCTGCTGTAGGACATTTGTTTTGGGTTAACCCTTATAATTAAGTATGTTTGAGAGAAAACACATTTTAACTGTAGCGGGGTGTTCAATTTAAGGGAAGTCTCTGAGTGGTAATTATGCTCAGACACTTTGATTGTTAGTGGCTTTGAACCAATTTTTGTCCTCAGGGGATAATGCTGGTGATGAGTTCCCTGTGGCCTGAGGGTGACGCTGCCATTCTGGGCTGGGGTTGAACCACGAGCGTAGTGCTGTGCCTTTTGTGTCCCCTCTCGGCCGCTGTACGGTGGGCGGGGAACCTGCTGTGCATGCCGGGAGAGGATATAAAAGGGGCAGACATCTCCTGATCGGGGTCCACCCCCAGGCACCTTCAGCCTGGGAGTGCGTGAGGCTCATCTCCGGGTGCCCTAGGCCCGGAGGCTGTATTCCTGTTCCATCTCAGGCACCTTTAGCCTGGGATGAGCTACTACCCTGCTGTCCTGATCGCCTGGGTATGAAGACCCAGGGGATGCGGAGAAGGCCCGGGGCCCAGCACCTTCGGCTGGGGTCCGCTAAGGATTGAGGAGTCCAGGGTGCCGCCTTGCAAGGGGACCCGCACCCTAGGAGAAGGGAGGATCCATTCCAAAGGACCGATGTGGGAGTCACGGTGAAGGAAGGGTCTGTTGACTCTCTGGGGGGACATCTTCTCCTTGATAGGGGCCATGTTCTAAGAAGGAAGAGATTAAGGTTCACCAGGTCAGTGGCAGTGGCCTACTTCACCAGGTCAGTGGCAGTGACTTTATTCACCAGGTCTGTGGCAGAGACCAACCTCACAGTCTGTGGCAGAGACCGTGCGCCTAAAACTGTTTTGAGAAAACCGAATAGTCAAGAGTTTGAGCTATGTTTGTGCCTGGACCTCCTCCACACCTTAAGCTGTCCTGTTTCCCTGCTCCAACCTTTCCTCTATTCAAGAGAATGTTTATTGCAAAGTGAGAATAAATATTGAGTTGGACTTTCAGCTGGTGTGGACAATTACGTTACTGGGGAAGTCAAGGACTTACCTCTACACATGGTAGAGGTGAGAATAATTTTCAGGAGGACTTTGACTCTGGTTGCAGACAAGACCCAAAAATAACACCGCTCAACCTCTTTACACAGGAGGGTACGGGCTGATAGTGTGGTGTGCCTCTCTCCCCCTGCGAGGAGCCGAGTTGAAATGCAGGAGGGGGATAGGTGGGTGCGCTAGATAACCTTTAGGGTTGGGACACATTTCCAAGTGATGGCAGCCAGTCTTAGGAGAAAGTGGGTGACAGTGGCCCTGTTTGGTGGAAGGACAGCTGCGCTTTATGTTCCTCACTTCGTGTCTCATTCTCCATGTTGGAGCCTGCTGTGTGACAGGGTTGGCCTAGCGACCTGGCCTGAAGAGTCAAGAGTGCAAGGCCTTGCAACTATGAAAGTGTGGACTATCTGTAATAAATGCCTGTAGGGTGAAGTTAATCCAGAATACAGCGTAATATTCGTGATCAAATGTTGTGTGTCTGCACCCCCATCCTGAAATTTTTATTCCTCCGGAGAGAGGAGAGAGTAGAATATTTCTGCCCGTCAGTTCCAGGTGCGAGGAGGTTAAATGCTGTGGAACCAAAGTGTGAAGAATTACTTGGATGGCTTTGGTTTCTAACCTGCCCCCCAGGGGGAGAGCTCACGGTTCCCCACAGTAAGTGCCGGTTCACACAGGCACGACCTGCCAGGCGACTTAGTCGCCTGACAAGTCGCAATCCGTTCTGTACTATGGAACTGTTCTAATAAGAGCGAAAAAGGTTCCTGTACTACTTTTGGACGACTTCAGGGCGACTTCCATTGACTTCAATACAGAAGTCATTTTACAAGTCGCCTCTGAAGTCGTGTGCAGATCGCCTGCAAGAGTCGCGCGGCAAGTCGTGCCGCCCCTTTGTGAACCAGCACTTAGTGTCTAGATGTCCTTCCACAAAGCTTTAAGATGCATGTGTAATGTCTCTGCAGCCACCCACACACACAGCCAGTGCTGTAGCTGTTCTCCCTCTCCTTGGCTACCAATGAGGGGAGAGGAGAAGAGAGAGAGATGGCCACAGTGAGCCAAAGGAGAGCACAACCACCTTCCTGGGACATCAGAGGACACAGATTGGCTGTTGTGCAGCCTGGGAGAAAAGATTTGGAGATTTGGTCAGGATCAATGGTGTCCTCAATGCTGAGGAATTCAGACAGATACTTATCCATCATGCCATACTATCAGGGAGGCGTGTGATTGGCCCCAAACTTATTCTACAGCATGACAATGACCCAAAACATATAGCCAGTGTCAATAAGAACTATCTTCAGCATAAAGAAGAACAATGAGTCCTGGATGTGATGGTTTGGCCCTGACAGAGCACTAATCTCAACATCATTGATTCTGTCTGGGATTACATGAAGAGACAGAAGGATTTGAGGCAGTCTACATCCACAGAAGACCTGAAGTTAGTTTCCAAGATGTTTGGAAGAACCTACCTGCAGAGTTCCCTCAAAAACTGTCTGCAAGTGTAACTAGAAAGCCTCCTACACACGGCCCGAGATTCTCGTCAGGAAAAAAACGTAGTTTTTCCTGACGAGAATCTTGACAAGAAACTTGTCCCGGCCGAGTGTACACACGTACGATTCAAAAGAACCGCCGTTCTTTTGAATGGCACGAACGCGGTGACGTCATCGACTACGACGAGCGTGCGCTCGTCACATTCGATGCCGTCACTGCCATCTTCCTACACCCTATGCCTATGCCTAGGAAGCTACCGCGCATGCGTCAAAGTCATTTCGAGCATGCGCGGGTTTCCACGGCGACAGGTAAGTGCACACACGCTCGGGTTTCTCGTTGAGAAACAGGCCGACGAGTTTCTCGACGAGAAAAAAGACCGCAGGTCGTCTTTTTTCTCGTCTGGGAATCTGGGCAGTTTTATTGACGAGAAAACTGAAACCCGCGTACACACAGCCGGTTTTCTCGACAAGAAAGGTCTTCCGGCAGTTTTCTTGCCGTTTTTTGCCTGAGAAAACCGGTCATGTTTACGCGGCCGAAGAATTGATGCTGTTTTAAAGGCAAAGGGTGGTCACACCAAATATTGATATGATTTGTATTTCTCTTCTGTTTATTTACATTTTGTTAATCGATAAAAATAAACTATTAACACTTTTTTTCTGAAAGCATTCTTAATTACAGCATTTCTCGCCCCTGCCTAAAACTTTTGCACTATATATATATATATATATATATATATATATATGTAGCGATACCTTCAGCTAAGAGGGCCGCAGATTTAGTTTGGGCCCTGAAGACAGCTCCGCCAACCCCCGGCAATTTACTCGACGCACTCTGGCACAGTTAGTCTAGGGTAATTTATATATATATATCTCTTATGCTCTATGGTTAAATTCAGACACCAATGCAATGATAGAAGAATAAGGAGTTTACTTTCTACTGGCAATAAAAATCAACAGTTGTAACAAATCACATGAATCTATCTGCAGAGCCCTGCAGCCATAGACACAATATAACTAGTAAGATATGGCGCACACGCGCCACGTGTAACAGTACTTCACTATGCGCCCTATGGCGCAGCAACTAAATTAACTATCTGGCCGGCTAGGCCTGACCCTATAACTCAGTCTCTAGGGGAAGAATTCTTCGTATGCAAGTCTTTAAACGGTGGTGCACATTTCAGGAACACATTTGTAATCCAAAGGGTAAAAGTGCCAACACAGAACACTCCACCTGAGATCCGTTTGACTCAGTTCTGCTATGGATCTCCAGTGGAGACTTAAATATGAACTGGTGGGCCACGGCAGTCTGTAGGCCTAACAATATGGTACAGTATATGGATTGAGCAGGTGCTTGCTCACCCCTCCGGACACGATCCCAGTCCGGGAACTTCCACCTGCTGTGTCTCCACACACAGCGTCTGCAGCGGTCTGGTCTCCGGCTCAGCAGCGGTTAAGGAAACCGAGTCAGATGCCACCCAGGCTCGCGATGGGGTGGAAGGCTTTTTTGGGTAACAGCGCAAGGCCCCAGGCTTCAGGCCTTGCACCACAGCGGATCCGCACAGGAAGATCTCTCCACTGAAGTCTCGTGTCCCAAAGAGGCCGAGCTCAGCCTCGCCTCCTCCTTATATAACCCCACCCATGAGTCTCTGGGGTGGAAACATTGCACCCTGGGTGCCGAATGGGGTTCTGGGTAAGGTAGTCCTGAGAGTCTTTAAAGGAGACTCCGCTACATATATATATATATATATATATATATATATATATATATCTCAGGGCTCAAAATTTCAAGTCCTGAGCTACTAGCCAGGCCTCAAAGGTTACTCGCCACCAGTTGCCCTGCCCAATCCCTACCCTGCCCAGCCCCTAATTCCGCCCATAAACACGCCCTCATAAATTATCTCATGAAATTACACTTAAATGTTTTATGCAGAATTAAGTTGTAAAAATAAATATTAACAACAACTTTATCCGTGTCCACTAATGCAGCCTACCTGTGTCCACCAATGCTGCCTGTGTCTGCCAGTGCAGCCTGTGTCCCCCCAGTGTAGCCTGTGTCCCGCCAGTGCAGCCTGTGTCCCCCCAAGTGCTGCCTGTGTCCCCCCCAAGTGCTGCCTGTGTCCCCCCAAGTGCTGCCTGTGTCCCCCAATGCAGCCTGTGTCCCCCAAATGCAGCCTGTGTCCCCCCAATGCAGCCTGTGTCCCCCCAATGCAGCCCGTGTCCCCCCAAGTGCTGCCTGTGTCCCCCCCAAGTGCTGCCTGTGTCCCCCCCAGTGCTGCCTGTGTGTCCCCCCAGTGCAGCCTGTGCTCCCCCAGTCCTGCATGTGTCCCCCCAGTGCATTCTGTGCCCCGTCAGTGCAGCCCGTGTCCCCCCAGTGCAGACTGACCCCCTCAGTGCAGCCTGTGTCCCTCATACAGCCTACCTGTGTAAGGGAAGAGAGAGAAGAGCCGCCGCCGCTTGGTTGATTAGAGCATTGGGGAACATAACAGCTTTCATTTCAATAGCTGTGTGTTCCCCCGCCGCACGCCGTCATATACAGCCCCTCCCCCTTGTCCAGGCACTTTAATAAACAGATCACCTGTCCAATCCTGGGATGGGTGATCTGTCTATCTAAGTTCCCTGGACAAGGGGGATTGGCTGTATATGATGGCGCGCAGCGTGGAACATACAGCTATTGAAATGAAAGCTGTTATGTTCCCCAGCGCTCTAATCAACCAGGCGGTGGCGGCGACTCTCCTCTCTCTTCCCCTACGATCGCTGGGAGAATTGCTCCCATACCAACCAGGCTGCCGGCGGTGCTCGCCCCCCCCGCTCCCAGGCAGCCCACACTCGCCAGCCCTGGCAAGTGGAATTTTTGAGGGCTGTCATATATATATATATATATATATATATATATGTATATATATTATACATACTGTGTATAGCAGGTCATCTGACATTCACCAAATATTGACTGCAGGTGAAGTGTCATTTCATTTGTTAGAATTAGCTCATTATATATTTTTCCAAATTATCCCAGCAACAAAGGTGTTAAGCTTTGTGCATACATTCTTGTGTATGCATTACTGGCATGGTAATCCTGGCGTTATTTACTCAAACTGTGTGTTGTCAGTTTTGGAGGAGTTTACAAAGGTTAATTGATGGTTGGAGCTGTTATTTGACTCTTTCACTCTACGTGTGTTGTCATGCATGTTGCTGCATTTTCCAGCACTGGCAGAAAAAAAAGTAGATGTTTTGTGAACAAATAAAGTCAACCAAAATTTTTCTAATAGCATGGCCTCTGTCACAAGGTTTTTAATAGCAGTATGCAAGGGTATAACTAGAAGATAGATAAATGTTTATGTCCCCCGAAGGGGGAGACACAATTTGCCAAGGCAGAAGTGAAAAACTCATAAGATCTGAAATCTGCTCAAGTTGGAAGAGTCAACGTGGACCAGGAAAGTAGGGGATGCGGGACGGACCGATGAAAACCGAGAGGCTAAACCGAAAGGGCAAAATTAACCCCCATATGCATTCAGGATAGGGTTGCCACCTTTTCCTCAAGCCAAACCCGAACACTTTAGCGGCGCATTGCAATTTTTTTGTGTTATACACTATAGGAATTTAAAGACCTGGAGGAGAGCAATAATGCGTAACGCTTAGCGCGGATGGGAACTACTGACACTGTCCACTGCCCTACTGACACCGTCCACCTCCCTCCCCACAGACTCCCCTTCCTTTATATCGGTCCCCCCTCAGTTACATCAGGGAACCCCCCCATCAGTGTCCCCTGCTTTGAAAGACCCCCATTAGACTGCCTTACCGAGAGCCGCTTCAAGCCAGGAAGTGCGGGAGCTGGAGTTTGGGGGTGGAGCTCCTCTACTGTAGTGCTGTTTTCTTTCTTTCCATTGGTGGGGAGCTTTGGGGAGAAGTGTGTCGGCAAGACTCAGGATTCGGGACACATCCGAACTGGTGCACTCACTCACAGGGCTGCTGTTAACAATTATTGGGGCCCCATACAGCCATCCTCATGGGGCCCCCACCCCCTGAGGAGGGAAAGAAGTGGGGGGAGGGAGGTGAGGGGGGTGAGAGAGAGGAGGAGGTGAGAGAGAGGAGGAGGTGAGGAGGGTGAGAGAGAGGAGGAGGTGAGAGGGGGTGAGAGAGAGGAGGGGGGTGAGAGAGAGAAAGGGGTGAGAGAGAGGAGGAGGGGGGTGAGAGAGAGGAGGGGGGGTGAGAGAGAGGAGGGGGGTGAGACAGAGAGGAGGGGTGGGGTGACAGAGAGGAGGGGTGGCGGAGGGGTGGGGTGGCAGAATAGAGGGGGGTGACAGAGAAGAGGGGGGGTGACAGAGAAGAGGGGGGGTGACAGAGAAGAGGGGGGATGACAGAGAGGAGGGGGTGACAGAGAAGAGGGGGGGTGACAGAGAGGAGGGGTGACAGAGAGGAGGGGGGGGTGACAGAGAAGAGGGGGTGACAGAGAAGAGGAGAAGGGTGACAGAGAGGAGGGGGGGGGTGACAGAGAAGAGGGGGGGTGACAGAGAGGAGGGGGGGTGACAGAAAAGAGGGGGTGACAGAGAAGAGGAGGGGTTGACAGAGAGGAGGGGGGTGACAGAGAAGAGGGGGGTGACAGAGAGGAGGGGGTGACAGAGAGGAGGGGGGTGACAGAGAGGAGGGGGGGTGACAGAGAAGAGGAGGGGGTGACAGAGAGGAGGGGGGTGACAGAGAAGAGGGGGGGTGACAGAGAGGAGGGGGGTGACAGAGAGGAGGGGGGGTGACAGAGAAGAGGGGGGGGTGACAGAGAGGAGGGGGGGTGACAGAAAAGAGGAGGAGGTGAGAGAGGAGAGGGGTGAGAGAGAGAGAGAAAGGGGTGAGAGAGGGGGAGGGGGGGTGAGAGAGGAGGAGGGGGGGTGAGAGAGGAGGAGGGGGGTGAGACAGAGAGGAGGGGGGGTGAGACAGAGAGGAGGGGGGTGAGACAGAGAGGAGGGGTGGGGTGACAGAATAGAGGGGGGGGGGTGACAGAGAAGAGGGGGGTGACAGAGAAGAGGGGGGGTGACAGAGAAGAGGGGGGTGACAGAGAGGAGGGGGGTGACAGAGAAGAGGGGGGGTGACAGAGAGGAGGGGGGTGACAGAGAAGAGGGGGGGTGACAGAGAGGAGGGGGGGATGACAGAGAAGAGGGGGGTGACAGAGAGGAGGGGGAGTGACAGAGAAGAGGGGGGTGACAGAGAAGAGGGGGGTTGACAGAGAGGAGGGGGGTGACAGAGAGGAGGGGGGGTGACAGAGAAGAGGGGGGGGTGACAGAGAAGAGGAGGGGGGGTGACAGGGAGGAGGGGGGGTGACAGAGAGGAGGGGGGTGACAGAGAAGAGCGGGGGTGACAGAGAAGAGGGGGGTGACAGAGAGGAGGGGGGTGACAGAGAGGAGGGGGGTGACAGAGAAGAGGGGGGGTGACAGAAAGGAGGGGGGGTGACAGAGAAGAGGAGGGGGGTGACAGAGAGGAGGGGGGTGACAGAGAGGAGGGGGGTGACAGAGAAGAGCGGGGGTGACAGAGAGGAGGGGGGGTGACAGAGAAGAGGAGGGGGGTGACAGAGAGGAGGGGGGGTGACAGAGAGGAGGGGGGTGACATAGAAGAGCGGGGGTGACAGAGAAGAGGGGGCAAGCTGACAGAGAAGATGAGACCTCAGGAGACACACATCTCCGGGAGCAAGCAGGTGCCGCGCGATTATCGAATCCACAGTCCAGCCCTGCCCCCGCCTCCACACGTGACCAGCAGCTCCGCAGGGCCAATCACAGACCCTCATGTCTGCTGCCCGGCCCGCCCTGCTCATGGCCCGTTCGGCCAATCACAGGGCACCCGCTTCCCATAGTACTAACAGCGCACCGGTTTTCTAATAGTGATAGCGGGCACGGGATCATGCGCGCAGCGAGCCGCCCCTCTAGATGTTGCGGGCTTACGGCCGAGGACAGAGATCCGGCTGCCACAGGACGGTGGAATTTGTGCCCGGGTTTCCAGCGGATGGAAACCCGGGCACATGTGTCAAAACCCGTACTGTCCGGGTCAAAACCGGACAGGTGGCAACCCTAATTCAGGATTATCTTTTTACCTTTCCCACATTGTTGAATTTTAGAAGAATGTAGGAAAATGGATGCACATATATATCTGTGATCACCACATCCTCAATTTTGATGCTGCTAACCAATTGTTTTGGTGCTTGCCATTTTAAAAGGCACCAAAAAATGCCCAATAAAAGGTGACTTGAAACAACAGGGTCTTAAAGGCAGAAAAACAATCAGATGGCAGCACAGAGAGAATATCAATCAGAATCTGCAAAGAAACTGGATTGTGTGTTGCACGCTTTCAACTCTTTAATGCCCGTTAAACAGGAAATTTCTTTGTAACGTCCTCCCAGCCAAGAAGCCTAAACCAAAAAAAACAGGGAAGACAAGACTGAACTTTCAGTGGAGCCTGACAAGCCTTTCATGAGCAAATATGTGAGATAGGGAAGCAAGGCCAGGCGACGGTCATGAAGTGAGGAAAGGGACACTCACCATTCGACTAGGACACCCAGCTGTTCCAAACCTCCCAATACAATACCCACATGCCTGGAGAAGGAGATGCTGACAGGAGATATAAAAGGTGTCGAAAACGTGGTTCCACAAAAATTCAGGACATGGAAGGCCCACAGATGAAGCCGACGGAGCCAGAGAATGAAAATGGTTGAGCTGAAAATGAGAGATCACATCAGCAACTTCATTAGTTACACCAGGGACATGCTTTGCCCTAAACCAGGGATATGCAATTAGCGGACCTCCAGCTGTTGCAAAACTACAAGTCCCATCATGCCTCTGCCTCTGGGTGTCATGCTTGCTGCTGTCAGAGTCTCGCTATGCCTCATGGGACTTGTAGTTTGGCAACAGCTGGAGGTCCGCTAATTGCATATCCCTGCCCTAAACCATATATTCAATTGTAAACATCTGAGTACCAGAAAACGTAGTAAAGATACCACTGGGGGTTAACTATCTAAAAGATGGTTTATCACTTGAACCGCACTAATGTTGTCAGTCCAAAAGACCACCAGTCTGTTCCGCAATCTCACCCTACTGTTTAACAGCTACCATAATATTAAAAAGTACCAATATCGTAGAGTTTTCACGACAGATCCATTTGGGCCCATGAAGCCAGCCAAGCCTCCGCTTTAACATCTTTAGTGGAAGAGGGGAACCTCTATCAGCTAATTTAATTATTATTTATTACAGATATTTATATAACGCCAATTATTTATGCAGCACTTTACATATTGTACATTCACATCAGTCCCTGCCCTCAACGAGATTACAATCTAAGGTCCCTATCTCACATGTGTAGCGGGGTGCTATATTTAAGGGAAGTATCTGAGTGGTAATAAGGCTCAGATACACAAATTGTTAGGGTTCATGGACCATTTCTGTCCCTGGTAGTGAGTACTGATGTGCAGTTCCCTGGGGCCTATAGGTGGCGCTGTTGCCATAGGCCCGGGTTGAACCACAGTACAGGGTTGTGCCTTTTCTTGTCCCCTCTTGACAGCAGTGCGGCGGGGCGGGGAACCTGCTGTGCCTGTCGGGAGAGGGTATAAAAAGGGGCGCCATCTTCCAGTCGTCATCGTCGTTCCGCACCCAGGCACCTTAGGCCTGGGTGTGGGTGTCGCCTCCGGGTGCCCTAGGCCCGGAGGCGGAGTTGCTGTTCCTTCCCAGACACCTTCAGTCTGGGGTGAGGTACTAAATAGAAGGCGCGGAGCCCAGCAACCTTCGGCTGGGGTCCGCTAAGGATCGAGAGCTCCCAGGGTACCCGAGGGGACCCGTATCTTGGATCGAGGAGGCCAGGGAGGTGACCTTTTCTGAAGACCCAGCGCAGAGTCGTGGTGGCAGTGAGGGCCTCTGGTAACTCTCCGGAGGAATGTTTTTCTCTTTGACATGGACCAGGTTCTCCAAGAAGGCAGTGCATGTTCTGTAGGTCATGGTGGCAGTGACTCTACGCACACCAGGTCAGTGGCAGTGACCATCTTCAACAAGTCAGTGGCAGTGACTTTCATATTCATTAGG
This sequence comes from Rana muscosa, assembly GCA_029206835.1. Lineage (NCBI taxonomy): Eukaryota > Metazoa > Chordata > Amphibia > Anura > Ranidae > Rana > Rana muscosa. Next base: position 898,412,797 of record CM055117.1, read on the forward strand.
TCTGTGATAAAGATCGCACGCCAAACCCTGTTCGTGCATATCAGAACAGTAAGAGAACCAATATTTGTAATTGTGCCTGGACCTCTCTCCCACCTTATCTGACCTGTGTCTCGTCTCAACCTGTCTGCTCTTAAAGGGACTATTTATTATCCATGTGAAATAAATACAGAAGTTGGACTTTCAGTTGGTGTGGACAGTGGCTTTACTGGGGAGGATTAAGGACTTGTTTCTGGCCAAGTCAGAAGTGAGGTCAGCTCGGGAGGATTCAAACACCAGCTGCAAGCAGGCCCGAGAAAACTAACACCGCTCAACCTCCCCATCCAGGAGGGTACGGGCATGTAGTGCGGTGTGCCTCAGTCTTTCCTGCGGAGGAGCCAAATTAAGAAAAGCAGGTAAAGTCTGGGGTGGGTGCGCTATACATGCATACATATGCTAATATACTAGGGCCAGTTTGGAAAAGAGCCAATTAACCCACTAGAATGACTTTGGGGGGGGGGGGGGGTGAGGAAATTGGAGTACCCACAGGAAGCCCACATAAGTACTGGGAGAACACGCAAATTCCATGCAGATAGTGTCCTGACTGGTATTCGAGCCTTGTTGTTTGTGTCTGTGGGATTTGCTTTATCCTGGTAACTACACAAGAAGTAAGGGGATATCTCTACAATGGAAAAACAACAAGCAATACATCCAGTCAAAGGTTCTAACCCTTTCCTATTCTGCATGAAATGTGTATCGTTTTGCTATGAATGACCCCATTGCAAAGATTTTTTCTTCCTTCCTGTCTCTGTGACTCCAAATGAAGTAAAGGGAAATTTTCCCAATGGGGATATATAAATAAAAATGTGACAGAGATTTCAAAGTGAAGTGTTGGCCAGGCTATAGAAATTCAAGTATTAATATAGTTTTTACTGGCAGTAAATAAGCACAACTTCATCTTCAAATTAGCAGCTCTCACGGCTATACTCACCTTATCTCTTGCATTGTCCTCTGTAGTTAGTCATTTTGGCATCAGATGATGATGCTCCAACCTAATTCCTATGAATGCAGGGCACTAAAGACCTGCCCCATGGGTACATGTCATTAGGCAGACCTATGTTTAGTGAACAATGCTGCAGAAATTGGCAATGCTCTTAGCAACATTGAGGCCCCGTTCACACCTATGCGAATTGGTTGCGGCTTACACCGCATCCAATTCACATAACATTTTAAAATACATTGATTTCAATGAGGCTGGTTCACATATGTGCGATGCATTCGCACTGCGCATTGCCAAAAAAAGTGTGCGTTTTCTAGGCATTGCGGTGCGGCTCAGGTGCGAATTCAGGTCCATTATCTTCTATGGGCACGCATCTGATTCTCAGATCTGTTTAGTTCTCATCAGGATTTCTCTCCCTTACTTCACTACACTTCCCCCCTCCCCCTCCTCTCTCCATGGTCACCAAATTCGCAGCTAAAATAGATGATCTGCTGATGATCTTTTTGCAGAGATAAGAGAACTGGAATTCGCACTGCACAAGTGTGAACCCAGCCTTAAGATATTGACCTACACACCGCCAAACAATGAAGAAGAGAAAGAGAAGCCGTAATTAGGCTAAATACCCATGATCTGAAGACTCATGTTCTGAAACCATGACCAGATTGAAGACCCATATTCTGAAGACCCTTTTTTTGAAGACCCATGTTCTTAAAGCGAGACCAGACTGAAGACCCGTATTCTGAAGGCCCATGTTCTGAAGCCATAACCAGACCAAAGACCCATATTCTGAAGACCCACGTTCTAAAGCTGTGACCAGACTGAAGACCAATGTTTACAGCGGTAGTTCTGGCTTTGTTCTCTCAGATAGGTCTCCTCACCCTGCATTTTTAGAAAAAAAGCAGATTGAGCAGACCTGTCAGTGAGAATGGGAAAATTAATTATTTTTTAATGGAAGGATGTGAGCGGGGAGGGTGCCGACAGGGCCACCCACTGCTAGAATTTCATCTGAACCTCGACGTATATCACGTGTATGGCCAAAACCTTCTGCCTATAAAATCACTTTAAATAGTTTGTTTGGACTAAGCTGGTCCAAATGAACTTTTTCCTTACCTAACATGCAATGGCTGTCAGTGCTGTATGGACTGCATGTAGCCTCAACTACATATGGGGAGTTATTTACGAAAGGCAAATCCACTTTGTACTACAAGTGCACTGCAAATGCACTTGCAAGTGCACTGAAAGTGCACTTGAAAATGCAGTCGCTTTAAATCTAAGGGGTAAATCTGAAATGAGGGGAAGCTCTGCTGATTTTATCATCCAATCATGTGCAAGCTAAAATGCTGTTTTTTTATTTTCCTTGCATGTCCCCCTCGGATCTACAGCGACTTTACTTCCAAGTGAACTTTCAGTGCACTTTCAAGTGAACTTTCAGTGCACTTTCAAGTGTACTTGTAGTGCAAAGTGGATTTGCCTTTAGTAAATAACCCCCATAGTATAAGGTGACCAGATTTTTAAAATGAAATCCGGGGACATATTTTTTTTTACTAATAATGGTGGCAATCAGCAACTCTCTGCCCATCGCCACCCGCCTCACAGCCTGTCAACTCTTACTCTCCGGGCCCCGGCTACTACTGGGTGGGAAGCAGAGGAAGATCACTCCACCAGGGAAGGCAAGGAGATAGGCAGGTGGCTGGCCGGGACTTGAGCCAAGGCAGTAGAACATGTGAGCGGAGCTGAATTGGCATGCACCCGAAACTGAAGAAATATTCCCTACGCTCCGACCAGCACATGATCATCAGATCATCACCCCCCTAAGCTAGTAGGAGCGAGGGGGGGGGGTGTAATTCAGATTTATTTTTTATTCTGCACTGACTGTCTAAGAAATTTCCTGAGCCCCTGTTCAAATCCAATCCGGGGACAAAACCGGGGACAGACTTAGTCAGGGGACAGTGTCCCCAATCCGGGAACTGTCCCTGGAAACCAGGGATGTCTGGTCACCCTACCATAGTATACAGCGCTGTGTTCCAGCAACGGTACAGGGATTCCTCTTTTAATATATGTCTGGGTTCATGCACTGGTATATGGGAACGCTACAAAGGTGATAATGTTTGGGGATGCAGCAGGTACCAGCCGAATTTCGATCCATGTATGGGCAGGCTGATTGTACCAAAGTCATTATATTTCTCTACAGGAGATTACTGTCAGCAGCTATCTCCCTGTGTATACCCAGATTTAGACTTGTGTATACCCAGACTGCACAGTTATTGTAATTATGTCTGCATCAGTGGCGGCTGGTGCTAAAACATTTTTGGCTGGGGGTGGGGGCAGGGGTTTGTGCAAACAAACTGAAAAATTAAACTGTCAGTAATGCGGAGTCATATGGAGTCTCACTGTGCCCGTCACAGTAGGCCAATCACATTCACATTTCAATTAAAAGAACATAAAACCACTTAACATAAGGTGTCCTCATCAGAGCCCCCTTTTACATCAGATGTCCCAATCAGAGTCCCCTTTTACAGCAGGTGCCCCCCTTTATATCAGGTGTCCCAATCAGAGTCCCCCTTTACAACAGGTGTCCCCATCAGCATCCCCCTATACATCAAGTGTCCTCAACAGAGTCTCCCTATACATCAGGTGTCCCAATCAGAGTCCCCCTTTACAGCAGGTGCCCCCCTTTACAGCAGGTGTCCCAATCAGAGTCCCCATTTACAATAGGTGTCCCCATCAGCATCCCCCTATACTTAAGGTGTCCTCATCAGAGTCCCCCTATACATTAGGTGTCCCAATCAGAGTCCCCCTTTACAACAGGTGTACCCATCAGAGACCCCCTTTACATTAGATGTCCCCATCAGAGTCCTCCTTTACATTAGATGTCCCCATCAGAGTCCTCCTTTACATTAGATGTCCCCATCAGAGACCCCCTTTACATTAGATTCCCCCCTTTCCACCCCTCATACTCACAGCTCTCACAGGAGGTTGCCTGTCATCCACCTTTAGACCAGCCGGGATGAGTCAGAGAAACCGGAAGTGAAGGCACAGGACCAGCCAATCACACACCATAGCAGGGAACAATGCTATAGAGGGAGTGTTCAGGGTGCAGTGCTCTGCGCCCCAAGGACTTTCTGAAGAGCTTCTTGTTTGCAATCATGTGATTGCAAACACGTCATGCTTCCCATAGCAGCTGTGTGTCCGGCGCCTTGCATACACTTAAAGGGCCATCATTTTTTTTTTCAGTCATTGTAGCACGTCATGCTTCCCATACACCTGTGTGTCTGGCATCCTGCACACACCTAAAGTGCCATTATTTGATAAAAATCTTTGGGGGGGGGGGGGCGCCACTGGTCTGCATTTTCTTACATAAGCCCACTTGTGATTGATTCTATGTTAAGCAAACTTGAATTTGGCTTTAATTTATCAAGTAACACTAGAAACTAGAAAGACGCTTGAATTATCCTAGAAAAATAACTATTACGGTAAACAGGCTTATCAAGGTAATTGATTTGTAATGCGGTAGATCCTGTTTTAAATATCAGCTTAGTGCACGTTCACACTACTATTTGTCCCAGGAATAATGAACAGGACAGGGTTCAGCTTGACAACTATCAGAGAGATTAAAATGTAATTTGTCAAACCAAATGTAAACTGGACTTCAAGAGGACGACCACAAAGGACTTAAAAGTAATAAGAGCAAACCCATTGCAGTTGAGTTATTAAAGTAGTAAAGTATCTTAATTTCACAAAGTTAATTTGAAAATATTTTTTTTACAGAAAATGCAGAAGAAAATATTAATTTTGCATGCACATGATTGGATGACTGGAATGAGCAGTGCCCATACATTCACTGAGCTAAGTTAAAACTCCCTTGCAAAGTGAATATGAAAATTTCTTTAAGTAAATCAACTCCATTGCCTAGAACACATCACAGACTGACCTTGTTAAAGCCTTACTCCAAGCTTTAGTGAAATTAAAGTGATTTTAAAGGTTAGATTTTAAAAAAAATAACAAACATGTTATACTTACCTGCTCTGTTTGTGCAGTGGTTTTGTCTTCCTTTTGGGCCCCCTGCAGACAGTCCTGGCTCCTTCCCAATGCCGAGTGCCCCCAATAGCAAGCCACTTGCTATGGGGGCACTTGAGCAGGCTCGCTCTCTAGCTGCTCTCTTGTAAAATGAGATTGTCCATTCACACACAGAGCATGGCTTTGCCCCACCCCCACTCTCTCCTCATTGGCTCACTAACTGCAATTGACAGCAGCAGGAGCCAATGTTTCCTGCTGCTGTGTGAGCCAATGAGAAAAGAGACCTGGGAGAGCTGCTGCTCTCATGCACATTGCTGGATCAAGATGGGGCTCAGGTAAGTATAAGGGGGGCTGGGGAGCTGCACCCAGAAGGTTTTTTTATGCATTAAAGGATTTATAAACCCTCAAGGTTTTTCACCTTAATGCATTCTATGCATTAAGGTGAAAAACCTGTGATGCAGAAGCCCCCCAGAACCCCCCTTTTATTTACCTGAACCCGGTCTTTCCAGCATCTCTGGTCCTAAATGGACAGATTGATAGCAGCGCAGCCATTGGCTCCAGCTGCTGTCAATCAAATTCAATGATGCGGGAGCCGGGGGCAGGGCAGAGTTCTGCTGTCTGTGTCAATGGACACAGCAGCAGGACACGTTAGAGCCCCCGCACAAGTGCCCCAAGGGAGAGCAGCTCTCCACCATTTTTTGAGAAGGCGAGGAGCCAGGAGCGCTGCTGAGGGACCCCAGAAGAGGAGGATCGGGGCCACTTTGTGCAAAACAAACTGCACAGAGGAGGTAAATATAACATTTTTTTTAAACAAAGCTTTACATATCCTTCTGCTTTTAGAACCACTTTAAATAGTTAGTTTGGACCAAGCTAGTCCAAATGAACCATTTCCTTACCTAACATATGCATTGGCTGTCAGTTCTGTATGGACTGCATGTAGCTTCAACTACATACAGTATACAGCACTGTGTTCTAGCAGCAGTACGGGGATTTCTCTTTTAATATATGTCTGTGTTCATGCATACAGTTAGGTCCATATATATTTGGACACAAGCACAATTTTAGTTTTTTCAGGTATTTTTCCAAAACATATTCAAGCTATAGTTATATAATGGATATGGACTGAAAGTGCACACCTCAGGTTTAATTTGAGGGTATGTACATCCAAGTCAGAGGAATGGTTTAGGAATTACAGCTCTTAAGAATAGCCACCCCCCTTATTCAAGGGACCAAAAGTAATTGGACAGCTGAATTAAATGCTGTTTGGTGGCCAGGTGTGGGCTACTCCTTCATTATTTCTTTATCAGTTAAGCAGGTAAAATGTCTGGAATTGATTCTAAGTGTGGTATTTGCATTTGGAATCTGCTGTGAATCTATTGCCTCTTCAAGCTCAGAATTAGAGAAAGATGTGTCTATCACCTGCCAGACCCTCCCATTCGGTTGGGTGCTTAACATTCAGAAGTCGGTGTTGGTGCCATCTCAACGTCTAGAATACCTGGGGCTGGTCCTGGATTCCTCAGAGGCGAGAGTTTTTCTTCCCATGGAGAAGCTGCAAACTCTGCGGGCTGCGGTGAATCGGTTCACATCCCAAAAATGGTCGTCGTTACGCTTTTGCATGCGAGTCCTGGGTCTCATGGTAGCCTCCTTCGAGGCGGTGCCGTATGCTCAATTCCACACTCGAGTGTTACAGAGAGAAATTCTGTCACGTTGGGACAAATGCCCATCGTCTCTGGATTGTCAAATCCGGGTGAGCCACCTGGTCACGACCTCCCTGGTGTGGTGGCTGACGTCTCTGACTCTTCGGGCCGGGAAGTCGTTCCTTACGTTTCACTGGACGGTGATCACGATGGACGCAAGCCTCTCAGGCTGGGGGGGAGTATGGGGAGATCAGTCCCCCCAGTGGTGCTGGACACAGGAAGAATCCCGCCTGCCGATCAATGTCCTGGAACTTCGGGCGATCAGGCTGTGCCTCTCCAAGTGGTCTCAAAGACTACAAGGTCGTCCAGTCAGGATCCAGACGGACAACGCCACAGCAGTGGCGTATGTCAATCATCAGGGAGGAACAAGAAGCTCAGCTGCAGCGGCGGAGGTCGCTCACATCCTGAGGTGGGCAGAACGGAGCGTGCCGGCTCTATCGGCCATGTACATTCCGGGCGCACAGAACTGGCAAGCGGACTACCTAAGTCACCAGACGCTGGACCAAGGAGAATGGTCGTTTCCCCCAGATGTGTTTCAGCTTCTGTGCCTGAAATGGGGCACGCCAGACGTGGATCTCCTGGTGTCACGACTCAATCGGAAGGTGTTGAGGTTCGTGGCCAGGTCAAAAGACCCGTGGGCAGACGCATCAGACGCGTTAGTGGCGCCGTGGGGTCAGTATCGGCTGCTTTATGCCTTCCCTCCTCTGAAGCTTCTTCCCTGTCTACTCCGCAGAGTGGAGGCCGAAGGGCTTCCGACGATCCTGATGGCTCCAGATTGGCCTCGTCGTCCCTGGTACGCCGACCTAGTGCGTCTGGTAGTGGATGTTCCTTGGCGCCTGCCACTGCGAGAGGGCCTTCTGTCGCAAGGTCCCATATTTCATCCTGCTTTACAGTCGTTGGCTTTAACGGCATGGCTATTGAAAACCAGGTGCTAAGGGACCGAGGTCTGTCGGACTCGGTGATCTCTACCATGCTGCGGGCACGGAAGTCAACCTCCCGGAAGATTTACCATCGTACGTGGAAGGCTTACATCTCTCAGAGATGAGGTGGCATCCGTGTGCATATTTGATTTCCAGGATCCTGCTGTTTTTACAGCGTGGAGTGGACCAGAAACTCGCCTTAAGTACAATTAAGGGGCAGATTTCGGCCTTGGCTGTTTTTTTTCCAGCGACCTTTGGCGACGCACTCTCTAGTGCTACGTTTGTGCAGGGGGTTCGACATGTGGCCCCTCCGGTACGTCCTCCACTACCTCCGTGGGACTTGAATCTGGTCCTCTCGGTACTTCAGAAACCACAGTTTGAGAACATTAGGGAGATTCCCTTATTGACTCTCTCCCAGAAGGTGGCATTTTTTTGTGGCGATTACATCAGTCAGACGGGTTTCTGAATTGGCGCCCTGGCCTGCAAGGCTCCCTATTTGATCTTTCACAAGGATAAGGTGGTGCTGCGTCCACAGCCGTCGTTCCTTTCTAAGGTTGTTTGAGGACATTGTTCTTCCGTCTTTGTGTCCTCGGCCGGCGCATCCCACAGAGGCTGCGATGCATTCTTTGGACGTCGTCCGAGCTCTGCGGGTGTACCTGTCTGCGACTTCTCCGTTCCGGAGATCGGATTCATTGTTCGTGTTGGTGGCTGGTCCTAAGAAGGGTCTGGCGGTCTCGTCGGCCACCATCTCTAGTGATTCAGGCCTATGCTCTAAAAGGGCGGGCGCCTCCCTTCCCGGTTATGGCGCATTCGACCAGGGCAATAGGTGCCTCTTGGGCTTTCCAACATCAAGCGTCTGTTACCCAGGTGTGTAAGGCGGCGACCTGGTCGTCCGTTCACACGTTATCAAAATTTTACAAGGTTGATGTGAGTGCATCTTCGGATGCTTCCTTCGGCCGCAAGGTTTTACAGGCGGCTGTTTAAGGTTGCAACTCCTCCATTGAGGAGCTCTGGTTTGTTTGGGTTGAAGTTTGTTTTATGCTGTTTTCCCACCCCTCGTGGCAAGACCAGACACATTTTTCTCTGTTTGTAGCAAAATTCGGTCAGTGCATGCAGTCAATGGCTGCAAAGCTGATCAGTGTATTCTGTGGAAAAATTTCAGCTTTAGATTGCACAGTTATTGTAATTATGTCTGGATTTTCTTACATAAGCCCAATTGTGATTGATTCTCTGTAAATAAATCCTGAATTTGGCTTTAGCTTATCAAGTAACACTAGAGACTAGAAAGAAAGTTGAATTATCCAAGAAAAATAACTATTACTGTAAGCAGGCCTATGAAGGTAATTGATTTGTTATGCAGTAGATCCTGTTTTAAATATCAGTTTGGTGTATGTTCACACTACTATTTGTCACAGGGAAAATGAACAGAACAGCATTCAGCCTGACAACTATCAGACATAGAGAGATTAAAATGGAATTTGTCAAACCAAATGTAAACTGGACTTCAAGAGGACGACCACAAAGTATTTTAAAGTGATAACAGCAAACCCCATTGGGGTTCATTTAGTAAAGTATGTTCATTTCACAAAGTTCCTTTAACCACTTCAGCCCGGGAAGGATTTGCCCCCTTAACCACCCTGGCGGTATGATTATGTCAGATTTTTGATGCTGAAAGCGATACCATTATTTTGCATGGAAATTTGGCGTTTTATATTGTAGGCCTGTAATTCTTAGGAATAACTCGCTTAAATCTGTCCAAACAAGAGTCTAGTAGACATCCCGGGTATGATAAAGTTTGAAACACAAAATCATAAATTATAATGTAGCAAGGTGTGACTTTGAACCTTGCTTATAGACTACAGTTTGTGGCTATCAGGAACCTAGCTCCCTCTGGTGTCCGTTTGTGTTATGTTGCTGTAATTTGTTTGGTTCAGCTATGACAAGAACAAAGCATGATGGACATTGTAGTACAGAGACAGAGACTCTATTGCTGTGAATTGGAAATAGACTACATTACCCACAAGACCACTGTACTACCAATAGTGCAATGCTCCGCGCACAGCCTGATGGGAGGGTTTATTTAAGGGAAGGGTGGACCCAGCTCACTCTCTCGGGACACCATCTTCAAGCCGGCAGGAGGCCTGTGTTGAGGTCTGCTGTAAGTGTGCCTAGGCCCAAGAAGCCTGGGCCTACAGTAACCGAGAACGGATCGCCTAGTTAGAGAGGGATCCTTGCGGATAGTTCTGATGATCAAGCCGAAGGAGGATCGGCCTGCAGCCCGCAGCATCCGGAGTCACCTATCCACCAGTACCAAGAGAGAACGACTGTGCAGAGGACCAGGGACCTTGTGATACTGAGAGACGGACTACAGAGAGAAAGTTCCGAATTGAGGAAAGCCCGCGAAGTAAGGCCTCGTTTGGTGAGCGGGCACTTGTCCATCAGCATAGCTAACTGACTCGCAGGAGTGTGTCTTTCTTAAAAGTTACTTGTACTTGCTGGCGTCTGCAGCGCCGCAAGTAGGGATACATCGCCTCTATAAAGTGATACAACGAGTTAGGGAATTAGCATTCACGGCACTGCTACACGGTGTGCCTCGATTGGCTGTCTTTCCCTTTTCATCTTGCCTATTGGAATACAAATAAATAAGTGCACCAACAGAGCTAGCTGAAGATTAACTGACTCTCAAAGGAACAGTCATCTGTTTCCACTACCTTCAGACGTTGTCATTATAGGACACGCACCAGTTGAACTGTCCACTAGGGGGAGCCATACGGTTGTGAATTGATGTAATTGATATAACTGTTTGCATCACTTTGTGATTTCTACTGTTTTATCTGAGGCTTGGTGGAGAGGTGCCTCAGTGCCAATGCCATTGTACTGAGAGATTCCTCCACCATACTCTCCCTTAGGTCGGGCCTTCGGGTCACTACATTTGTGTGTGATAGCCAAGTTAATTAGAACCAGTGGTACTCCATTGACTGATACAGAGACCTGTATGTATTTGATGTTTATTGCATAACCATTGTTCTATTCTTCTGCTGAGTAAACATCTTACTACTGGTTAAGCTTCATCTTGTGTGGGACTCTATCCTTTGCAGCTGTGTGGCAGGTGAACCACACTAAGGTAACAATATTTAACTACATTTATTGTTGTGTGGTATCATTTTGGCCCTCTATAGCCATTTAGGGGCCCACTATCACAATATTGTCCAGTTGTGCCAAGGGGGAACCGAGCCAAATTCTAGAGGTTGATAGGCAGAGCGCAGGCCCAAACTTAAACCAGCAGCTCCTACAGGGGTAGTGCTACAATAATATGTAGCAGGGTCTCTAAATTTAGGTGGGGTACACCTGGGTGGTAAAGTATGGGAGTAATTAGACCATTTGTATTCGTGGAGGATTGGGCGGTGTAATAATCTCCCTGGCCTGAGGGTGGCAGGTGCCCACAGGCTCGAGGTAGATTTGCCGCCACAGTGCTGTCCTTTTTGTCCCTTCTCGGAGATGGTACGGCGAGGGCGGGGAACCTGCCGTAGCGTCATTGGAGGGGATAAAGGGGGGAGACGCCCTGGTCACAAGGTCTTGCTCTTGTGGAGGTCCTTCATCACGCACTCAGGCATCTTAGGCCTGGGTGTGGGCGGTTCTGGATTCCGGCTCAGGTGCCCTAGGCCTGACCGGAATGGAGTTGGAGTCCATCCCAGGCACCTTCAGCGAGGTACTAAACCAGGAGGACTGGGGCCCAGTGACTTCGACTGGGACCCGCGAGGATGGAGAAGTCCGAGGGTCCCTGAAGTGGATGGGGCCCATGTCTGAGGTGAGGAGGCCGGGGAGGTTACCCATTCGGAGAGTCTGGAGCAGCATCAACCCAGTGACGGATGGGCCTCTGGTAACTCCCTTGGAGGGACATCTTCCCCTGACAGGGGCCACAACGCAGCGAAGGTACTCCTATCTACGTTCTCTTGAGTCACTGGTAGAGACTCTCAAGTTCTAAGTCCTTTCTAGCTAAGGCTATAGTAACTGCTGGTGAGTTCACAGTGGTTTAGCTGACAATCAGGACAGTGCCTCGACCTGCTCATTCCCTTGTATCAAACTGTTATGGAGTCCCAACCAGTTGGCTACTGAAGCACTGTTTATTGTGAGTTATGCAATAAAACAAGAGTTGGACTGTGATCGGTGTGTGGAACTCTGGTTAATGGGAGCAGAGGGAAGTGTTGGCACAGCAGGACTTAATCCTTGACAGAAGCACACATGCCCGAGGAAATATCTGGTACTGGCCATCACCTCACCCACAGCTATGGGGAGGACATGGGCCGTAGCGCATCTCACCCTATCGTGTGTGATACCCCTAGACGAAAGAGATGGGGTGAGGTCGCTACAAATATAATAAATAACTATAAATAATTATAACAAATAATAATATAATAATAATAAAAATTATTCAATAATGTATGTAATCAAATCAAAAACACTGAAATTTGCTCAGTTGCAGAATTGTCGCTGTCATTACTTTCAGTGTTTGATGACGAATTTCCCCACAAATCACTATCGCTCAATTCTGCGAGAGATTCTAATTTATTATCGCTGTTTTCTAGCTGTTCTAAAACCGCATTTGACGTAAAGGGACACTTTTTGGTTGCTATGGACATTCTCAAGTTTCCAGGCAGAAAAAACTGTATTTATAATATAAAAGTGCATGCAGGGCATTGGACAAACCACTAGGGACAAAGGGGATGTGTAATAATTTAATACAGTACTGTACTCTGTAAGATTACAGTACAGTATGTATTGTTACAATGCTCGCAGGGAATGGAGCTCGGCACTCGGCACTGTGAATCGAGCGAGGAGACAGCTCGCACACACTGCGGGGAGACATCGCAGGATCCAGGGGACAAGGTAAGTAACTTTCCCTGGATACTGCTATGCAATCCACAGTCTGGCTCGGGGTTATGGCTTTTGTTTGTAAAAACTCACCCCGAGCCAGGCTCAGGAATACCCACTGGCGTAGCGTGGGGGGGGGCAGGGGGGGCCGTCGCACCGGGCGCAACATTTAGGGGGGCCGCCCGCCAGTATGTGTCACAGTGGCTGCCTCCTAAATGTACTATGTCTCCGTGTCCCCGTGCCCGCCGCCATGTTCAGTCTCAGGTGCCCTGTGATTGAGCATATGAGGTCATGTGCGGCGGCGGGGCTGGCCTGTCCACGATCACGGTAGATCCTGGAGTTCCGCCTTCGCCCAATCACAGGGTGCAGGAGACTGAACATGGGTGGAGACAGGACTCCAGGATCTACCGCGATCGTGGACAGGCCAGCCCCGCCGCCGCACATGACCTCATACGCCCAATCACAGGGCGCCTGAGATTGAACATGATGGCAGGGAATATCGCCGAGCAGAGCAGGTGCCAAACATGGCGAGTCGGATTACTCCAGCAAGGTACCGGGGATCGGGAGGAGGGCAGCCGCTGACACTCTTCCAGGCAGGCTGAGCCAATGCTGGGGAGGAAGGAGAGCACGGAGCCGGGAATAGAGCACAGGCAGCAGGGGGTGGAGGAGAGAGGAATGCGGGAGAGGGAAAGTCACAGCCTGGAGCCGGAGAAGAAGAGAGGAATGGAGAGGAGAGGGGGAGCAGCCTGGAGGAGAGATGGAGGGAAGAGAGGAAAGACACACTTCTGTATACACATGAATGGGACAGGAGGAAATCAGTGGAGCTGGGATTGTCACATCCATGGCGGGGGGGGGGGGGACATGGAATCAGTGGGAGATGACATTAACAGGAGCTGGGACTGTTACATGAGATGAGGGGTCCATGGATGGGAGCTGAGAGGGGTCCATAAATAGGGTACAACACACACAGGGACAGGAGAGAAACGTGCGTGGAGGCATGGACACTTACTGTGTGTTCTATGAACAATGAGATCCGCAGGACTTCCACACACCAGCCCACTCCCCCCACCTGTCCTACAGCTATGCCACCCTGGACATCACAATCCCAGTACACCTCCACTACACCGCACAGCACACCTCCACTACACCGCACATCACACCTCCACTACACCGCACAGCACACCTCCACTACACCGCACATCACACCTCCACTACACCGCACAGCACACCTCCACTACACCGCACATCACACCTCCACTACACCGCACAGCACACCTCCACTACACCGCACATCACACCTCCACTACACCGCACAGCACAGCTCCACTACACCGCACATCACACCTCCACTACACCGCACATCACACCTCTACTACACCGCACAGCACACCTTCACTACACCGCACAGCACACCTTCACTACACCGCACAGCACACCTTCACTACACCGCACAGCACACCTCCACTACACCGCACAGCACACCTCCACTACACCGCACAGCACACCTCCACTATAAGGCGGGGGGGGGTCATTGGAAGTGTTGTGGAATTCCAAGGCTGTTTGCAGAGCACACAGCCTATAATTCCTGTGCTATCTAAGCACACATCAGATTTCATCTTTTTGCAATAATGCTATCTTTAAGTTTGCTAAAGATCCACTCACCGTTCATTCCCATTCATCCAAGAAAGGCAGCACCACAAAAGCTTATCTTCTCATCAGGCCATTCCAGCATAGACTGCCCAGCCGACGCCTAATCATAGGCTTTTATTAAACTCAAAAGATCTCAAGACAGGAGGTGATTGGTTGCAGCAACCAGTCACCTCCCCCCATGGGCGGGGACATCACAGGATGTTCCTTCCACAGGAGAATGACCATACAAGGACATCCTTCCAAACAGATACAATGTTCATTCGAATTGACTAACAGTGACATACCCTGTTACCAAATGACGGAAACTACATAACAATTATGCCTCAAATGGACCACAATTATTTTATAGTTATGCTACCGTTCCTGTGGACACAGATATGTGCGCTCAGAGTCATTTAACGCCCCCCGCCAGGGGCTGGCCAGTTCCCCCAATGGGGCGCAAAACAACATCTCTAAATGCAGCGAACATCGCTGTTTCCACAGGAAGATTTTCCCGCCACCGATCTTCCACCAACGTCTGTATGTGCAAATACGCTCAGATGAGCGCATTACAGCAAAACTGACACTGGGGGGACATCTGACAACATACATTAATACATTTCCATAAAAATCTCCACAACAGTCCTCCCTTTTTTTTCATATGCACCCCATGTGTCCATCGATGAGAGTTGATCTGCTTCTTACACCTGGAAATGAATCAGTCCTTAGTCCATAAAAAGGAAAACACGGCTTGACATGTAGACTCTACTCTTCAGGGGCATGACTTATAAAGGAGGACACGACATGGTGAGCTGTAGTAATCACTGATCCGTCTGTGATCCTCTGTGTTTTGTATGTGGGTCCGAAAAACACAAAGGGGTGGGTTTATGGAGAAACTCATCCAATAATTAATTAACAGTGGTGCCCAGGTGGGGGTGTGAGTTATAAATCAGTCTATTAGCAGGTATAATAATAACCTCCAACTATAAGGGCATATTCCACCTGTAGAGCCTCTGAATAAGAAAAATCATATGCAAAAAAACAGGAGAGAGGAGAGGGAAGACCCCCCCCACAGACAGTATTCTTCAAAAAGGCTCAACTAAACTAAAGATACTAAATCTAAGTAAACCGCAATTATGAAAATGAAAAAACAATTTAATGATTATACATGATATTTATACACCACATCAGAAGACAACTATAATAAAATAAGACTAGTCAAAAAGAAAAAACTGTGAAACAGAGGTGGCCACCCAAACGACCATACACACCACACACATGCAACCGTTGCTGATCATGAAAGGAATATCGATGTAGGCATAGTCACAAAGATTTTGGGGTTATTATGTAAGTGCCTGATAGATGAACAGTATTCAATCCGTGCGTGTGACTGTTTATGATGAAAAAGTTGACAGGTGACTGTGCTGGGTAGCCATAGACCAGCCAATATGATTGAACAATCAATAGTTGGGTGAGGGTGTCACAGGGATAGAGATTGGCTGAATTGCGCTTCAGAAAAATGGGGTGACTGTAGCCGAATTAATAGTCGACAGTTGTCCCTCACAAAGTTATATCTGTGGGATAAATCCACCATCCATTGGAAGCTGCCAAAAAGTTCATATATGGAAGACACTCACTCACCAGTTCAAAGTGTGTTGGTCGGCTGCTGTTAGTCTATGCTTCTGTTGGTATCACCTGGAATGTATTGAGTTCCATTCATCAAGCCCGGGAGGAATCATCCCAATAAATGCACATGGAATGGAAAGTCTGTCCACATAAATGGAATGTCGATATTGATGCGCCGCAGAGCTATCATCAGATCAAAGCGGCATAGTAACAGATCATGGCGGCTGGTGGGGGTGGTTAGTCCGGTGGGTTAGGCACCCCTGTTTACACGCTACACAGAGTGTAGCAAGAAATTGCTTGACTTGCTGACATGTTTCACCTTCATTAAGGTTTCATGCTCCGATGAAACCTTAATGAAGGTGAAACATGTCAGCAAGTCAAGCAATTTCTTGCTACACTCTGTGTAGCGTGTAAACAGGGGTGCCTAACCCACCGGACTAACCACCCCCACCAGCCGCCATGATCTGTTACTATGCCGCTTTGATCTGATGATAGCTCTGCGGCGCATCAATATCGACATTCCATTTATGTGGACAGACTTTCCATTCCATGTGCATTTATTGGGATGATTCCTCCCGGGCTTGATGAATGGAACTCAATACATTCCAGGTGATACCAACAGAAGCATAGACTAACAGCAGCCGACCAACACACTTTGAACTGGTGAGTGAGTGTCTTCCATATATGAACTTTTTGGCAGCTTCCAATGGATGGTGGATTTATCCCACAGATATAACTTTGTGAGGGACAACTGTCGACTATTAATTCGGCCACAGTCACCCCATTTTTCTGAAGCGCAATTCAGCCAATCTCTATCCCTGTGACACCCTCACCCAACTATTGATTGTTCAATCATATTGGCTGGTCTATGGCTACCCAGCACAGTCACCTGTCAACTTTTTCATCATAAACAGTCACACGCACGGATTGAATACTGTTCATCTATCAGGCACTTACATAATAACCCCAAAGTCTTTGTGACTATGCCTACATCGATATTCCTTTCATGATCAACAACGGTTGCATGTGTGTGGTGTGTATGGTCGTTTGGGTGGCCACCTCTGTTTCACAGTTTTTTCTTTTTGACTAGTCTTATTTTATTATAGTTGTCTTCTGATGTGGTGTATAAATATCATGTATAATCATTAAATTGTTTTTTCATTTTCATAATTGCGGTTTACTTAGATTTAGTATCTTTAGTTTAGTTGAGCCCTTTTGAAGAATACTGTCTGTGGGGGGGTCTTCCCTCTCCTCTCTCCTGTTTTTTTGTATGTGGGTCCGGTTTCGGGGCGTCTCATCAAGGAAACTCTAGTCACGCGTCAAATCAGGCAACAGGAGCCTCTCGTCACGACATAGAAAGAATAGAAATAAAAACGACATGAGTATATATATTCCCACTTCCTTTAACCACGATCCGCTGTAAAATAAAAATTAGATCCCCAAAGATTCCCAGACCCTTAAAAAGGACTCCCAACCTTCACTTAGCTACAGCTCTGGCTTCAACAATTACATGAAGAACCCTATCCTTAACGGATGAGAATTGTTCAATCGTATCCCAAGCCCGAGCCCCCCCCACCTTGTACATGCAGGACCTCATGCCCAGACCTGGTCGGGATTGGTGAACAAATCCCTTCTAGCTGTCCCTGCCATTCTTAATTTCCTGCGCCATCAGATCCTCGCGATCGGCCGCGACCTAAAATGTTGGGACAGCTTCACCATCGCGCATGAACCTCTTGCTTTGGGGGAATTACCTTTATAAGCTGCAGATCCACATAAACACCAAACTAAAGTTCAAACACACTTGTGGGCTGCCTAGATACCCTAGATACGACAAGAGACAGAGCCATTAAAACTAAAACCAATTTTACCCTCTAAAAATACATCGTTAGGTTCCATTGACAAGTGTCTGTCTGGAGTCTTCACTAGTTTGTCAAAACTCCTCATACCCATAATAACATCATAAATGGCATGTACCGCTGTCATCGCTGGGGACTAAAACTCCTCATACCCATAATAACATCATAAATTACATGTACCGCTGTCATCGCTGGGGACTAAAACTCGGTGAAGACTCAGAACAGACCATCGGTCCTGTTTGCTTTCTGAGCTAGTCAGGACATACACTTTAAATAATAACTTGGGATGCTTTTCACCGTTACCCTCGCTAAAATTTACTAAACAACAAAAATATAAATAAACAAAGATACTCCTCATTCTTTGGTGTGGTTGAGCCGCTTCTTGCAGTGGCTGGCATGGTCTCATCCCTCAAGCTTCTTTACAATGACCCAGTCACCTGGTTGGAAAGAATGTAAACTGATTATTAAGTCAGGGTCCGGGAGGGAATGGTGAACCCTGTGGTGGACATTTTGAAGTTCATGTCACAACGATCGCACCCACCCCATCAGCCGAGAATATAAGTGACAGCTAATGAGGAGAGTAGGACCCTGATTTTGATTGACCTCCAAACAACCCTCATATGACAATAACCCAGACATCGGGACTGTGGTCACTGCATTACCTGTGCGTGGCTTACAATACCTGGAACCACTGACAAAAGGTTCTTAGCCTCTGGGATGGGAACCTACTTCACCAGACTGCTGCTTGCCGATTCAAATTCTATCAAAGAAAGACAGTCTTGGCACAAAACTTGGTTAGAATTACAGAGGTTATTATTAGTTTGAAAAAAAAACTGTCACTCTTACATTTATCACTTCTCCCCCCTTTTCTTCCTCATTACAGACTGAAGAAAGAAATGTGTGGTGCAGGAAAAAAGAAACAATGAAATAGCCTATGATACTTTTACCTCCCTTAGACTCATATTTATCCATATGTACAGCTGTCTACATACACCTGTTCTCTGTGTACAAACTCCTTGGACCTGAAAAATACTTATAAGCATAGGCGTGCCCACGGGGTGTGCCGGGTGTGCCCAGGCACACCCTAATCATGCCTGCTGTGATCTTGTTCTGCACTGACTGCCTTCACTCTGCAACATGTCCCTGTGTGTAATTCATTTACCCAACACTGCCTGGGGTACTGTCCGCCAGAAAATACAGCTATGTGCTTTGAGTGGAAGGAATAAGCAGGGAGGGAACTAGCCGTGGAGTAACCCAGCCGGGAGCCGCATAAGCCGATGCAGCTTCTATAGTTCCGGCTACAGGTCCCGCAGGCGCCGGCGGAGTGATCTACATCTGCACTCCGCCTCCCCCCTCTCTTTCCCTTTGAAGCAGCAGAGCGGAGCCTGGATTGATGTTTACAGCCTACTGGATCAAGGTGAGCACTGCAGTGAGAGACGCTCTGCTCTGCCTTACAGTAATAACGAAGGACAGATAACGGGACTCTGCCTGACTTGGAGAGCCATCTTGCTCGGGAGTGGGATTGCAAGTGCTCAGTGTCCAGTTGGTCCTGTCCGTTTTCCCAACCCCTCCCTTACTCCACTAACTGTCCAATGCCACACTCCACCTCCCATTTGTGTCCACCCAACCCCGCCCACAGTCCAACCCCCTGCATGCAATGCCTGCAATTAGCTGTGATTGGGGTTTTGTGAGAAGCTGGGCGGGAGATATGAAACAATGGCTGTTATTGCTGCACAAGCCACCTAAAGGGGAACCAGCTTGAGAGGAGGGAGGCATAATTGGTAAGTGAAACTTTTGCACACAGAACAAAACCCCTGGATCCCCCTGCAACCTTTTACACTGCCCCCCCCCCCCTCCTGCCTCTATCTCTCCATTCTCCCTCCCCTTCTCACTTCCTCCTCTACCCCCCACTCTCTCTCATCTCTCTCTCTCTTCCCCCTCTCTCTCCCTTCCCCTCCTCTCTCTCTCTCCCTCCCCCCTCTCTCTCTCTCTATTTCTCACACTCTCTCTCTCTTTCTCCCCTATCTCTCTTTCTCCCCCCTCTCTCTCTCTCCCCCTCTCTCTTTCTCCCCCCTCTCTCTTTTTTCCCCTCTCTCTCTCCTCTCTCTCTCTCTCTCTCTTTCTCCTCCCCTCTCTCTCTCTCTTTCTCCTCCCCTCTCTCTCTCCCCCTCTCTCTTTCTCCCCCCCACTCTCTCTCTCTCTCTCTCTCTCCCCCATCTCTCTCTCTTTCTCTCCCCTCCCTCTCTCTCACCCCCTCTCT
>CM055117.1:901435149-901625276 GCA_029206835.1 Rana muscosa
CGGCGTTTCCGCCTGGTCTATATCGTTCCGATTTCCAGTGGTCGATTGATAAAGGCCTGACCATAAAGGAATTTGTCCAGTCTCCTATTTTGTGCAATAGTTGAAGGTTCCTCCATCTGAGCATTTCCGTTTGCAGCAGATCCTGCACTTTTTGCGCTTGTTGCAAAGATCTACAGCTGATATTACGATGCGCACTGCTTTTGAGTCTAGATGTTTTCGGGGGGGCATCTTGATACTGTACAAATTGTTTGTTTACCCATCTGCAAAATTGCCTTATATACTGGCGTATGAGCGGGACTTAGAGTAGGAGATTGTTTTGATTGACTGGTGGAAGTGGTCTCCTTGTACATATAATGGAATCATGAACACAGCCCTGACGGAGGAAGGATATAAGGTGCTCTTTTAGTTTGTGCCTGGTGCCAGACCACCTCTCGAAAATGTACCAGGGGGCTTCCTCTCTGTGTTTTTGGGAATGTGGTCAACCTGGTAAGATGTTACACATATGGTGGACCTGTGCCAAGGTTCACCAGTTTTGGATTAGAGTTGACTCCCTGATCTATTCCGT
The DNA here is from genome assembly GCA_029206835.1 of Rana muscosa. Classification (NCBI taxonomy): domain Eukaryota; kingdom Metazoa; phylum Chordata; class Amphibia; order Anura; family Ranidae; genus Rana; species Rana muscosa. The sequence continues at coordinate 901,435,715 of CM055117.1, forward strand.
GACAATGGTGAATATAGTTAAAAACCCTAAGGTGGCTCTGTCGTCTATGCTCAAAATGCATGTTCAAAGTTTAATCCGCTTGGAAGAAACCAGTGATAGATCCAGCTATTATGAAAAAAAAATGACATGGATCATGCTCAACAAAAAGCTGGTCAGTATCTTGAAGGATAAGACTGCTAAGTTTGACCATGTTTTGGAATCCTTGTGTAGCGCCCCTTTACTTTTCAGGGGTGCTATGTACTTAAATTTAGGGGTTGGTCTGAGCTAGTAGCCAGGCTCAGACCACTTTGATTGTTAGTATTCGCTTCTGCCTACGTGATGTAACCTGATGTACAGTTCCCTGTGGCCTGTAGGTGGCACTGCCATATCAGGTCAGGGTTAAACCGTGGGTGACATTGCTATGCCTTAGGGTGTCCCCTCTCTGCAGTGATACGGTGGGCGTGGTTATCCTGCTGTGCATGCTGGGAGAGGATACATAAGGGGCAGACGCCATCTAAGAAAAAAAGACGGGGGAGAATGGAGAGTGAGCGGTTCGCGTCACCCGGCCCTCCAGGCCAGGGGTGCGCGTGTGTATCAGTCTAAGACACCTTTAGCCTGGGGCTGCAACTCCACTAGTAGGCCCAGCACCTTTAGCTGGGGCCTATCTCCAGAATAGGAATTCCAGGGTGCCCAGGAGCGGGTGGATCCACTCTAAGAAGAGGAGACCGGGGGAGGACCTTTCTGATGGACCGGTGAGAGTTCACGGTGAAAGAGAGGCCTGGTTACCTTCTAGAGGGATTCAAAGATCCATCACAGGCCTTGCAGCGTGCTGTCGCTGGCACCTGTCCTTGTGTTGCAAGTGCTGAGAAGTTTGGGACTTAAAGATTCTGTGGCAGAGGAGCTCTCGATTGTATCTCTAGGAAACCTAAAGTGAATGTTCGAGCATCACTCCGGCTGCTAGGATCCACTCTTACAGGGGACTATCCGGGTGAGCTAAACCTACTCAGGATCGAGTGGCGACTATTGTACCAGTTTGTGTCTGGACCTATCTCCCAAACCTTACTGTCCTTTTCTCTCATCCACCTTTCCTGTCTGCTGAACTTGAACTTTGCTTATAAAATAAACTCAGCGTTGGAGTTAAAGTGGTGTGGACATTGGCCTTCCTGGGGAGAAATAGAGACTTGTCCCTACACTCTAGAAGACGAGAACCAGTTGAATGGGATAACTTGCTGCGGGACCCAAAACTGTTAACACCGCTCACCCTCTTAAAACAGGAGGGTACGGGCATATAGCGCGGTGTGCCTTGACCTGCAAGTGAGCCAGAGGCAGGAAAAAGGTTTGTGTGCTACACTTGGATTAAGTATGTCCGACCACACATGGAGTATTGTCAGGAACGAGTATGGAGATCGAGATGCTAAGAGGGCTCCCCTTGCGGCAGAGTGCAACGTGACCCTGGAGTTGGGAACAGGAAGCGCGGTGCCCCCAGAAGCACGGTTGGCCAGGTGCTTGCTTGCAGTCTGATGAGCTCAGCCACTGAGGGATGGCTGAGGCAGGCAGAACTGAGTTTGTTGTATTTAAATGAACAGAGAGACCAGAAGCCAGGCCAGGGGTCAAACACAGGTAGGTCAGTGCAGAGCATATACAGGGAAGAGCCAAGGTCATACACGGGCAGGGTCCAGGTACAAACCGAGGGTCAAGCCGGGTGCTCAGGAAGCAGGAGCAGAGTCCAGAAGCAGGCCGAGGGTCAAACACAGGAGATCAGGAAGCGAGGTCAAGGCAAGCCGGGTCACAACGGATAAGCACGGATCAGGAAACAAGGTCAAGGTACACAGGAGACTGAAGAGATAATCCAGCAATGAGCAGCTCCAGCAGCAGGCTTAAATAGACCAGGAAGTTAGTCATGTGATCTGTTCAGGTTACAAGGAGGAAGTACCGCCCACCATGGCGGCCATGATTGTCTTGGACGGAATTGCCAGTCCTTCTTTGACCATTTCCCTGACAAGTATGCTGTCCAGTTCTGGGCACCAGTCCTCAGTAGGGATGGGCTATCTGTTCGAGTCGAACATGAGTTTTACTCGAACATTGGCTGTTCGCCCGTTCGCCGAATAGCGAACAATTTGGGGTGTTCGCGGCAAATTCGCAAGCCGCGAAACACCCTTTAAAAGTCTATGGGAGAAATCAAAAAATGCTAATTTTAAAGGTTAATATGCAAGTTTTTGTCATAAAAAGTGTTTGAGGACCTGGGTCCTGCCCCAGGGGACATGTATCAATGCAAAAAAAAAGTTTTCAAAACTGACGTTTTTTCAGGAGCAGTGATTTTAATAATGCTTAAAGTGAAACAATAAAAGTGAAATATTCCTTACAATTTCATACCTGGGGGGTGTCTATAGTATGCCTGTAAAGTAAAGCATGTTTCCCGTGTTTAGAACTGTCACTGCACAAAATGACATTTCTAAAGGAAAAAAAGTAATTTAAAACAATTTGCGGCTATTAATGAATTGTCGGGTCTCGGCAATACAGATAAAAGTCATTGAAAAAAACGTCAGGGGTTCCCCCCTCAGTCCATTACCAGGCCCTTTGGGTCTGGTTTGAATATTAAGGGGAACCCCAAACCAAAATTAAAAAAAAGAAAATGCGTGGGGGTTCCCCCCAAATTCCATTACCAGGCCTTTCAGATCTGGTATGGATTTTAAGGGGAACCCTGCACCAAAATTTTAAAAAAATGGAGTGGGGTTTCCCCCAAAAATCTATACCAGACCCTTATCCAAGCATGCAACCTGGCAGGCCGCAGGAAAAGAAGGGGGGATGAGAGAGCGCCCCCCCTCCTGAACCGTACCAGGCCACATGCCCTCAACATGGGGAGGATGTCCCCATGTTGATGGGGACAAGGGCCTCATGCCCACAACCCTTGCCCGGTGGTTGTGGGGGTCTGCGGGCGGGGGGCTTATCGGAATCTGGAAGCCCCTTTTAACAAAGGGGACCCCCAGATGCCGCCCCCCCTATGTGAATTGGTACCGGGGTACGTTGTACCCCTACCATTTCACACACAAAAGTGAAAAAAAGGTACAAAAAACACACACACAGCTTTGGACAAGTCCTTTTAATAAAAATAAAATAAAATTCCAGCACTGTAAATCCTTCTACGACCACCGCTACAAATGATACAGCCTCCTCCGAGGCTCCCGGCCGTATGACGCACGACCCGTTTGACAGTTCTTATATAACCGAGGGCGGGGCCACCTGTGACGTGGACGGTTGACAGTGACGCGTCAGACAGGGGCGGGGTCACCTGTGACACCACAGGAAACCGCCGGAAACCCCCGTTGCGTCACGGGGGGGTCACTCATCCACGTCACAGGTGGCCCCGTCCTCGGTTATATAAGAACTTTCAGACGGGTAGCGCGCCATATGGCTGGGAGCCTCAGAGGAGGCTGTGTCGTTCGTAGCGGCGGGTCCGGGTCGTGGAAGGATTTACAGCGCTGGAATTTTTTTGAATTTTTATTAAAGGATTTGTCCCAAGCTGTGTGTTTTTTTTTTTACCTTTTTTGACACTTTTTTTGGTGAAATGGTAGGAGTACAACTTACCCCTTTACCAATTCACATGGGGGGCGGCATCTGGGGGTCCCCTTTGTTAAAGGGGGCTTCCAGATTCCAATAAGCCCCCCGCCGACCCCTACAACCACCGGGCAAGGGTTGTGGGGATGAGGCCCTTGTCCCCATCAACATCCTCCCCATGTTGAGGGCATGTGGCCTAGTACGGTTCAGGAGGGGGGGGGCACTCTCTCGTCCCCCCTCTTTTCTTGCAGCCTGCCAGTTTGCGTGCTCGGAAAGGGTCTGGTATGGATTTTTGGGAGGAACCCCACGCCATTTTTTTTTTTTGGTGCAGGGTTCTCCTTAAAATCCATACCAGACCTGAAGGGCCTGGTAATGGAATTTGGGGGGAACCCCCACACATTTTTTTTTTTAAATTTTGGTTCGGGGTTCCCTTTAATATTTATACCAGATCCAAAGGGCCTGGTAATGGACTGGGGGGAACCCCTGAAGTTTTTTCAATGATTTGTATCTGTATTGCCGGGACCTGACAATTCATTATAGCCGCGAGTAGTTTTAAATTACTTGTTTTCCCTTTAGAAATTACATTTTGTGCAGGGACAGTTCTAAACACGGGAAACATGCGCTACTTTACAGGCATACTATAGACACCCCCTAGGTACGAATTTTAAAGGAATATTTCACTTTTATTGTTTCACTTTTAGGCATTATTAAAATCACTGCTCCCGAAAAAACTGCCATTTTTAAAACTTTTTTTGCATTGATACCTGTCCCCTGGGGCAGGACCCAAGTCCCCAAACACTTTTTATGACGACAAATTGCATATTAACCTTTAAAATTAGCACTTTTGATTTCTCCCATAGACTTTTAATGGTGTTCCGCGGCTTTTCGAATTTGCCGCGAACACCCCAAATTGTTCGCTGTTCGCCAAATGGGCGAACAGCCAATGTTCGAGTCAAACTCATGTTCGACTCCAACATAAAGCTCATCCCTAGTCCTCAGGAAGGATGTACTGGAACTGGAGAGAGCCCAGAGAAGGGCAACAAAACTAATAAAGGGTCTGGAGGACATTAGTTAAGAGGAAAGGTTACGAGCACTGAACTTGTTCTCTCTGGAGAGGAGACACTTGAGAGGGGATATGATTTCAATGTACAACTACCGTACTCGTGACCCCACAATAGGGACAAAACGTTTCCACTTAGGGGAGTTTAATAAGACACGTGGCCATTCACTAAAATTAGAAGAAAAGCAGTTTAACCTTAAACTGCGTAGAGGGTTCTTTACTGTAAGAGCGGTTAGAATGTGGATTTCCCTTCCACAGGCAGTGGTTTCAGTGGGGAGCATCGATAATTAAAAAAAAGTATTAGATAAGCACCTGAACGACCACAACATACAGGGTTATACAATGTAATTGTCAGGGAAGGTTCCATCCGCTGGTGACACTGCCTGATATTTGGTGTGCAGTACTGTGGTCCACCAGCAGGTGTCTCCTGGCAGTCTGGAACTGCCAGGGGAGCTTTCCCCTGGTAATGGTATTATGTGATCTTTGGGCCGCAGTACTGGTGTCCACCAGCGGGTGGTTCCTGGCAGTGTGGGGCCGACATCATCTCCTGCAATTAGGCATCACTTGAGTCTGATTGCAGGAGATGTGTATAAATACCTGGCCGACACACACTTACTTTGCCTTGGTATCTCTCCTTGTACCCTGATCCTGAACCTGAGAAGCTCTGTATCTGTACCTGATCCTGTTCCTGTCTGTTACCTGAACCCTGAGCCTTGAACCTGTACTCGTCCCTCCTGTGATCCTTCCATCCTCTCCTTGTCCTGTTTGTTTTCCCTTTCCCCAGCTGCTGATCTCCCGTTGATGACCCTGGCCTGGCCCTATTTATTATTCTGGTTTTCCCCATTACTTGTACATATTTGTCTGTTACTGTTATTATTTGTGTGTTCTGTTTGGTATTGGTTGTTGTGCACTGTGTGGGATTGGAGGTGGTTGTATCTATATTATTTCACATATCTTTAATAAATCATTATATTTCACTTACACACGTTTGCGTTTCCACTGTTGCAGTCCACATAGTTCTGGTCTTATCTGATACGTGACAGTAATACTGACATAAAATTGCACACATAGGTTGGACTTGATAGACTTGTGTCTTTTTTCAACCTTGCCTACTATGTAACTATGTAAGTATCTCCAGCTTCCAGCTGACTGAGGAGTGTGGGCGGGGGAGACAGGCTTTAGGACAGTCCTTTTTTCTCCTTTTGCTTTGTTTCATTCTTCTTCCTCTCATTCTTTTCTTTTGTTCCTTTTCTTTTCTTTGTCTTTTCTTCCTTTTAATTCTCCCTCCCCCTTCTCTTTCTTGGATTCACACTTTCCTTTTTCATTTAGTTGTGTTGTTTCCACTTGTGATTGCACATTATATATACTCACTGCCCATGCCGACACACCGGTGGATGGTGGCAAAGTATGGGTTCTAATATTTCCCCACGCGGGGCGTTCTCTGAGTGGGATTGCTGTTTGATCTCTAAGAATCTTTTTTCTTTATGTTAAATTTTACTTTATATGGCATCCCTTTGTGTTGGAAATAACTGGTAGTATAATATTTGATTCCCCTTTTATACTTGTTATTAATGTTTTGATACGCTCCACCTGCGTTGTGGACCCTATTCTTGAAAAAATTTCAATAAAAATATTTGAAACAGAAATTAAGGCTACAAAAACACGCATAAAAAATAAGTAAGAAAACAAAAGTAGTGGGCCATTTTTCTCTGCTTTTTGGTGTTATTTTGTATACATCTACTCTTCAATTAAAAATTTTTTCAATAATTTTACAAAACTTTATAGAAACAGATGAAATAAAGCATATAAGGTAAACTTTTAAGAATAAAAAAAATGTCCTCACTCCGTAATAAATAAATAAATAAATATAAAAAGAAATAAATAAATAAATATATTTTAGCGCTAACTAATATCTATTTGTGCTTCTCTTTTTATATTACTGATGACTTTTAGTCCTAGAAAAAAAATGCTCACAGCCATGTCAATCAAAGAGGAAAAAGGTAAAAGGAAAGGGGGAAGGTAAATCATTTTCTCTATTCCTCCATATCCTTGTATCCTATCCACGTCTTGCTATCAATAATCGCAAACTCCATCTTCAATTTGTATTTGTTAACAACGTGATCAGTGCCTTATGGGCTATTATATCGATGTTCCTATTCCTTAAGATCTTCATAATTATGTTCTAGCTTCTCAAAATCCAGTAATCTCATGTAGACATTATTCGAGTATGCTATGAAAATGCAAGATCCTCCATTTCACAAATTTCATTAATTTCAGTCTGCCCTAACAGAAGGGGGGATACTCCATTTCCAGTGCCTATGGATTGTTATTGGAGTCGCATTGATCATGTATGCTAAGAAAAAGCCTAGAAATAGAATAAATATATTTTCACGCTTCTCTTATTTAAATGGAAAACAAGGCATTACTTACCTCAAAGTTCCGACAATGTGTTTGCAATAAATGTCCAAAATTGTTGTTACCGAGGGCATGACCACAAGGTACCGTATTTTCCGGCGTATAAGATGACCTTTTACACTTAAAAATATTGGCCAAAAAGCAGGGGTCCTCTTATACTCCGGGTATAAAATGAAGCCCGCTGTATGTCAACCCGCCGGATGTGGGGTTATACTGTATGTAGCTTCGGCTACAAACAGTATACATCGCTGAGCCAATCCCAGCGAGCGATGTATTCTATTAATGAATACAGAGCCTGCTCAGATTGGAGTAATAACCTCTGCCAATCCGAGGAGGCTACATACAGTAGCCTGCTTGGATTGGCTTTGAGAGTCAGAGAGGCGCGGGCTGATGATGTTACAGCCTTTTTTTCCTTTAGAAATGTCATTTTGTGCAGGGACAGTTCTAAACACAGGAAACACATGCCACTTCACAGGCATACTTTAGACACCCCCCCCCCCCCCCAGGTACGAGCAGGCTTTGTATTCATTAATAGAATACATTGCTCGCCATGATTGGCTCAGCGCTGTATGGCTTCAACTCCAGCAAGAAGAAGGAAATAAAAGAAATATGAAGCCTCGGAAGGGGGGTCGCCTTATACAGTGAGTATAGGCATGGGTGTCCGTAGAACTTTTTTCAGGGGGGGGCATCATTTTAGGGTTACCCATGTGCCGCCCCTTTTCAACAATGTCATTATCACATTGTCATGGTCAGAGACTGTAGGCATAGTACAGTCCCTAGGATAAGTAATGGATAATGGCCTACATGCCCTCTTACCAGACCCAGCGAAACTACAGCAGTGATCCCTCCGGCTGGACGATCGCTCCCTCTGGGGTGACTTTGGTCAGTAGTGTAGCATGTCTGTACCCTGGCAATGGCTCAGTCTTTCTCTTTCTGGTGGCGCTGGGCAGTGTGGCTCACTCTCTGGCTTCCGCCCAGCACACTCCTTGTTCTTTGTCCTGTAGCACTCACTCCCTCAGCTTTTTTCCAGGCTGAAGTCTCTCAATCTCTCTCTTGATCGAGCTGTAGCCTCCTCCCTGTAGAAAATGGGGCCACCAAGGGATTTGACAGCACCTTGATGGTGTCACCCCACTGGTGGCTGGCACCTGGGTGCGGGCTGCTCGCACCCCCATAGCGACGCCACTGTTCTGAATTTAACAGTGCTGATCAGATCCCTGTTTCCAGGGGGGGCACGTGACCCCCCTTGCCCCTACCTGCGAACGCCCATGAGTATAGGCAAAAACTGTAAAAAAAAATGAAAAATTAAGGGTCATCTTATACGCCCGGTCGCCTTATACACCGAAAAATATGGTATCTGTCAGCAATTCAATGGCTTCCTTACATTTCTAGAACTTGAGGGACTGTCCTTGGTAATATATTTATTTTTTTACATTTTTGAGGTGTATAATATCATTGTGATGTTATTTTAAAATAACTCTCCTTTTATTTATCTGAAGTAGAAGTTTTATGAGTAAAAATATCTTGATTCTGCTGTAAGTTTTATCCTCAGTTCATCATCACACTCCTAGCAAAACCTTGATAATTCATTTAAGGGTCATTTACAATTTGTATATTTTTGAGATGGTACCTTTTGTAGGAGTCTCATTTGAAGACATTTGTTCGATTAGTGTTAAATAGGGATGAGCCGAACACCCCCCGGTTCGGTTCGCACCATAACCTGCGAACGGACCGAAAGTTTGCGCGAATGTTAGAACCCTATTAAATACAATTGGACGCGAACGTTCGAAATCTAAAGTGCTAATTATAACGGCTAATATGCATGTTATTGTCCTAAAAAGAGTTTGGGGTCCTGGGTTCTACCCCAGGGGACATGTATCAATGCAAAAAGAAGTTTTAAAAACGTCCGTTTTTCGGGAGCAGTCATTTTAATGATGCATAAAGTGAAAAAAAAAAGTGAAATATTCCTTTAAATATCGTACCTGGGGGGGGGGGGGGGGTGTCTAAAGTATGCCTGTGAAGTGGCATGTGTTTCCTGTGTTTAGAACTGTCCCTGCACAAAATGACATTTCTAAAGGAAAAAAAGGCATTTAAAACTGCTTGCGACTTTAATGTCATGTCTTGTCCTGGCAATATGGATGAAAATCTTTGAGAAAAATGGCATGGCTACCCCATCACCCCCCCTTCCCAAGCCCATTACCAGCCCCTTTGGGTCTTGTATGGATATTAAGGGGAACCCCGCACCCAAAATAAAAAAAGGCCCTATATACTCTGAACAGCAGGTGGTTCAAACAAAACAGGGACTGTAGGTTTGTTCTTAAGTAGAATCTGTTTGTAATTTTGAACAGGTACATTGTTTAAGTGTAGCTCCAGCCAAAAAATATCGTTTTAAGCTTTTTGGAAAACATAGGGAAGGGTTATCACCCCTGTAACATGTGTTTTGCTGTCTGTGCACCTGTTCAGAACATTTCACCTCACTTTCCGTCCCAATGACAAATGTTTTTGGAAAAGTGGGGTTTTTATTGAAACAAGGATTGGTGATAAAGCATCAGTAGAGAGGAGACACCTTTTTCTCATATTAACTCTTACAGGAGAGAATTTATCTTCCTAGGGGTAGATTTCCTCTCACTTCCTTTTGTCTCCTTCCGTTTGCAAGTAGGAGTCGTTTGTAAGTTGGATGTTTGAAAGTAGGGGCCTGCCGTATATACTCTGCTGAAATTTGCCCCTTATAAGTTGGTGTTGCCACAACACTGTGAGCCCTCACAGTTACTCTTGGTGGGAGCTGGAACGCCCTGCTGTGAACTATTATATCAGGAATTGTAATTACATGCCATTGTTGAACAGTGGTAGGAAAGATTGGCCTTTGGTGGTGGTGCTGGTGCTACAACACTGTCAGCCCTCACAGTTACTCTTGGTGGGCGCATGAATGGGCCCTACTGTTAATTATTAGATCAAGAATTGTAATTGCATGCCCCTGTTGAAGAGGGGCAGAAAAATTGGGCCTTTGGTGGTGGTGGTGGTGTTGCCACAACACTGTAAGCCCTCACAGTTACTCTTGGTGGGCGCAGGAATGGGCCCTGCTGTGAATTATTAGATCAAGAATTGTAATTACATGCCCCTGTTGAACAGGGGCTGAAAAATTGGGCCTTAGGCACTGGTGCCACAACACTACAACCCCTCACAGATACTGTACTTGGAGCACAGCAATGAGCCCTGTTGCAAAGTATTGCATCAAAAATTGTAATTACACGCCCCTGTTAAACAGGGGCTGAAAAATTGGGTCTTAGGCACTGGGGCTGGTGCCACGACACTGCAACCTCTCCCAGATACTCTAGTTGGAGTGCAGGAATGAGCCCTGCTGCAAAGCATTGCATAAAAAATTGTGATTACATGCCCCTGTTAAACAGGGGCTGAAAAATTGGGCCTTAGCCACTGGTGGCGGCACCCAGAAACAAAAATGTTCTTCCAAGCTATCATCAGGAATCGGATCATTGAGGAGGAGGAGGATAGTCAGTCAACATAACAGGACAGTCACTCAGCATCAGCATAGGCAGTCTTGAAGGGATGAGACATTTCAAAATAAATTATTCTGTTATATCAGCTTCAGGTGCTTGGTAGCTGGTGGTGATCCAAGACTGGTTCATCTTTATGAAGGTCAGTCGATCAACCGAGTCGGTGGACAGGCGCACCCTGTGATCCGTGACAAGGCCTCCAGCAGCACTGAATGTGCGTTCCGAAAGAACGCTGGATGCAGGACAGGCCAGTAGCTCAATTGCATACTGTGCAAGCTCTGGCCAGTGATCCCTCCTCAAGACCCAGTAAGCCAGAGGATTTTCGGTGGGAAAGGTGTCCAAGTCTGACCTTGCCCCTAGGTATTCCTGCACCATGTATATCAGACGCTGGCGATGGTTGCTGGAACCGATCATACCTTGGGGCTGCGGACTAAAAAAATGTCTAAACGCATCGATCAGACGGTGACCTTCCCCACCGCTCCTTCTTTGACCGAAGCCTCAGCAACTCGTTGTCCAGGACCAAGAGTTTGTAACCTCCCAGTCTCTGGGAACGCGTTGCACAGACCTTTCTGCAAGGCCTCCCGGAGATGTCTCATCCTCTGCTCCCTCTGCGACGGTAAGATAAGGTCCGCAACCTTACCCTTGTACCATGGATCAAGGAGAGTGGCCAGCCAGTAATGGTCCCTCTCCTTGATCCGAAGAATACGAGGATCCTTCCGCAGACTTTGCAGGATCAGGGAGGCCATGCAGCGTAGGTTAGCTGAGGCATTCGGTCCGGAGTCCTCTGGATCACTAAGGACGACATGATCCGCAACCACCTCCTCCCAGCCACGTACAAGTCCACAGGTTTCTTGGGACTGTAAATCATCCCTAAAAGACTGCTGCTGTTGATGCTGAGTGCCAGGCTCCACCTCCATGCTGACACAATCCTCCTCCTCCTCGTCCTCTTCCTGTGCGATGGGTGGGACAGAAGGAACACTGTCTGAGTAAACGGAAGACAAGTGAAAAATGCGCAAAAAACCAAATCACTGGTATCCAGTAAGTGTATGATTGGTAATGTACAATACAATGTACAAATGATGGTGTCTATAAATAAGATAATAACGATCAGGGGTGGGGAGAGGAAGGGAGGGTATGCAGTAAAAATTATTGAGGGGGGGGGGGGGAGTCACATTTACAGTCTTAGGGCTGCCATCAATGGAGAAACAGAAACCGTTGTTCCAGTACTGTAGAGAAAAAAGCAAGGGAAGAGGCGCCTCTAAGTGCAGACGTTTTAAAACAATTTAATATAAATTAAAAGTACAGGCAACTCACATTTTACAATGTAAAAGCAGGCATTGTACGAATTCCATGAAAAGGGGAAGTGATCATCAGGTCAGTCATTCTGTGCTGTGTCCTGCTGTAGCGCTGTGCTGTTTAGATGTCATCAGGTTCCGCATGGAAGATGGTAGAAGCCGGCGGCGGTGAGGAGATGACAGAGCACGGCCTAGATGGTATTTCCTGGCAGGCAGGGAGCGATGACGTCACTGGTATGCGACGCGTTTCCCAAGCTGGCGTGCTGCGTATAGAGTGGCAGTCGCGCTCCTTTATCAAGCTGATGAATGGGATAGTGGGGCTAGTGTTTTTATTGGAGGAGGAGGGGGCGGGAGTGAAGGAAGGGGTGGGGCCGAGACGGGACTTACGAGAGAAGTGTCTGCAGGGAGGCTGTCAGTGCAAGGCTGGGTGTACAAAGCCTGAACTATAACCATGATTGGCAGGGGGCAAAAAAACCGGGACTAGAACAAGTTATACATATAAGAACGAGAAAAGAAAGAGGAAAAAAGGAAAAGAAAAAGAAAAAAGGGGAAAAAGGAAAAAATATAAAAAGAAAAAGTAATAAATGGTAATAAAGAGAAAAGGTGAAAAATGAAATAAATAAAAAGGAGAAGGAAAAAGGGAATAATAGAATATAAATTGACGGGGCCAGGAGGGGGGGGGGGGGGTGGTGGAGAGAAAGAAAGGGGCCATGGGGAAATGAACAGGGAAAATGAACTAAACTAGAAAAGAGTGGGAACGCAAAGAGAGGGGAAAGGGGGGAAAAATATATATATATATCAAGGTGGGGGGGGATTATTTATATTGAATTGATGAAATGAGCAGAATAAGGAAGCGTAATGATAATAAGGGGGAGGGGGTGGTTTTATTTTATATAATGATAGATGAATGCATTAATGTGTGGATGGGGGGATAAGGATACGGGATGGGTATGGAAGGTTAAAGGGCGGGGGGGGGGGTTTGGGACACTGAAAAGGTATGATGAGCGCAAAAATGACAAAAATGACATGATGCCATAGGACACTAATGGGAACTTACATAAGGAATACAGTGTATGCATAAAAAATACACATACAACATATATATATATATAAAAAACATATGCATAAAATATATATATATATAATAAATATATAGAGAAATATATACACATGAAAAATACATATAATACACAATAATATATATAATGCATAAAACATACACTATGCATGAAAAAATAAAAATAATAATAAAAAGGAGGGGGGGGGGGGGTTACACACACGCAAAACACACACATATACATATATATACATACATATACACACATATATATATGCGTAAATTTCACGTGGGCACCATAGTGCACATGCATAGGAAAAACAACAAAGGTACCAAAAAACACACAATGATAACGATAAATCAATCAAAGAGGTGGGACAAGGGAGAAAGGAAAAAAAAAAAGGGGGGGGGAAGTCGAGAGAGGGGGGGGGGAAAGGGGGGGAGGAAGAGGGAGAAGTTAGAAAAGGGGGGGTGAAGGGATGGGAGAGGCAGGGACGGGGGGACAGGGGTGGGTGAGGGTGGTCTATAAATTGGACTAGGGGGTATATACTTACAAAAAATACACACACACCCGCCACCACCCCCAGTAGGGAAAAAATAGTATTTTCCAACCTGTGAGATATACAATAAGAATTATATGTAAAAAATATATTAAATAATAAATAAACCAAGGCAGATAAAAACAGGCCAATAAATTAGTAATATATAATGTTATAAATAACATGTCTAAGAGATAAATTGATGATAAAAAGAACGGGGGGGGGGGGTTATATGTAGAATGGTTATAGAATGGTGTGTATTTCGATACTCTCGTTGATACCTCCAATTGAGAGTACATCTAAGCTATAAATCCAATATGTTTCTCTGGCACAGAGTTTCTTAAATCTTTCGGCTGCCGGGAGTGATCTGTCGATCCCCCACAGTGTCCCAAAACATTTTGCCAAAATTCATCAAAAATCTACCACTGGACTCCAGGTGTGGGTAATCGAACAAATCGACAGATCACTCCCGGCAGCCGAAAGATTTAAGAAACTCTGTGCCAGAGAAACATATTGGATTTATAGCTTAGATGTACTCTCACCTGGAGGTATCAACGAGAGTATCGAAATACACACCATTCTATAACCATTCTACATATAACCCCCCCCCCCCGTTCTTTTTATCATCAATTTATCTCTTAGACATGTTATTTATAACATTATATATTACTAATTTATTGGCCTGTTTTTATCTGCCTTGGTTTATTTATTATTTAATATATTTTTTACATATAATTCTTATTGTATATCTCACAGGTTGGAAAATACTATTTCTTGTTCATACATCACGGGACACAGAGCAGCATAGTCATTACTATGTGGGTTATATAGAATTACCTTCAGGTGCTGGCACTGGCAACTTCCAAAACAGGAAGTACCCTCCCCTATATCAGCCCCTCCCATCCGGGAGTACCTCAGTTTTTTGCCAGTGTCTAAGGTGTTGGCCAAGGTTAACATGTATTCATCTGGGCTTGTGTACAGGTTCTCTGGGCCTTAGCAAGCTATTCCGGATCCGACCAAAAAAGCTTCATAGCTAAACGGTCGGTACCCGGGCCTTGCAGAGAAGAGCAGGGTTTTGCCTGTAATGCCTCTCTTAGGAGGGCTGGACCCTGGGATCCAGAGCTCTGGTCATACCCAAAACCAAGAGGCTATCTGTGCAGGGTGCTATACAGGTCCAGGGGAGTGGAATCCTTGGGAACCCGGTCCCTGAAGGTCTAGTACAATGCCTGCCGTGAGAGGTGAAGTTTGGGCTTCTGTGGACCAAACAAAGTCCTGCGGCGGGGAAAAGGTAAGTGGGGGCCCCTCAGGAACTTGGTTCTATTGAGGGGACCCCCAAGCCTAATATGTCTTTCTGCCTGTTACCTAAAGGTATTCCCGCTAATAGCTGTATATGCCTAAGAAATCCTAGAAATGTCTTTTCATAAAGGAAGTTTTAAAAACTGTAAACCTGGAAATGTTTTTCATAAAGGAGGTTTTAAAAAAAAAAAAAAAAGACAAAAGTGCGGTACCTGTGTTTGTCCACTAGAGGCCGCTGTGGAACGTCTTTTTTTCTTGGGACTATTCCTTCCATGGTGAAAGTCCAGGCAGATGAGTGAGCTCTCTATCAGGGAAGCTGCATTCCTCTGTCATGCTGCTAAGTAGTTTCCTTCCATCCCCGAGTCCTGGTGAAACAGGGACCCTGGCTCCTCTCCCTACAGGGCGCCAAGAGCGCACACGTGCACGCGCGCAGCGCGCGCACACACGCTTTCTTTTTATAGATTTAGCTTCAAAAAAGTGGGCGGAGCCTGGCGGATGACGCGCTCTGTGCGCCCAGCGCTTCTGCGCATGTGCGGGCGTCCCAGCAAGATAAAATGACTCAGTCCACGCTGCTTGCTATGGACACAGAGCATGAAAAGGAGCTGGTAGCATGGTATAGGGGCTTACAGCGGGCGGTTGATACAGGCATCCCCAGAAAGACGCATTAGTAGACACCCACTGATGTACATAGCAGCAAATTGCATTAGACTATTTCAGTAAAGGGGTGTATTGCGGCTGGAATACCTCAGCTTTGAACTAAGGAATATGCCGCCTAAAAAACTCCGAGATATACCTCTCAGGAAGTGTAGGGGGTCTCTATCGGGCTCTGAGGATCTGGAGCAGTCATCTGCACCCTCCTCCCCTGAGAAATCAGAGGTTAATACCCATAAGGAACCCCCGGGAGTGCCAGGTACTGCGGCTGTCCTCAGTCCACCTGCTCCTGCATATATAACAGAGGAGGTTTTTGCCTCAACCCTGGAGGGATTGGAGCAGAGATTGGCAGCATTGATCGCTTCTTCTCTGCAGGAAAGAAAGCGCGCCAGATCTCCATCACCTCCATTAGAGTGCCTGTTGGCAGAGCAACAGTCCCAGGAAGGGACCGACCTACCTGAAGGGGATCAGGAGGAGGTTAACTCTGTTTTTGAGGAATCGACAGTAGATGAACCATTTTCAGCATCACAGACTGAAAGATTGTGGGTACAGACCCTAACTGACATGGTTCGATCTGCATTTAAAATGCCTCTTGTTGAACCATCAACTACTGCTGTCTCCTCATTGGGGTCGCTAAAAGCTCCCCAGGTTAATTGCTCCTTTCCAATACATCCATTATTGGAAGGACTTATATACCAGGACTGGGAACATCCTGATAAACTATTTGTTCCGCCTAAGAAATTTCCGGTGATCTATCCCATGGAGGAAAAGTTCACCCAGAGATGGAATGTTCCTACGGTGGATGCAGCCATCTCTTCTGTGAACAAATCACTGACATGCCCAGTAGATAATGTTCAAATGTTCAAAGATCCAGTAGATAAAAAATTGGAATCTTTATTAAAATCTGCTTTTTCCACAGCAGGGGCTGTTACACAGCCAGCAGTGGCAGCTATTGGGGTCTGCCAAGCTTTAAAGGATCAGATGAAAATGGTCCTGAGGGATTTGCCATACCAGCAGGCCCAGGCTCTGGCTGATCTGCCTAGAGCATTATGCTTTGCAGTTGACGCCATCAAGGATTCTATCCATCAGGCCTCCCGCCTCACGCTGTCTTTGGTACATATGCGTAGGCTTCTGTGGCTCAAAAACTGGTCTGCTGAAGCTCCCTGTAAGAAGCTCTTAGTTAGCTTCCCATTTCATGGGGAACGCCTTTTTGGCGAGGACCTGGATAAGTATATCCAGAAGATTTCCAGTGGTAAAAGTACTCTCTTACCGAGTAAGAAGAGGTCTAGGGGTCCATCTTTTAAGAGGACTACCTCTCCTATCCCTGCGGCGTCTGCTACTAAGCAGTTCCGACGGCCTCCTTGGTCAAACTCAGGGGGTAAAAATTAGGGACAGTCACAGGGTAATAAGAAACCCTGGATCCGAAGGGGTACTAAACCAGCCTCCAAGTCAAGCCTATGAAGGGCTGCCCCCACTCAAACGGGTGGGGGGAAGACTTCAGTTGTTCGCAGAGACCTGGCGGGAGACGATCAAAGACAGATGGGTGCTCTCCGCAGTAACTCTGGGATACAAGTTGGAGTTAAAAGAGTCTCCTCCTTCCCATTTTATGTGGTCAGGCATGCCAAGAGACCCTCTGAAAAGAGGGTCTCTCCTATTGGCGTTAGAACAACTATTGCTCCAAGGAGTAATTATGGAGGTTCCTATGGAAGAGTGGGGGTTGGGTTTCTACTCAAACCTTTTCACAGTCCCGAAGCCAAACGGGGACATAAGACCCATATTGGACCTAAAGAGTCTAAACAAATTTCTAAACGTCCGGTCTTTCCGGATGGAGTCGATCCGATCGGTCACCGCTGCCCTACAGGGGGAGGAATGGTTAGCCTCGATCGACATCAAAGATGCTTACTTGCATGTTCCCATCTTTCCAGGTCATCAAAAATTTCTACGCTTTGCAGTAGAAGGGCGCCATTTTCAGTTCAGAGCCTTACCATTCGGTCTGGCCACAGCACCACGAGTGTTCACAAAAATTCTGGCCCCACTGTTGGCCGATCTAAGAACACGAGGTGTAACGATAATGGCATACCTAGACGACCTGTTGTTGATGGACCACTCAGTTGCCAAGCTAGAAGTGGTAATTGTCGATACAATCAAGTATCTAGAATCTCACGGTTGGGTCATCAACCTGGACAAGTCAGCCCTACAGCCAGTGAAAAACCTGGTATATCTAGGGCTACGGCTGGATTCAGACCAGAGGAAGATTTTCTTACCTCTAGACAAGGTATCCTCTTTGAGGGGCTTGGTCCGTCTGCTTTGTGCAAAAAGACAGCCGTCCATACGCCTGTGCATGAGGCTGCTAGGAAAGATGGTAGCATCATTCGAAGCTGTGCCATACGCCCAATTCCACTCAAGGAATTTACAGAGGGCCATATTGTCAGCCTGGAACGGAAAAATTCAGGCTCTAGACTTCCCGATGGCTTTGTCCCCTTCCGTTCGGAAGAGTCTCTGCTGGTGGTTGATCCCCCAGAATCTCCAGAAGGGAAAACCCTTCAGTCTGATATCCTGGAAGGTGGTCACTACAGATGCCAGCCTTATAGGCTGGGGGGCAGTACTGGAGCAATGGTCTCTCCAGGGCAGATGGTCAAATGTAGTAAAAACCCTGCCCATCAATCTCTTAGAGATACGAGCAGCCCGGTATGCCCTAGTAGCCTGGGCATCCAGACTCCAAGGGTCCCCTGTCAGAATTCAATCAGACAATGCCACAGCAGTGGCATATATCAATCATCAGGGAGGCACCAGGAGTCGTGCAGCCCAGAGGGAAGTAAGTCACATCCTGGAATGGGCAGAAAAGCATGTCCCATGTATATCAGCTGTCTTCATTCCAGGGGTGGAGAATTGGAAGGCGGACTTTCTGAGTAGCCAACAGTTATGCCCAGGGGAATGGTCCCTTCATCCCGAGGTCTTCCGAGCAATATGTCAGCGGTGGGGAACACCGGATGTAGATCTGCTAGCATCCAGATTCAACGCAAAGGTGGACAGATTTGTCTCCCGGACAAGGGATCCCCTCGCTTGCGGCTCGGATGCTCTGGTGTTCCCTTGGGATCAGTTCAGACTGATATATGCATTCCCTCCGCTACAATTGTTGCCTCGACTCCTTCGCAGAGTCAGGTTGGAAAAGAAGCCGGTGATCCTGGTGGCTCCAGCGTGGCCCCGAAGGGCCTGGTACGCGGAGATCATCAAAATGTCTGTGGGGAGTCCTTGGACCCTTCCACGTCGTCCGGACCTGCTTTCGCAAGGACCGATATACCACCCTTCCTTACTAACTCTAAGTTTAACGGCCTGGCTATTGAATCCCACATCCTAAAGAAGAGAGGTCTCTCTAACTCTGTGGTATCAACTATAATCAATGCCAGGAAGCCTGTATCCAGGCAGATCTACTATAGAGTTTGGAAGGCGTACATCACTTTGTGCGAGGCCAGAAAATGGCATCCACGTAAGTACGTTATAGGCAGAATTCTGGACTTCCTGCAGTGGGCTGTAGACAGGAAGTTTGCCTTAAGTACTATCAAGGGCCAGGTTTCGGCCTTATCAATACTATTTCAAAGGCCCCTGGCTATGCATTCACTTGTCAAATCCTTTATGCAAGGGGTGACTCGTATTATTCCACCGATTAAAGCTCCCATATGCCCATGGGATCTAAATTTGGTTCTGTCGGTTCTGCAGAAGCAGCCGTTTGAACCTTTGCGGCACATTTCCTTGGTTCTACTCACCAGAAAATTGATATTTTTAGTAGCCATATGCTCGGCTAGAAGAGTGTCGGAATTAGCCGCCATGTCCTGTAAGGAGCCATATCTGGTTATTCATAAGGACAGAGTAGTATTACGCCCTCACCCAGCCTTTCTTCCTAAGGTGGTATCGAGGTTTCACTTGAACCAGGATGTGGTTCTTCCTTCTTTTTTCCCCAAACCAAGCTCGGTAGAGGAAAAGTTATTGCATTCTTTGGATGTAGTAAGAGCAGTTAAAGCTTATCTAAAAGCCACTGCTCAGATTCGTAGAACGGATTCTTTGTTTGTTCTGCCGGAAGGCCCCAGAAAGGGTCAGGCAGCATCAAAATCTACTTTAGCCAAGTGGATTCGACAGGTCATAATACAAGCCTATGGCTTGAGAAGTATACCGCCCCTGTTCAAAGTTAGGGCGCACTCCACGAGAGCAGTTGGAACTTCATGGGCAGTGCATCACCAGGCCTCCCTGGCTCAAATTTGTAAGGCCGCAACATGGTCTTCAGTACACACGTTTACTAGGTTCTACCAGGTGGACGTTAGAAGTCAGGAGGATGTCGCTTTTGGGCGCAGTGTGTTGCAGGCCGCAAAAGATCCTCATGCCTGATGGCGCCCAGCTTATGTATGGTGTATCCCCCCCCTCATTTGGCATTGCTTTGGGACATCCCACATAGTAATGACTATGCTGCTCTGTGTCCCGTGATGTATGAACAAGAAAGTAGGATTTTTAAAACAGCTTACCTGTAAAATCCTTTTCTTGGAGTACATCACGGGACACAGAGCTCCCACCCCTCTTTTGGGGACACGTATTGCTTTGCTACAAAACTGAGGTACTCCCGGATGGGAGGGGCTTATATAGGGGAGGGTACTTCCTGTTTTGGAAGTTGCCAGTGCCAGCACCTGAAGGTAATTCTATATAACCCACATAGTAATGACTATGCTGCTCTGTGTCCCGTGATGTACTCCAAGAAAAGGATTTTACAGGTAAGCTGTTTTAAAAATCCTACTTTTTTGTAAGTATATACCCCCTAGTCCAATTTATAGACCACCCTCACCCACCCCTGTCCCCCCGTCCCTGCCTCTCCCATCCCTTCCCCCCCCCTTTTCTAACTTCTCCCTATTCCTCCCCCCCTTTCCCCCCCCCCCCCTCTCTCGACTTCCCCCCCCCCTTTTTTTTTTTTTTTTCCTTTCTCCCTTGTCCCACCTCTTTGATTGATTTATCGTTATCATTGTGTGTTTTTTGGTACCTTTGTTGTTTTTCCTATGCATGTGCACTATGGTGCCCACGTGAAATTTACGCATATATATATATGTGTGTATATGTATGTATATATATGTATGTATATGTGTGTGTTTTGCGTGTGTGTAACCCCCCCCCCCCCTCCTTTTTATTATTATTTTTATTTTTTCATGCATAGTGTATGTTTTATGCATTATATATATTATTGTGTATTATATGTATTTTTCATGTGTATATATTTCTCTATATATTTATTATATATATATATATTTTATGCATATGTTTTTTATATATATATATATATATGTTGTATGTGTATTTTTTATGCATACACTGTATTCCTTATGTAAGTTCCCATTAGTGTCCTATGGCATCATGTCATTTTTGTCATTTTTGCGCTCATCATACCTTTTCAGTGTCCCAAACCCCCCCCCCCCCGCCCTTTAACCTTCCATACCCATCCCGTATCCTTATCCCCCCATCCACACATTAATGCATTCATCTATCATTATATAAAATAAAACCACCCCCTCCCCCTTATTATCATTACGCTTCCTTATTCTGCTCATTTCATCAATTCAATATAAATAATCCCCCCCACCTTGATATATATATATATTTTTCCCCCCTTTCCCCTCTCTTTGCGTTCCCACTCTTTTCTAGTTTAGTTCATTTTCCCTGTTCATTTCCCCATGGCCCCTTTCTTTCTCTCCACCCCCCCCCCCTCCTGGCCCCGTCAATTTATATTCTATTATTCACTTTTTCCTTCTCCTTTTTATTTATTTCATTTTTCACCTTTTCTCTTTATTACCATTTATTACTTTTTCTTTTTATATTTTTTCCTTTTTCCCCTTTTTTCTTTTTCTTTTCCTTTTTTCCTCTTTCTTTTCTCGTTCTTATATGTATATCTTGTTCTAGTCCCGGTTTTTTTGCCCCCCGCCAATCATGGTTATAGTTCAGGCTTTGTACACCCAGCCTTGCACTGACAGCCTCCCTGCAGACACTTCTCTCGTAAGTCCCGTCTCGGCCCCACCCCTTCCTTCACTCCCGCCCCCTCCTCCTCCAATAAAAACACTAGCCCCACTATCCCATTCATCAGCTTGATAAAGGAGCGCGACTGCCACGCTATACGCAGCACGCCAGCTCGGGAAACGCGTTGCATACCAGTGACGTCATCGCTCCCTGCCTGCCAGGAAATACCATCTAGGCCGTGCTCTGTCATCTCCTCACCGCCGCCGGCTTCTACCATCTTCCATGCGGAACCTGATGACATCTAAACAGCACAGCGCCACAGCAGGACACAGCACAGAATGACTGACCTGATGATCACTTCCCCTTTTCATGGAATTCGTACAATGCCTGCTTTTACATTGTAAAATGTGAGTTGCCTGTACTTTTAATTTATATTAAATTGTTTTAAAACGTCTACACTTAGAGGCGCCTCTTCCCTTGCTTTTGTCTGAGTAAACGGAGCCTTGAGAGGCAAGGAAGTCCTCCTCTTCCTGCCTCTGTTCTGCCACAAGTGCCCTGTCCATTATTCCACGCAGCGTATGCTCCAACAGGTGGACAAGAGGTACAGTGTCACTGATGCATGCACTGTCACTTCTCACTATCCTCGTGGCCTCCTCAAATGGTGCCAGGACAGTGCATGCATCCCTGATCATGCCCCACTGGCGTGGTGAAAAAAACCCGAGCTCCCCTGACCCTGTCCTGGTGCCGTAGTCGCACAGGTACTCATTGATGGCCCTCTGCTGCGTGTGCAGCTGCTGCAGCATGGCCAACGTTGAGTTCCACCTGGTGGGCATGTCACATATAAGGCGGTTCTTGGGCAGGTTCAACTCCTTTTGCAGCTCAGCCAGCCGAGCACTGGCATTATATGATCTGCAGAAATGCACACAAACTTTCCTGGCCTGCCTCAGGACATCCTGTAAGCCCGGGTACCTGCCCAAGAACCGCTGCACCACCAGGTTAAGGACGTGAGCCACACAGGGCACATGGGTCAGTTGTCCCTGTCGGAGGGCGGAGAGGAGGTTGGTGCCATTGTCGCAAACCACCATTCCTGGCTTAAGCTGGCATGGCGTCAACCACCTCTCGGCTTGCCCCTGCAGAGCTGACAGAACCTCTGCCCCAGTGTGGCTCCTGTCCCCCAAACACACCAGCGCAAGCACGGCATGGCATCTTTTTGCCTGCGTACTTGCGTAGCCCCTTGAATGCCTACGGAGCACCGCTGGTTCCGAGGACAAAGCACAGGAAGAGGCCATGGAGGAAAAAGAAGAGGAGGGGGTGGAGGAGAGCGGAGTGTCACAACCAGTAGTAGCATTTTGGAGGCGTGGCGGCGGAACAACCTCCAACACTACTGCACCTTGTCCTGCATCCTTCCCAGCTGCCAAAAGAGTGACCCAATGGGCCGTGAAAGAAAGGTAACGTCCCTGTCCATGCCTGCTGGACCATGAGTCAGCGGTAATATGCACCTTACCGCTGACCGCCCTGTCCAGCGAGGCATGGACATTGCCTTCCACATGCCGGTAGAGAGACGGAATCGCCTTCCGTGAGAAAAAGTGGCGTTTGGGAACCTGCCACTGAGGAACCGCACATTGCACAAACTCACGGAAGGGGGCCGAGTCTACCAACTGAAAAGGCAGCAGTTGAAGTGCTAGCAATTTAGCCAAGCTAGCATTCAACCGCTGGGCATGTGGATGGCTGAGAATGAACTTCTTTTGACGGTCCAGTAGCTGGGGCAGGGAAATTTTCCTGCTACAATCGGACGTCGGTGTACTGCTAGCAGAGTGCCCGCAAGTACTTGGCTGTGACACACCTAATTCTACACCTTCATTCCTCTCAGTGCAGGTTTCAGAGAGGACTGCAGGTATAGTGGGGTTGGAGATCACAGCTGATGAGGAGCAAGGAGAGGTCCGCTTTGTTCTTTGGTGTGGGTCTTTAAGGTACGCTTGCCAACGAGCTGCATGGCAGGTCAACATATGTCTGGTCAAGCATGTGGTGCCCAAGCGGTTGATGTTTTGGCCACGCGACATACGCTTGAGACATATGTTGCAAATAGCAGCGGTGCGATATGATGCACTCGACTCAAAAAAGGCCCACACCAAAGAACTTTTGGAATAACGAGCAAAGGCAGCGCCCTGCACAGGCGGAGCTCTGCGGTGTGATTCAGTCGTGTGCTGCCCTTACGCTGGCCCCCGGAGGGCATCCTGCCTCGTTGGAGATGTGCCTCCTCCTCATCCTCCTCCTCCTCCTCTCTCCTATCAGGCACCCACGTGGAGTCAGTGACCTCATCATCCCCTCCCTCCTCATCACTGGAGCCAATCTGGCAGCATGCTGCAGCTGCTGGAACATGACTGCCAGATTGCTGTCCTTCTTGAGCATCCCCTCTCTCTGCACTCACGCTACTGCCTTCCCCTAGCTGGGTATCTTTATCAGACCCTTCAAAACGCCGGGCATCCTCCTGGAGCATGTACCCAACACTGTGCTCAAACAGTTCGGGGGACTCCTCAGGAGGACATGGTGGGTCTAGGGAAGGAGTGACTGATGATGACATTGATACAAGGGAAGAGGACGCTTTGGCAGCTGCTTTGCCAGTACCCTGAGCCTGGGTGAGAGAGGATGAGGAGGATGAGGAGGGCTTGGTCATCCACTCTACCAAGTCTTCGGCATGATGCGGCTCAACACGTCCAACTGCCGAAAATAAAGACAAGCGTGTCCCATGGCCACCTGCTGATGACGATGCACCGCGTCCACGACCAGCACTGTTGTCTCTAGACACAGAGCCTGCTTGCCCTCTTTTATTGGCTCCTGACTGTCTGTCTCTTCTTGTTGGCCTTCCAGACATAGTAATGGACTGCAGGGAGATGGGAAAACCAGGAATTGGAGTAGTATATATTGTGCTGGAGGCACACAACACCCACTAACTCCTGCAGATGCCTTTATTAGAGAACACCGGCAATAAAGGGTAGATACAGGTGTATATTGTGCTGTGCTGGAGGGACGCAACACCCACTAACTCCTGCAGATGCCTTTATTAGAGAACACCAGCAATAAAGGGTAGATATAGGTGTATACTGTGCTGTGCTGGAGGGACACAACACCCACTAACTCCTGCAGATGCCTTTATTAGAGAACACCAGCAATAAAGGGTAGATACAGGTGTAAGGTAATAGTACAGCGCTACATATAGGCCAGTAAAAACTGGACTGTAACTCAAATGTGACCATAAATGGAAACACAAAAAAGTGAGAAGGGGCAGGCTGAACGCCCTACCCAATATATATAAAATGTCCACAATAATAAACAAAAACAAAAAAATTAAGAGTGTCCAAAACAGTGGGTAAATAACAAGGAATGGATGTAAAACTTCTGGCACAATTCTTCACGTGGATGGTGACATTCATGTGTGCTTACCAGAAACGTTGGACCCGAATGTCATACGACAGCGGATCAATTGAGCTTGAGAGTATCTCCAACGGCTGCTCCACAGGAACGTCCCCGGATCTCTGATGGATGTAGAGGTATACCGGCTAGAAGATTGGATGTCTTCAATCCTGGGTGGAACTGATGGATGCAGTACTTCTCGGGTCTCCAATACCCCCAAGGCTGGAGATCCCACCAGAAGACTGGCACTCTGGATCCCGGTATTCAACCGGACGATGGGATACAATCAAACTTAAATGGAAAATACCCCGACAAGGGTATTGTAGAAGGACCAACTGGAGAAAACTGAAAAAACTTTTCCTCACCGATTTCATGCAAAGAGAAGAAAAAAATAGGGGGCTCCAATGGTGTAGGTCAAAAAATATTGGGTTTTTAATCAGAAAAACACCAACATACAAAGATAAAAAGTGATCACAGTTCATATATTAAAAGACAACATGGGAAGCAAAATGCATATCCTGACGCATTTCGTTCCTAACAGGACGTCTACAGGGGCCCCTGTAGACGTCCTGTTAGGAACGAAACGCGTCGGGCTATGCATTTTGCTTCCCATGTTGTCTTTTAATATATGAACTGTGATCACTTTTTATCTTTGTATGTTGGTGTTTTTCTGATTAAAAACCCAATTTTTTTTTGACCTACACCATTGGAGCCCCCTATTTTTTTCTTCTCTTTGCATGAAATCGGTGAGGAAAAGTTTTTTCAGTTTTCTCCAGTTGGTCCTTCTACAATACCCTTGTCGGGGTATTTTCCATTTAAGTTTGATCGTATCCCATCGTCCGGTTGAATACCGGGATCCATAGTGCCAGTCTTCTGGTGGGATCTCCAGCCTTGTGGGGTATTGGAGACCCGAGAAGTACTGCATTCATCAGTTCCACCCAGGATTGAAGATATCCGATCGTCTAGCCGGTATACCTCTACATCCATCAGAGATCCGGGGACATTCCTGTGGAGCAGCCGTTGGAGATACTCTCAAGCTCGATTGATCCGCTGTCGTATGACATTCAGGTCCAACGTTTCTGGTAAGCACACATGAATGTCACCATCTATGTGAAGAATTGTGCCAGAAGTTTTACATCCATTCCTTGTTATTTACCCACTGTTTTGGACACTCTTAATTTTTTTGTTTTTGTTTATTATTGTGGACATTTTATATATATTGGATAGGGCGTTCAGCCTGCCCTTTCTCACTTTTTTGTGTTTCCATTTATGGTCACATTTGAGTTATAGTCCAGTTTTTACTGGCCTATATGTAGCGCTGTACTATTACCTTCCACTTTGTTTGAATTTGTCACATTTCAGCACAGCTGCTTCACCTCCCTCTATAGAGTTGTTATTATTTATGTGTTTTTTGGGTAGCGCATTTATTTATTTTTATCACTAGATACAGGTGTATACTGTGCTGTGCTGGAGGGACACAACACCCACTAACTCCTGCAGATGCCTTTATTAGAGAACACCAGCAATAAAGGGTAGATACAGGTGTATACTGTGCTGTGCTGGAGGGACACAACACCCACTAACTCCTGCAGATGCCTGTATTATAGAACAGCAAAAAAGTGTAGATACAGGTGTATACTGTGCTGGGGCACACAACACCCACTAACTCCTGCAGATGCCTGTATTATTATAACAGCAAAAAAGTGTAGATACATGTGTATACTGTGCTGGGGCACACAACACCCACTAACTCCTGCAGATGCCTGTATTATAGAACAGCAAAAAAGTGTAGATACAGGTGTATACTGTGCTGGGGCACACAACACCCACTAACTCCTGCAGATGCCTGTATTATAGAACAGCAAAAAAGTGTAAATACAGGTGTATACTGTGCTGGGGCACACAACACCCACTAACTCCTGCAGATGCCTGAGAAAATAACACACTGTCCCTGCCTATCTAGCTTAGAGAACAGTAATACAGTTTAGATACAGGTGTATACTGTGCTGGAGGCACACAACACCCACTAACTCCTGCAGATGCCTGAGAAAAGAACACACTGTCCCTGCCTGCCTATCTAGCTTAGAGAACAGCAATAAAGGGTAGATACAGGTGTATACTGTGCTAGAGGCACACAACACCCACTAACTCCTGCAGATGCCTGAGAAAAGAACACACTGTAGAACACACTGTCCCTGCCTATGTAGCTCTTTCCCTGCACGCCAAAACACACTACACAAGGCCGCCGCGCTGGCGGCCTTTTATAGTGTGGGGCGTGTACTAAACCCCCCTGAGCTATGATTGGCCACAGGCATCCTGCCTGTGGCCAATTATGGCTCTCCTCGCTGCCGGTGCTGTGATTGGCCAAGCATGCGGGGTCACAGTGCATGCTTGGCCAATCACAGCGCCGGCAATGCAGTGCCATGGCGCAGTGCATTGTGGGCCGTTCGCGTCACACGAATTTGGCGCGAACGGCCCACAAAGTTCTGGTTTCGCCGAACAGGCGAACAGGCGATGTTCGAGTCGACACTACTAGGGATACCATGAAAGTAATGTCTCACCTATAGGAATCCACAGGAATCTGTCTCATTCAACCCATATTTCTTCTGAAAACCAGTAAATGTTATCCAACCCCCTGAGTCAGGTAGTTGAAAAGCCTGTGCGATATTATTTTTTTTCCAGCTTCCAACATTTAAAGATATGAACTGTGGAATAAAATCAGGATTATTCATAAATGATAGCAGTAAGATGGCAAGGGGGAAATAAACCGATTCAGTATCATCTACTCATAAAAATTGTAGTGTATTTAAAATTGGGATGTGGTGAAAGACTAACATGTTTATTAGTTTTTTTGACATACCAGATTAGGGTATCTAATCGTGTCAAGCTACAGTATATTCTTGTTCTATGCTGCCCCACTGTTTTGTACCTTTATGGCAGGCCTGATCCACTGCTCTTTGCAAACTGCTCGTCTTTTCCCTGTAATATTTTCCTTTTAATCCTAGAGACTGTGTAACCCTATATATGGTTATTTATAATATTGTGCATTTCCTAAAAATAACATATTCAACAATGTAAGATAATTTAGCCCATACAAATTTTGGTGCTCCGGTAGAATTTTTATTCTCAGGTATTTAAATATTGACACCACCTGAATAAAGGCAAGCTACAGGATCACGGTCTTGACTGTTCCTGTTGGAGGAGGTAGTCTAGAGTAACCTAGTTCCTCTATGGTTTTCTCTGTCACAGGCAGGCAGAGCCTACTTAAGACATTGGCTTCCAGGTTTGGAGCACATTTTGTGAGCGGCTAGAGTAGGGACAGGTCACCTGTTTGTCAGGAACAGTGTCTAGTGTCAGAGAAAGGTTCTGGTGGAGTAGTGAAAGTGCAGGAACACGCTATTCTTTCTGGAAGCCTTCCCATTTAGGTGCAAACCGGCTAGGCCACATTCTGCTCTTCGGGACAGATGCTTTCAACACCTCTGGTCCACCACTCTACTGATGCTTTGCCATTACAACTTCCAGTCTGATTGCTGGACTTCTGTTATATTCCTGTTTCTGCACCTGGACTCTGTGAGTTTTCTGCCGCCACATCACGTTGCACCTTCCCACACACTTCCTTCCTAGGGTGACACAGCTCACTTAAGGCAGCCATACATGGATCGAAATTCAGCTGGTTCAGCAGAAACTGGATTTCGATCCGAGTACAGTATGGGAAGGCTGGTTGTACACAAGTCAGTCTAGTGATGCACAACCTGCTTGTTGGATTTTTCCTGATTAATCAGTGCCATTGAATATTTGTTTTTATTTTTCTCTTTTACCCAGACATATATTTTAGTTTTCAGTTTGAACTGGTCTAACATCAGTTGCAAACCTCTTTTATACTGCTCCAACCATCACGATCTTATTTCATATGTGACAGATTCATTTGAAACTTTCATAACTAACATCTAAAATATGTCTTTGAGGGGGACCTTTGGCTGGCCAGCAGCCTGCTGTTTCTTTCCCCCATAGACCAACACGAAACTCTGTTACAGAACTTTATACGGTCTGGGACATGTATTGATTGCTGTTATCCTGTTCAATGGGCCGCACTGTTCTTTTTCCTCCTGGATGATCACCTTTAGTTACTAGTTTACACGGCCTGGTTGTTAAGCAGCAGATACTTGGGGATCCACTTGCACTTTATCTGGGATCCCCCCTCAGGGACCGCAGATATTTTTCTTGGGCTGGTTCCTGGGCGGGATCCGCCTACTTGCCTACTTCCCAACCCGGAAGGGGAGTGGGCAGGTTCTGGCCGACACTCATGGTTCAGTTATATTACACGGTTTAATTATGTAGGTTCCTGTTGCTCTCATAGTTAGAGGGCGCTCTGTAGTTAGAGAATCATAGGTTCTTCAGGACCCTCAGTCAATACTGTTATGGGAAGTTGGGGCTGTGGTGGACCCAATGCACCTCCCTAGGATCAGAAGCACATTTGGTGCATCTGGATCCATACCCAGTTTCCCTGTCACCAGGGTATACCGGTCCTCTTGGGTATTGGGGTAGGGGATGGCTAGTTCACTCCGCCCCGGGGGTGGGAAGGGTCGGGGGACCCCTCAGTTCGGTTTTGTATACGTTCCTTGATAACAATTTTACAGTGTATAATGCAGTTCTCTTCTTCTCTCCTCTTTTCCCCTTTTTCATCTCTTTTTTCCCTTCTCTTGTAGACGCACTTCGGTGCATCCACAGGCTCCATGGCTGTCTCCGATCTTCCGTCCCAGGCTCCGGGTCATTGCTTAGATTCCCCTCAGGACATCGCAGGGAGAGTCACTCTCAATTCCCGGGAAAGTGGCGGTACTCGCTCATAGATTCCACCTCTCTGATCCATGACTGACACATACCAACCCCCGCCTTCCCTCAAAATTATCTCACACAACACTCAGGGCCTCAACTCCCCAATTAAACGCAGGAAACTCCTCCAGAAATATCATTCTATGCATGCAGACGTTCTTTTCCTGCAGGAAACCCACTTCCCTTCCTCCTTTAAGCCCACGTTCATCCATCAACGGTACCCTCAGTTCTTCTTAGCTTCGGCAGACAACAAAACAAAAGGGGTGGCAGTCTGTTTTGCCAGGCATATTAACTTTTCTCCGCTTGAAACTTTAATGGATCCAATGGGTCGCTACATTTTGGTTTCGGGTCACATCGATGGGGTGCTATACATTTTTGTTTCCTACTACACTCCCAACAGGGGCCAAAAACCCTTTTTTGAATCTTTGTTACACAACCTGCAGACACACTTTAAGGGTACGATATTCATCGGCGGCGACTCAAACACGGCATTTGATTTCTCTCTAGACAAATGTTCAAACGGTACTTCTAAACCTAAACGCCCTTCCAAACAGAGTGTTAAAATAGCAAAGCTTCTTCATACTGCAGGACTGATAGATGTTTGGAGAGAGTCCAACCCCCGCACAAAAGACTACACTCATTTTTCAGCACCTCATAAATCTTTTGCCAGAATTGACCACATTTTCACCCGCTCCCCTACAATCCCTTTAATCAGGAACTCCAAGATAGTAGATTCCTCCCTCTCAGATCACGCCATGGTGATTGTGATTACACAGAGGCCCTCTGGGTCAGATAGCCCCCCTCGCTGGCGCCTACGGGAGTCCCTATTAAGCGATCCAATTCAATGCACTCTGCTGGAAAAAGCTATTACGGAATACTTTCTTATTAACGCTACGAGTGATGTATCCCCTTCTACGGTATGGGCAGCTCATAAGACAGTAATTAGAGGGAAACTAATTCAAATATCAGCTAAACTAAAAGCGGAACACAAGTCAGACACGCTGAGGCTTACTGAGGACTTTCGCAAGTTAGCGAAAGCCCACAAGAGCCATCCTACCCCTGAATCTCTCGCAAACCTAGATAATGCCCGGGCTCTACTAAACTTGTCACTGACCACAGCCGCGGAACAGCACATTCGGTGGCCAAATTCTATGCCCAAGCTGATATGATAGGTTCGAAGTTAGCCGCTAAACTGAGTCCCAAACAGCGCACACTTGCTTTCCCTAAAATTCGGACAGCTAATGGGGAACTGTCGCAGAACCCGTCCAAGATAATGGATGTTTTCCTGAGGTTTTTTACTGAACTATATAAACCAAACCTGAATCCCCCCAAGTCACTACGAGATGAATTTTTAAATACCCTTCCCCTACCTACTCTTACGAAGGATCATTGTGAGCTCTTAGAGAGCCCTTTTACCCAGGAAGAAGTGCAGGACACCATTAAAACTCTTAAACTGGTATCCTCCCCGGGTCCAGATGGTTTTTCCACGGGCTACTATAAAAAATTTGGCCCCTGCCTGGCCCCCCATTTGACCCGATTTTTCAACTCTCTCAGGGATGGAGCCCCTTTGAGCAAGGACTTGAACTCGGCCTACATCTCGGTAATACTGAAACCGGGCAAGGACACCAGTGATGTGGCGAACTTTCGCCCTATCTCGCTTATCAATAATGACATAAAAATAATGACCAAAATAATGGCAAACAGACTTTCGAGTTTCATTTCTGCTTATGTTTATAAGGACCAGGTGGGCTTCATCCCTGACAGACAGGGACCTGACCAGATTAGACGTGCCATTGACATTATCTCTCTGCTTCATTCGCAGTGGGATGGGGGTCCTCCTCAAAAAGGCTTTCTACTTTCAATAGACCTACACAAGGCCTTTGATTCAATAGACTGGGCATACCTGACTGATATCCTGGGGAAATGGGGATTTAGCTCAAACTTCCTTCAGCTTATTAACTCACTTTACTCTGACCCCTCAGCACAGATTCGTTTACTGGGCAGATATCCCGATTAATTCTCTATTGGCAGGGGGACCAGACAGGGATGCCCACTCTCCCCTCTCCTCTTTGCTGTAGCAATCGAGACTCTAGCTATTGCACTACGGTCGGACCCTGACATTAAGGGGGTCAATTGTGGTCCCTAGGAACATAAGTGTGCATTATACGCTGACGACCTCCTACTTTTCGTCACTTCCCCTCTGACCTCCACTCCTTTGATCCTCAAGACACTGCGGATATTCAGTGAGATCTCCGGTCTGAGGGGCAACATGAACAAATCACTGGCTTTGAACATATCCGTCCCCCCGGACAATTTAAAGAAACTCTCCAGTGATTTTGATTTTTCCTGGGCTCCCACACTTATTCCATACTTAGGCATCAAACTTACATCTAATATAAGTACCTTGTTTAAGATGAACTACCCCCCTATGGTGCTCAAATGCAAAAATGACATGGAAAGGTGGTCCAAGAGAGGTTTATCATGGTTGGGCAGAGTTCATACTATTAAAATGACCCTCCTCCCACGCCTTTTATACCTGTTTAGATCTCTCCCAATCCCGGTCCCGAAACAATTCCTCAGTAAAACTCAGTCGGATGTAATACGCTTGGTATGGGGCAGGAGGGGATACAAGTGTCCCGCGGGAATACTATTCCGTCTAAGATCTCAGGGTGGTCTGGGCCTCCCTCACCTTTGGGGCTACTATCAGGCAGCTCAATTAACACAAATCTCTGCAGCCTTTTCTATGGGCCCGAAACCAGACTGGCTAACCATGGAAAGACAGACTGTCCCATCACACACCGTTGACTATCTATTAGGGTGCGAACCCAAACGCAGACCAGCTATTCTATCACCTACTCTCTCGCACTCAGTAGCACTTTGTTCCAAGCTTTTTACCCTACGCACCCTGATATCCCCACTGAGGCCTCTAATGCATTTATTTCACAATACTGACTTTCCCCCGGGGATGAATATTAAGGCGTTCCGATGGTGGACAGATAAAGGCCTTTATAGAATCGGACACTTTCTATCCCCAGCAGGGCCACTTTCCTTATCACACTACAGGACACAACTGGACATGCCTAATTCTGAACTTTTTAGATTCAACCAAATATCCCACTTCCTTCACTCCATTTGGACAGACAAAATGATTCCCCCCACCATTACTCCCTATGAACAATGGTGTGCCAATGCATTGGATCAGAGGGGAGGCATCTCGCTAATTTATACGGCTCTAATGTCTAAGACGGATGTACCGGCCTACGCCCGGACCTGGGAGGAAGATACGGGCGGCACGTGGGATGCAGAGGTTTGGTTCCGCGCTTCACAGCGAGCTTTCAAAGGTATTCTCAATATTTCAATTGCGGAGGCTAGCCTAAAGGTGCTGATAAGGTGGTATTATGTCCCTTCCAGGTTGGCACGGATGTACCCAGGAACTTCACCTGTATGTTATAGAGGTTGTGAACTAGAGGGCATGATGCTCCACATTTGGTGGACCTGCCCCCACATTAGATCCTTTTGGCGGAAAGTGTTCCGTATCATTAGCTCTCTGACAGAGGTAACAGTGACCCCACATCCCTGTACAGCACTACTCAATCATAATATTCCCAATTTATCTAAATGCTCCCAGGTGTTGGCAATCTTCGTCTTATTGGGCGCCAGAATGACCATAGCCAGAGCCTGGAAGAGACCCACCATTTCCTTCCAGGGATTCAAGAGGAAGGTTTCTTGGATCATGGTGCAAGAATAAATTGTAGCTAAAATGAATGACAAAACTGAAAAATTTAGATCCATTTGGGAACCCTGGGCCACCTTCTGCAATATGTCTCTCATACCTGGAGTACAACCTGGCAGCCTGTCCACACATACATCTTCTCAATAGCTGACTTACTCTTCTTTCTCTTACTTCTTTCTAACACGTTTCTCTTTTCCCCAACTTTCTGACTCACTTCTTGGCGTCTCAGTGTTCTGATATGGTTACTGAGAATTTTGATTACAGGTTCTGTTCTTTGCAGTGTTATGTTATTAATACAGTTATGTGTATCCCTCACATTCCTATATGGTATAGTAATCCTACAGACCGGGTGGGAGGGCTAGGCGACCCTGGCCCCTGGGATGCAGTGTGAACCCTTTTGGGGCATCCGGGGGGTCGGAGGCCGCTGGGCCACATTGGGTTTTGTTCCATGAGGTGATGAGGGATCTATGGAACTAAGGTAATGCCATTGCATATTGGATTCTGTATCGCTAGTAGTAGTAACCTGGGACGCCTTATAGTTAAGTACTTAGATATGTCAACTTGTATAAGCAACTTTTGGAACGTATTGTATGATCTTATAACATTTCACTTTAATTTCTGATACTTCTGTCATCGCAAAAATCTCTTGATAAAATTTTTTTGAACTTAAAAAAAATAAAATAATAATAATATGTCTTTGAAGATGTACAGTTGTGGAAGAATCACTAGCCCAACTTCTATTATAATAGATAAATAAAAGTTGTATGCAAACTTTCTACATTATTAGTAATCCGTACAATTCACAGAATATTTGCAACCTGATTACTTATTTACATGCACTTGCTTCTGTTTTGTAATTGACATGGTAGAATTCACCCACTTATAAGTTTAATCACTATATTTCTTTTCAGCAGATGTTCAATTTCTGTTACTTGCTCTGCTGGGAGTAGAGCTGGCTATTTGTAAGATTCTCGTCATCGTGCCATTCACTAACAATGACAAACAAATGCACCAGTGCTTGCAATACATATCATTTCCAGGCTTGGGTGCTTTACCCAAAAGACGATTTGCTGGAGACGTTTACTGAGCTGACATGAAAAATGCATATCTTGCAGTCCATGGGGTAATGCAGTAATGAGAAGAATAGTTAGAGATCTGGAACGCCTTTGTTCAGGTAATAAAAAAGTAATAATAAAATAAACACTGGGGTTAGACTTGAAGGAAGCTCCGGCAAATCCATTGTTTATATGCTGTTTTCATCGCCATGGGAACTTTGGAAAGCCATCCCATCATTTTGTGCCTGAGGCTTAAAAAAATAAATCTAAGGTCTCTGGGTAAGAGATCTGGTAAGTACAATATTTTTTTCTGTGCTGTCAAGGCTGAGTTAGCAGTTTGCTATTAAAGTTAACCTGTTATATTCAAGGCAGGGGCAAGCGAACCTAAATAAAAACTACAATTCCAGGTGCATCTCAAAAAATTTGAATATCATCAAAAAGTTAATTTATTTATATATTATATACACACAGATTCATTACACACAGTGATATATTTCAAGCATTTCTTTCTTTTCACTTTGAGTATTATGGCTCACAGCTTGTGAAAACCCCAAATTCAGTATCTCAGAAAATTAGAATATTACATAAGAACAATAAAAAAAAAGGATTTTTAATACAGAAATGTTGTCTTACTGAAATGTCCATGTACACTCAATACTTGGTCAAGGCTCCTTTTGCATGAATTACTGCATTAATGCGGGGTGGCATGGAGGTGATCAGCCTGTGGCACTGCTGAGGTGTTATGGAAGCCCAGATTGCTTTGATAGCGACCTTCAGCTTGTCTGTATTGTTGGGTCTGGTGTCTCTCACCTTCCTCTTGACAATACCCTACAGATTCTCTATGGGGTTTAACCACTTCCCACCAGACATATAGCAATATGATTTGCACAAATGTGTTGTGTTATCCTGACCGGACGTCATATGTTGTGATCAGGATAACAAGCTGGTAAAAAGAGGCTCTGTGTCAATGGCTCTGCCAGAGGCTCTTTGTCAATGGCTCCCACTGCTGCCTCTCTGTCCAGTGAGGAGAGAGTCAAGAGAGCTGCTGCTCTCAGGCACAGTGCTAGAACGAGATCAAGCTCAGACAGATATAAGGGGGTGTTGGGGGGATCTGCATACAGAAAAGAGTGCATTAGGGTAAAAAACCTTCTGCCTTTAGAACTATTTTAGGGCCGCTATCACATAAGCGTTCCCCCTGTTAATTTTTTCTTCATCCGTTGAGAGATGAAAAACAGACAGCAATCCATTTCTATGAGCAAACAGATGTATATAAGTCTGCAGAGGATTTGTGTCTTCATTTGCAGCTGCCAGTACTACGGAAAGAAGAGCTGGGAGCAGCATACAGGAATTTGATACCTGCCTGAACATGGACGTGCTTGTTCAGAGCTTCCTGGAGAAAGTGGAGAGCCGCGGGGGGAAAGCCTAGTTGCGCCGCTGCTTAGAGCTGGCTGAAGTTGAAGAGGAGGACCTGCATGTCGGGCCACTTGCAGAGGGTTCAGCAGCAGCAGCACGAGCAAGCCTTCTCCTCATAGAAGCACACAGCGGAGCATGCCCCCTGAACATCCTGTGACAACATCAACGAGGGGAGGAGAAGAGTGCCCTGTACTTGCAGGATAAGCTGAAGAACTCGGCATGTAGGCGGAGCCAAGGAGACTGCTTGGGCAAAAGAGGCCCTGCTCACAGTCACCAGCAAGAAGTGACCTGCTTCTGGGTGCACTATTCAGCATTATGCAGCCGTGGCCCTAGTGCTCCAGCAGCAGCTCCTGCACCAGATGCACAGGGTGAGTCTTCATTAAATAATGCCAACCCTAAAACTATGGTTTACCTGTCAGCTATTACTAATGAGCTATCTTCTGCTGGTATTTCTATTTCTGGCACGTTCCTTGTTTCTGCAGCTGTATCCTCCTCTGGATCTGACTCTGCTACGTTTTTCTGCTCCTGTTGTCACTGCTCCTGTGTCATTCATATGTGTCGGCAACTGCTTCCTGGGGCGGACGCGGAAGGTACGCAGTGCCCAGACTACCTTTGGGAGCTATTAGGCAATCAGTCGCTCCTTATACATGGGTGGATTACTCTGCCGCTTGGAGGAAGTGGATGAATTTTGCTGGCAATGCTGGATTTGCTTGGGATGCCCCCACAGAGCATGCTATCCTGGCTTTTTATGATCTCCTTGATGAATAGACATCTTTCTCATAGCTATATTATGAAGACCTTAGCCTGGGTATCCTTTTTCTTCTGTCTGCAGCAGCTCCTGCCTTGCGCTAGTTTATTTTCTGTTAAAAAGACATTGAAGGGATACAGGAAAATAAATTTTGCCCCCTGGATGGGAAAAGGCCCATTTGTTTTAATATTCTGAAACAGCTTTGTGAGAATATTTCCTTGGTTTTCTTTATGAGTTATGAGGCTTTGCTTTTTAACACAGCTTTTGTGTTGGCTTATTTTGGACCTTTTCGTGTTTCAGAATTGCTTCCAGCATCCATAAGAAGTCCTCTTGGGATGTTATCTGAACATGTTTTGGTGGAACAAGAGCGGGATTGCCTGTTTTTGCAGCAATCAAAAAATGATCAGATAGGCTGCGGTGAATGGGTTATTTTATCTGCATGTAGTGACATCTCCGTGTGCCCGGTCGTGGTGGTTAATCGTTTCTTGGCTGCTCATCCGTGTCGAGTTGGCCATTTTCTGGTCAATTTAGATTTGTCCTCCCTCACAAAGTATACGTTTTCCTATGTCCTGAAATGCTGTCTGGAAAAAGTGGGTTTGCATAATTTGAAGTTTTCATGCAATTCCTTTAGGATAGGGGTGGTGTCTATCGCTGCTGAAAAGGGTCTGCCCGCCTCAGCCATAAAGGGTATGGGTAGATGGAAGTCCAATTGTTTTAGAATGTATATCAGACCTAACCTTTCACTTTGAATTCCTTAGGTTTCCAACATTGCGTATGCATTCTGGTCCACTTCTATATATACTTTGGGCACGGAAGCGTGCGGCTTAATGCAGATACTCCGTTAGTTGGTCTTTAGAGACAGAATACTTTACTCTTTACTGGAGGGGTGTGAGAGGTCTGAAGTGGCACCAGCTCTATTTTCACTTGTCCCAATTGTATCAGATTTCACTGCCACCCTCCATTCTGGTAGTCCATCTGGAAGGTAATGACTTACGGTAAGTAATACTCAAGCTTTGGATGTTTTGTTTATGATCAAGAGGGATCTTCATCATTTTCATTTAACTTCCCCTGGTACAACCATTGTGTTTTCAGAGATAGTTCCCCGTTTAGTTTGTCTGTCTTCCCCGTTAACTTTTTAGGGGTTTGGGGCGAGGAGTTCTGATCACCAAAAAGGTTTGTCATGGTTGTTGTTAGCTTGATTTGTATCCCTGCTTTTCTAAGTGTCCTATCTTTGTAGATTGTAAGCTCTTTTGAGC
This sequence comes from Rana muscosa, assembly GCA_029206835.1. Taxonomy (NCBI): domain Eukaryota; kingdom Metazoa; phylum Chordata; class Amphibia; order Anura; family Ranidae; genus Rana; species Rana muscosa. Next base: position 901,473,502 of record CM055117.1, read on the forward strand.
AGGGCCCTTCTAACTATATTGTCAAATGCTGGAGCATCATTTCCATGGCATTTTATTTTGTTTTGTCCAAGTACATTAAGGTACCAAATGTTTATACTAATGTTGAAATAAAAAGTTGAAAAAAGCTTTATGTTTGACTTTTGCAGACTTTAAATACATATTTTATAAGTGAAAACTATTCATACCTCTTCAAATCTGTATTAAATATAGTTGCATACAAAAGTATTTGGTTGTGCACACATGCATGTCCTTGAGTAGGAAGTGTAATGGGAGGAGGGGGAAGAAAAAACACAAAAAATAAAAAATCCCTGCTCAAATACTGAATTTCAGGGTTCTATTAATTATTTTGTGGACTAGGTAAACCATGAAATATGTCAACTAAATGTGAATTCTCTCTAAGCAAAAAATAAAAAAATAAAAAAATAAATTGGCGTGGGGCTCCCCCCAAAATCCATACCAGACCCTTATCCGAGCATGCAGCCTGGCAGGTCAGGATAGGGGGGAGACGAGCGAGCGCCACCCCTCCTGAACTGTACCAGGCCACATGCCCTCAACATGGGGGCGTGGGTGCTTTGGGGCAGGGGGCGCTCTGCGCCATGTTTATGGGGACAAGGGCCTCTTCCCGACAACCCTGGGCTGTGGTTGTTGGGGTCTGCGGGCAGGGGGGTTGTCGGAATCTGGAAGACCCTTTAACAGGGGGGCCCCCAGATCCCACCCCCCCCTATGTGAATGGGTATCATTCACCAAAAAAGTGTCAAAATGTAAAAACCACAAGAGACAGTTTTTTGACAATTTTTTTATTAAAAAAAAAGTGTCCTGCAGTCTACATCCACCGTCCATCACGCCGCCCGGCATATGGGTGACCCCGCCCCTTCTGACATCATGTGCTGTCATGTGACGTCAGAGGGGGCCGGTTACGTCACTGGGTGGCCCCACCCTTGCCTATATAACAGCTGTCAAAGCAAAGTTCCCCCCTGCCTCAAAGCACCCACCCCCATGTTGAGGGCATGTGGCCTGGTACAGTTCAGAAGGGGGGGCGCTTGCTCACCCCCCCCATCCTGACCAGCCAGGCTGCATGCTCGGATAAGGGTCTGGTATGGATTTTGGAGGGACCCCACGTAAAAAAAAAAATACGTTTTTAAGTGGAGTTCCCCTTAAAATCCATACCAGACCCAACGGACCTGGTATGGACTGGGGGACCCTACTCTTTGTTTTGTTTTTTCATCTATGATCTATACATCGCACAGATGCACCAATTTACAGGCAGACTAAGGAGACCCCCCAGGCACAATATTTGAATAAGTATTTTGTTTTTATTGTTTCACTTTAAGCATCAATAAAATCACTGCTCCTTTAAAGACGGTCGTTTTAAAATCTTTTTTTTGCATTGATACATGTCCCCTAGGGCAGTACCCAGGTCACCATACACTCGTTATGGCAATAACTTACATATTACATTTAAAATGAGGACTTTGGATTTTTCATGTTCATGTCCCATAGACTTTAATGGCGTTCGCATCTTTGCTAGAACTTTTTTTTTTCTTTCCTGCAATAGGCTAATGCCTAATAGCCAATGCCACATCAGCATGGGCATGGTTGTTTCTATAATACTAATATCTCAAATGCAAAACATTATTGTATAGAATTAAAATAATCAAACACTAGTAAATGTATTTTCTAAGGATGCTTGTGTTCAGTTCAGTAGCCTGATGGTCTGCACTCCTGCCTGGAAAGATTCAGGCTATAGGTTCAAATCCCACCCATGGTATCACCTACTTAAAGCTTACCTTTTTATCAGCAGCATATGCTGAAAATAAGCGAATGCCACATCAGCATGAGCATGGTTCTTACCATAATATTATTGCCTCAAATGCAAAAGATTATTGTATAGAATTAAAACATGTGGGTTGGGTGCCTTGGGGCAGGGGCGCTCTGCAGCATGTTGATGGGGACAGGGGCCTCTTCCCGACAACCCTGGGCTGTGGTTGTCGGGGTCTGCGGGCGGGGGGGGGGGGGGGGAGGGCTTGTAACTTAAATGTTTATTACGTGTAACTTTACAGAATAGCAGACATTACTCTGTAATACTCATTCATAACTTCATTCGTTAGCAAAAGAAGAAAACAAACTAGGTATACTAATTGGAATATACATAAATAGATGCACGCTAGGTAGAGTACATCTCACATAAAAATGTTTTATTCACATTCATGTGATTATGGCTGCAGTGCAGTTCTAAACTCTGTAGCAATTGGCACTTGCAAATTCGCGGATATGCCCATTTGACATTTACAAAGGCATGTTCGCTGGTATTAGCGCGCTTTTTCATTATCATGTTTGCCTAGTTGAAGTCTTAATTGGCTTAATTGAGCATAACTAAATGCAGAGCGACCATTACTTCCCATTTTTCTTAATAAATTAACCCCAATATGTCAGTTTGATTTCCCTCTCATGCCCTGTACACACGGTCGGATTTCCGATGGAATAAAATCCGATGGAATTTTTCGTCGGAATTCTGATGAAGCTGACTTCCATCAGTCTTGCCTACACACCACCAGACAAAATTCCGACTGACCAAATTGCCATGACGTACAACACGTACGACGGCACTATAAATGGGAAGTTCAAATCCAATGGCGCCACCCTTTGGGCTGCTTTTGCTGATTTCGTGTTACCGCGTGTTAGTAAAAGTTTGGTGTTAGCCGATTTGCGCTTTTCATTCTCCGTGCTTTTCAGTCCGTTATAGCATGACGAATGTGCTATCTTCATTACAAACGCTAGTTTTACCAGAACGAGCGCTTCCGTCTTGTAATTTAGTCTGACCATGCGTGGATTTTTCTCCGATGGAGTTCCACACAGACGATCGGAATATCCTATCATTTTTTTCCATCGGAAAAATGTAAAACATGTTCTATTTTGTTACACCGATGGGAAAAAGTCCGATGGGGCCCACACACGATTGTTTTTTTCGATGAAAAAAGTGCATCAGACTTTTTTCATCGGAAAAACTGACCGTGTGTACAGGGCATTAGGGATCTGTATTTTCTCTGGAACTTGGACCAGTTAACATTTCTTTTTTGTTTACCATGTTAGTTGTTGGTCTAGTTTTTCTCCACTTTTTGACTAGTGTGCTGTTCCACCTGTTTCTTGTTGAATAGCTAGTTGGTCTTCCACTTCCCTGAATTTGAGGCCCATGGCCCATGGCTTCTTGAGGTAGCAATTTTCTTCCCTTAGTGGTTATGATCTTGTCCTCGTTTGAAGCAGCAGGTTGGTCTTCGTTGTACTGCCATTGGTCATGGCAATTTTCACCTAGCCTTTATTTGTTGCAATTAATTGTAAGTTGTAAGTGTGAGTTGTTTTTGGACATTCAGACTGTATAATGAGATCTACAATTCCATTGCCCCTCAATGGATATTAGAAAATAAGTTTTTTATACTTACCATAAAACTGAACCTGTGTTATATGGGGTCTAGCTTAACTTTTTTTGTTTGCCAACCTCCTGTAGTTGACAGTATAACCTAAGTGTTAAATAATTTCTACGTATGTTCTTCAATGGACTTCAAAAAAAGATTTTATAAGTACAAAAATGTTACCAAAAAGTTACAAAAAACATTGCAAATCCAAAAAGTGCATCTTACTGTGCATTACCACATAAATATAAATAGGCCATGAAACCTCTGATATCAAGCATTTATTTTGTTATCCTGCAGAAAAAGAAGCAGTATACTTAGGCAAGCCACGGGTGGAAGATAAGAAAATTGCTTTTTTCCCCATTAACACAGTAGCGTTGATAAAGGAATGGCTCTCACTGCGCTATTGTATTCTGCTGACGGGGGGCATGAAGAGCCTTCCCGGGCCAGCAGAATACAATGATTACTGCTAGCAGCTATAGCTTCTGGCAGTCATTGCATGTAGAAAAATCCGATAGGCTAGTTGTACTCAAGTCAACTGATGGATCGACTTGGGAACAATCAGCCTGCCCATACATGGATCAAAATTCGGTCAATCCCTGATGAATTTCCATGTATGGAGCGGATTTAGTTGTTTAATAGGAATCTTAAAGATATAACAATGGGAGCTCCAAAAGCTGACTTGTCTTTGCTGGTGCTCCAGGCCTATTATCCTCATCGTTGCTTCAATAATTGGTTAGTCACTGACATAGAACAGACATTTGAATATCAGGTGTCAGGACACTCATAAGCATATGCTTCTCTTAAGGTGATGTAATAAGTTTCCGAGAAAGGATAAGGAAGACAGCTACATAGTATAGACCTTACAATTTTTTTTTTATTATATTGCTGTTTTGACAGGTTCCTTTTAATAGGGCATATAAGGTTCCTGTGATGGCTCTACACCACCCTATCAGAACTCTCTTCAGAGACTCCAGCAACCACTGCAGTGCTTTGGGATGTAATCTCTATGCCAGCACGTAATCTGTTTATAATGAAACCACTTGCAGAAACTGTATATGCTTCAATTTGGAACAGATCATCAAGAAATAAAAATATGTAAAGTTAGCTTTTACATCTATAGTCTATGCTTGGAATAGTTGATATACCCAACTAATAGGGTAACCGTTAATCATTCAGAGATTTTCAATAGAAATGTTATATTTAAAAACATGTGGAATACTCTGATGCCAAGAAGTTTGAGGCTTTAAAGTTTTACGTTCTTAAGGGGGAACACAATAAAAGTGGCCTTGGGAGGCACACAATTGAAAACTGGCCCTGATGGAACCAACATATTCAGAAGAGCACTGCAATTAAATATTTTATGTATGTACCTAAGTCACTGTCCCGGTAAAGATTATAGTTTAATTTTCCTGCAACTGCTACACAGATAAGTAAAGCCGGGCCAAATTAGGTCAGCCAATAATTTGGCAACCAGGTTTTATACTGTGAGATGGAAGAAAATACACATGTTCGGAAAATAGAGCAATAGTCAAAGTGACATTTTCTATAGATGACATTCAAAATTCATCTTTCACTTATCTAAGTAATTTCAGATTTTTATAGGCTACCAGGTTACTGCCCTTTAAACATAATCATTGCACCTTGCACTACCTTATTACCATTATACGTACAGTAGATGGATCAGGGGTTTCTATAGACCAGAATAATTAAAGGATATTTAAACCCTAACAAGGAACTTCTCTTATTTGCTCCCCTTTGGTCTGTTATAGATTACCAATGAAAACAATTTGTAATATAAATTTGCAGTGCAAAAAATATTGATTGATATTTTATGTAAACTTGACAGCTTATAACTTCCTGTGCTCTCTCATTGTGCTGCATTCTTATCAGTTATAATCTTCCCAGTTACCTCTACACAGGTCTACAAAGCCCCGCCAAGTGGAAGAGAGGGAAGGTTATTGTAGTCCAGGATCACCACAAAAATTCATATGGTAATCTACATCCTCCCTTTGACTGGCAGCAGCCAACACTGTGCGTGGCTGCAACCTGTCAGATCGAGCTATCACTCAGTGTGGTATACAATCATGTAATCGCCATGTCAGGTATGATATAGTGGTCGCATGCAGGCTAGAGGTTAATTTACAAAATAATCTTTCAGCCTGCAGGTGCCACTGCAATCTAAGGGTGACAGTTTGCCTCCATGTAATACTGTAATTGTCAGGTACAATTACAGTATTAAAAAATTCCAAATAATAAATGTTTGTGCATTTGTCAGCCTATAATACAATTACTGTATTAAAAAAATCCCATTTATACATTTTGTGCATTTGTCAACCTATAATAAAGACATAGCAGGGTTCGCAATAAAGCTGTTTAGCAAACAAAAGCATTATACATTTAAAAATTTCTTATATTTTCTTAAAATAAAAATTATTTATGTAGACAAATTTGTCATAGAGTTACAGTCAAGGTAATCAATGGATGTTGATGCTGCAAAATTTGGCCTGGGCATCCAGGATTCTGTAGCCAGGTGCTGCTGCTGCTGGCTGTATGAGATCTAGCTGCTCTCCTTCTCCCACCCCCTAGCAGGGTGTGCTGGCGGCTGTGTGTGAGGAACGTCAGACTTCTCTTCCTGCTGTTTTTCTGCGCCTGCTCTTCCGCTATTCCTGCCGCTGCCCATGGACACTGTGCATGGCTGTGGCCAGGTATCAGAGAAGGATGTGTAAAATCCCCCCCCCCACTTGGAACTGTTGGCATTGATATTTACAGGAGACAGAGACCAAAGGATCATGAGACATCTAGTTCCCTTAGAAGCACTGTACAATAAAGGCTATGGGGTTTGAAATTGAATACTCAGGATTCCCTGCACACAGAGGCTGGGCAAGCACTACACTCCATTGAACTTTGGTCAACTATCACAAACCTAATTTACTGTAATTTGGGACACTTGGGAATACAGAATATTGCAAAAAAATAAATAAAAAATGAAGACTGCAACAAGTCTCACTGTCTACCCAACAAACATCTGTTCTAATGTTGAACAATTTGCCAATTAATGCTTGGTGTATTTGCTAATTCTAACTGTGAATGTTTCCCTATTCAGCAATTATTTGTTAGGTGATTATAAACTGGCAATGCATTTCTCCACATTGGTGCTAGGAAAAGCTGAATTCTATTGAGTTTCTAGGCTTGTGTTGTATCTTTTTATTAAATTTTTTCCATGTATCATGTATTCACGTATACAGTGATATAGGGGTGTTACAATTCTTCTGATTGTGTCACCAGACAGAAGATGCATTCAGTTCAAATGCATTTGCACTGAAATATTAAAAGTACTGTTCTGCTGAACAGGTAATAGTGAGAGTGTGAAGGATGGGTTCTTTTAAAGTGACCCTGTCATGACAGAACTACAGGAGCTACTTTTTTTGGCCTCCATTTAAAAAATGCTTGATGCCCAGTAGTGTCTGGAGTCACTGATCAAGTATGCAAATAAGGAGTTCCGACTTAATTTATTGCATTTTTGTTCCACAATCAGGACCTAATATATTAAAGCAAAAGACATATTAGCATTTTGGATAGGATTTTGGATAGAATGTGAACAGTATGTCTCAGTACATGTCAACTTTAAAGTACTTCAAACTGGTCTAGTGCTACCAGCATCTAGCTCTGCTGCCATTGTACATAATGATCTGATGCTTTTCCTGCGTAATGGTCATCACCCTGCTAAGATCACATAACTCTTTTAAGCCCTCCTAAATTGGGATTGATCCAGAACCTAAACAGCGTTATTCCCAAGAATATTTTACACTCTTTGTGCCTTTCACTCACATTTTTAGAGGCCTCTAAAATTGGCCTTACTCCTTTCAAGTTACAGAACTTCAAGGCATTTTCACTGAAGGGTATTTTCATTAAAATTCGGTTTATTATGCTTGAATATCTGACTTTACTATGCCCAAGAGGGTAATACATGTAAATCTGTCTCGCCTAGCTACAAGAGTTATCATCCCATCTAAGGAATGCTTTTATTCTTTCAGTATGAAAGGCGCCCAAGATACATAATTTGTTGATGCAGAGTAACCACCAATATTTATTTACCTCCATATCTTTGCTTTTTTTCAAAAAAACTGCACAAACAGAATGTAAGTATTGACAATGGAGCATTCGGAACCTCAGTGACCTGGGGCGCTACTAGACAGGTTTATAATAACATACTATTGCCTCAAGTAATGAAAAGCAACACATGAGTGACTTGGCTGATAGTATGATCATAGCCAAACCTCTAACGTAGTGTATTCTACTGAGGAAAGCTATTAGTGCTTAAAAACAATTGCAATTGTTGCCTTCAGTTTGTCAAAATCTTGGTTACTTGTCTAGACAATTTGGTAATCACAGTCATGGCTGCATAAGACATGTGTAAATATTTATAATGATTGGTTCTATGTTTTTTCTCTCCTGTTTTTCCCATTTCCCTGTAGAATTCAGATACAGTTTATTAGCTACCTTGGAACACAATGATCAATTGCTTCAATGTCCCACTGTATTTACTGTATGTATTGTCAATCTTCATTAGATCTAGCTTAATGTTATTTTTGTTGGACAAATTTTCAGTTCAGAATGTATCTGCTACAGGGAACATGATCCTATGGGACTTAGCTCCAACTGTGAATGAAGAATGCTTGTGGTATTCCCTCTCATGGCACCAGTGCCAAGCATCATTGTGATGTGTTTATTATCTAGAATAGACATGTTTAATTTTTTTTTCACTATAAGGTGTCAAGTTTTAAATGCTCTATCTCCAAGAGCCCAAATGTCAGTCCACCGTGGCACTGGACTGAGTACCATGGGCTATAGCCCTATTCACTTATGAGTTATCATTTTTAAATAATATGTAAATCCAACATTTCATATTCCTGATACAGTATGTACCTGTTGTACCATGTACTTGTATGAAAAAGTCTCCTGTTCTCCTTGTAATGCTTCCTTTGTGTGAAATCCCTGGTGTTCCTGCCAGTCCCTCTGCTTTCCTATTAACAACTAACCAGGCATGAGAGCACAGCTTAGTCAGTCTTCCAGCTGTGCTGGGAACTTAGCTTGCTCTCTTCCAATGATCAGACTTGTACTTATCCCCCCCCCCCATACAGCTATTTACTGGGAAGACCAATGTGATGTGGTCTCTCCTCCATCCAGCTCTCTGAGCTCCTTTTGCAGCTGAGAACAGGGGTCATGTGATCACCTACAAAAGGGGAAAATGTGTATACAGTTCTGTGAAAAGGTATTTGCCCCCTTCCTGATTTTTTTGCATATTTCTCACACTTAAATGATTCAGATCATCAAACAAATTTTAACATTACACAAACATAACCCGACTGAATTCAAGATGCAGTTTTTAAATTATTATTTAATTTATTAAGGGAAAAAAGCTGTTCAAACCTGTCTGGCCCTATGTGAAAAAGTCTTTGCCCCCTCCCATGCTGAATCATGAATGAACTGTGATTAACCAAAATTTAGAAAGCTGAGTTAAATTTCACTTGCACACCCAGGCCTGATTGCTGCCAGACCTGTTGAATCAAAAAAATCACTTAAATAGAAGCTGTCTGACAAAGTGAAGCACGCTAAAAGATCTCAAAAAGCAACACATCATGCCGTGATCTAAAGAAATTCATGAACAGATGAGAAACAAAGTCATAAAGTTACATAGTTAGTCAGGTTGAAAAAAGACACAAGTGCATCCAGTTCAACCATAAAAAAAAAAATATATATATAATATCATACAATCCCATATATCCAATTCTATACCCACAGTTGATCCAGAGGAAGGCGAAAAACCCCAGCAGAGCATGATCCAATTTGCTACAGCAGGGGAAAAAATTCCTTCCTGACCCCCCGAGAGGCAATCAGATTTTCCCCGGATCAACCTATAAATGTTAGTACCCAGTTATATTATGTACATTTACGCAATTTACTGAGCTGGCCAGAACCACCTCTGGAGGGAGTCTATTCCAAATTTTCACAGCTCTTACTGTGAAGAAACTTTTCTGTATTTGGAGATGAAATCTCTTTTCCTTTAGACGTAAAGAGTGCCCCCTTGTCCTTTGTGTTGACCGTAAAGTGAATAACTCAACACCAAGTTCACTATATGGACCCCTTATATATTTGTACACATATCCCCCTTAGAGCCCTTTCACACTTGCCACCTCGAGCGTTGGCGGTAAAATAGCAGTAAAACCCCCGTGTCACGTACCTGACGGTGACGAGCCCGGATCTGCAGAGGGAGGCCTCTCTTACGGCTTCCACCGGCGGCCCCTGGTACTGAAGACAGGAGGCACGGAGGTAGAAGGGGTACGAGTGCCTGGCAGGATGGATCAAGGTAGAGTAGAGTCTGAAGACTGGGACGGATCCAGGCACCCAGGAAGTATGGCAGGCTGAACCGGAACCAGGAACACAGCAACTGGACTGGAACTGATGAGACTGGCTGGACTGGAACCAGGATACAGCAACTGGACTGGAACCAGGAACAAGCAACTGGACTGGAACTGATGAGGCTGACTGGACTGGAACCAGGACACAGCAACTGGAGAGATTGGTCGGACAAGCCGGGTCGGTAGTATTGGCTGGTGACAAGGTACTGGAGGATCAGGCAGAAGATTGGTCAAACAAAGCCGGGGGTCAGAGGTAGGCAGGAAACTGGAAGGGTCAAGGTAAGCCGGGTCGGATGCAGGTAAATTCACGAATCAGGTCTCTTTGGGTACTACACGCTGTAGAGCAGACAGCAGGGACTGTCTGTCACAGGCATGTTTAAATAGCTCTTCTGGCGCACTTTGTGGAGCGTGCGCGCGCACGTGCTCGCCATCACGCGCGCGCGTGCCCGCGCGCGTGGACGTGCCCGAGATTCGGAATCAGGAAGTCCAGGAATCCTGTAGCTGACAGGATTTCTATGACATTGCCCCCCCCCCAAGGGGCAGCCTCCGGATGCCCAGCCGGGTGAACCTTCCAGGGTGAGTCCTTTTGAAAGCCTGTATCAAACTCCTGGCATGGATATTCTCCTCGGGTTCCCATGAGTTTTCCTCGGGTCCGTAGCCCTTCCATTTAATTAGGAATTGGTTCTGGTTATTTCTTCTCCTGAAGTCCATGATAGCTTCTACTTCGAATTCCTGCTCACCGTCAATAATGATCGGATCAGGGTGATCCGGCTTCCGATCTGGAAACGGATTAGAGACTGTGGGTTTTAGGAGAGAGACATGAAAAACTGGATGGATTCTAAGAGAGTCAGGAAGTTCCAATTCATAAGCTACTTCATTAATTTTCCTCTTAACAGGGAATGGACCTAAAAATTTGGGGCCCAGTTTTTTAGAAGGGCATGCCATTCTTAGGTTTGTGGTAGATAGCCATACTTGGTCGCCGGGTACCAACACTAATTCACCCCGTCTCTTCTTGTCATAGATTGTCTTGTTGCGTTCTTGAGTCTTGGTCATGGTCTCTTGTAGAAGCTGGTTATTGACTGAGAAAAAATTTAACTTTTCCTGGACTGCAGGAAGGGAATTAGGCAGAAAAGTAGGATGAAAACCATAGTTTGCAAAGAAAGGAGTCTGGCAGGTAGCGGAGTGGATGGAATTGTTATACGCAAACTCGGCCAACGGAAGTAGGGAAACCCAGTTGTCCTGAGCAAAAGAGGAGAAGCATCGCAGGTATTGCTCGAGCGTCTGATTCGTTCTCTCCGTCTGTCCGTTGGTCTGTGGATGGTAAGCAGAGGAAAACGATAATTCGATTTTCAAGGTTTTGCAAAGGGATCTCCAGAATCGAGAGGTAAATTGAACCCCGCGATCGGAAACAATATTGGCTGGTACCCCGTGGAGTCTGACTATTTCTCTGATGAATACCTGTGCGTTTTCAGGAGCGGAGGGAGTCCCTTTCATAGGGATGAAGTGTGCCATCTTGGACAGACGTTCCACAATAACGAAGATGGTGGAATGGTTCTCGGCCGGGGGTAACTCGACACTGAAGTCGATGGACAACATTCTCCAGGGCCTATCTGGAACGGGTAAGGGTTTTAGTAGTCCCCAGGCCTTGGATCTGGAACCCTTGTTTCGGGTGCAAGTTGTACAAGAATCTACAAACCTCCTACAGTCTTCACGTACTCGAGGCCACCAGAAGGTGCGCTGTACCAGGTCAGTGGTCTTGGCAACGCCAAAATGCCCGGCCAGGGCGTGGTCGTGGCAGAGTTCTAATGCGGTTACTCTTAGTTTCTCAGGTACGTAGATTCTGTCTTGGTACCACAATAGTCCATCCTTAACCTGCAATTCCGGCTCGGAGAACTGTCTCTGCCCGGTGGAAGCTTGTTTGATTTGAGTGAACAGGTTCTCCTGTAGAAGAAGGAAATTTCCGGGGGCAAGGATGGTATCAGGCGGAGAAGTCTCCTTGGACTTATGGAACATCCGAGACAGGGCGTCAGGCTTAATATTCTTGGCCCCAGGACGATAAGTAACATGAAAAGAGAACCGGGAGAAGAAGAGTGCCCACCTGGCTTGCCGTGGATTCAATCTTCTCGCGGCTTTCAGGTACTCCAGGTTCTTGTGGTCAGTGAATATTAGAATCGGATGAGCCGCGCCCTCCAGCAGGTACCGCCATTCTTCTAGTGCAGACTTGATCGCTAGTAGCTCCCGATCCCCCACGTCGTAGTTCCTCTCTGCTGCAGAAAGCTTGCGGGAGAAGAAGGCTACTGGGTGGAGCAAGGCTTTGACTCCCTGTCTTTGGGACAGTATTGCTCCTACCGCTATTTCGGAGGCGTCTACCTCAAGTACGAATGGTAGTGAGGAGTCTGGGTGTTTTAAGATAGAGGCTGAGGTAAATAGGGCCTTCAGGCGTTCAAAAGCTTCTTGGGCTTCAGGAGACCAGTGAAAACGTGTTCCTTGCTTGGTGAGTTGAGTAATGGGTGCGATAATAGCTGAAAACCCCCTGATGAACTTGCGGTAGAAGTTGGCGAATCCAACGAAACGTTGGATTCCCTTCTTGTCCACCGGTTCTGGCCAGTCCAGGATTGCGGTAATCTTTTGAGGATCCATCTTGATGCCCTCGCTGGAAATGATTAACCCCAGAAATGATATACTCTCTTGCTCGAACTCGCATTTTTCGGCCTTCGCATACAGGCCATGCTGGCGGAGCCGACCCAACACATTTTTGACATGTCTGCGATGAGAATCAAGGGAGGAAGAAAAAATTAAGATATCATCAAGATAAACAATAACAAAGAGGTCTAGGAAGTCCCGTAGAACATCGTTGATAAAATACTGGAAAGTGGCAGGGGCGTTACACAACCCGAATGGCATTACCAAGTACTCAAAATGTCCATACCGGGTATGGAAGGCGGTCTTCCATTCGTCCCCTTCTTTGATACGGATCAAGTTGTAGGCTCCGCGGAGGTCAAGTTTGGTAAAGATGGTGGCAGTTCCTAGTCTCTGAAATAACTCTGGTACCAGGGGGAGAGGGTAGCGATTTTTTACTGTAATTTTATTCAATTCCCGGTAATCCACACAAGGTCGAAGGGTGTGGTCCTTTTTCTGGGGATGTGGAAGGGCGGATGAACCCCTTTTGCAAGTTCTCATCAACATAATTTTTTAAAGCCCCTTGTTCCACCTCCGTTAAAGGGAAGACTCTACCGAACGGAATCTTTGCTCCAGGAAGTAGGTCGATGGGGCAATCGTAGGCCCGATGGGGCGGTATGTCTCTGCCTTTTGTTTACTAAATACGTCAAGAAAGTCGTGGTAAACTTCTGGGATGGATTGACGGGTGCCATCTTCGGTGTCAATGCATAGTAACGAGGCCGGCCCAGGAGGTTTATATGAGCCACAGGACTGTTGGCAATAGGAAGAAGGAAAGGCAACTATTCCCGTAGTCCAGTTGATAGTGGGATTGTGGGCTTGTAACCAAGGCATACCAAGGATCAAGGGAAACAACGGAGAAGAGATGATGTCCAGACATAAGCATTCTTGGTGGGTTCCAGAGGTGGTAAAGATGGTAGCGGGTATAGGAGTGGTCTCCTGGGTCACAGGTCCGGACTTAATGACGGAACCATCAGCCAGATGGACACGAAGTCCGTGGGTCTTGGTACGAAGGGGAATTTGGTGTTTAATGGCAAAGGTTGAGTCCATAAAGCAGCTGCATGCTCCGGAATCAATAATGGCGGGTACTTGCAAAGTCCTTCCTGGGAGCTGTAATGAAACAGAGAGGGCAAGGTGAGATGTGGTTTTGGCTTGTAGGTTAGTCATGTTAGAAGAAACTGAAAGAAACTTACGAAGCTTCAGGGGACAGGTTCTAACGAAATGTCCGGGGTCCCCGCAGTACATGCACAGATTATTTATTCGGCGGCGCTGGCGTTCCTCAGGAGCGAGGGATGGACGAAGGAGCCCGAGCTGCATTGGTTCAGGCGTGTCAGATGTGGGAGTTGGAGGTGTAGCAGGAGCCGAGTACAGGTGACTAGGAGCCCGAGGAAGCATCCAGGTTGGGCGGGAGAAGCCAGTGGTCCTCTCAGCCCTCCGTTCCCTCAGACGTCGGTCAATCTGGATGGTTAGATCAATCAACAGGTTGAGTGTCTGTGGTACACCGACTCTAGCTAGCTCGTCCTTCAAGGAATCGGAAAGTCCTAAGCGAAACTGATGGCGGAGGGCGGCATCATTCCAATTGGTATCCGCACTCCACCACCTGAATTCTGCCACATAGTCCCCCGCTGGTCTGCGTCCTTGTTGAAGGGAACGCAAGGCGGCTTCTGCGGTTACTGAGAGTTGGGGATCTTCGTATAGCTGGGCCAGGGCATCGAAAAAAGCAGCGAGGTTGTTTAGTGATACATCCTTCTGTTCAAAGAGATGGTGGGCCCAGCTCTGAGGGTCTCCAGCGAGCAAAGAGACCACAAAGCCCACCTTGGTGGCCTCTAGAGAAAAGGTACGGGGCTGTAGGGCAAAATACAGTTCACACGAATTCCGGAAGGCCCTAAACTTGCTCCGATCCCCGGAAAATCTTTCGGGTGTAGGAACCTTAGGTTCAGGAGGAAGCATGACCACTGTGGGTGAGGAACTTGTTCCGGCTGTGGAAGCAGAGGCGTGGGGCCCCTCTTGGATGGCAGAAGGATTGGAGAGGGCCCGCACTTGTTCTTCCAAGCGGGTGTATCCTTGTTGAAGACTCTTGACTGCTTCAGACAAACCTGCCAGGTGCCGACAGAGTTCCTCCATAGGTGAGGCTCCCTGCCCGGGCTCAGACATGGCTGTCTGCTACTGTCACGTACCTGACGGTGACGAGCCCGGATCTGCAGAGGGAGGCCTCTCTTACGGCTTCCACCGGCAGCCCCTGGTACTGAAGACAGGAGGCACGGAGGTAGAAGGGGTACGAGTGCCTGGCAGGATGGATCAAGGTAGAGTAGAGTCTGAAGACTGGGACGGATCCAGGCACCCAGGAAGTATGGCAGGCTGAACCGGAACCAGGAACACAGCAACTGGACTGGAACTGATGAGACTGGCTGGACTGGAACCAGGATACAGCAACTGGACTGGAACCAGGAACAAGCAACTGGACTGGAACTGATGAGGCTGACTGGACTGGAACCAGGACACAGCAACTGGAGAGATTGGTCGGACAAGCCGGGTCGGTAGTATTGGCTGGCGACAAGGTACTGGAGGATCAGGCAGAAGATTGGTCAAACAAAGCCGGGGGTCAGAGGTAGGCAGGAAACTGGAAGGGTCAAGGTAAGCCGGGTCGGATGCAGGTAAATTCACGAATCAGGTCTCTTTGGGTACTACACGCTGTAGAGCAGACAGCAGGGACTGTCTGTCACAGGCATGTTTAAATAGCTCTTCTGGCGCGCTTTGTGGAGCGTGCGCGCGCCCCCGCTAAGCGCGTGCGCGCGCACGTGCTCGCCAACGCGCGCGTGCCCGCGCCCGAGATTCGGAATCAGGAAGTCCAGGAATCCTGTAGCTGACAGGATTTCTATGACACCCCGCTAGCGGCCAAAAAAGGGTTAAAACTGCCCGCAATGTGCCCCTACAGCAGCGTTTTGCCGGCGGTACCCTTTGATTTCAATGGGCAGGAGCGCATTAGGAGCGGTGAGTTCACCGCTCCTAATGCGCTCCAAAGAAGCTGCTGGCAGGACTTTTTCTGACGCCCTGCCAGCGCACCGCTTCAGTGTGAAAGCCCTCTGGCTTTCACACCGGAGTAAATGGAGCAGCGGTTTTAGGGAGGTTTGCAGGTGCTATTTTTAACGCTATAGCGCCTGCAAAACGCCCTTAGTGTGAAAGGGGTCTTAATCTCCTCTTAAGAGTGAATAAATTTAGTTCCTCTAATCTTTCCTCATAGCTGAGCTCCTCCATGCCTCTTATCAGTTTGGTTGCCCTTCTCTGCACTTTCTCCAGTTCCCCAATATCCTTTTTGAGAACTGGTGCCCAAAACTGAACTGCATATTACAGATGAGGTCTTACTAATGATTTGAACAGGGGCAAAATTATATCTTTCTCTCTGGAGTCCATACCTCTCTTAATTCAAGAAAGGACTGTGCTCGCTTTGGAAACTGCAGCTTTTCATTGCATGCCATTATTGAGCTTATGATCTACCAAAACCCCCAGATCCTTCTCCACTATGGATCCCCCCAGTTGTACTCCCCCTAGTATGTATGATGCGTGCATATTCTTAGCCCCCAAGTGCATAACTTTACATTTATCAACATTAAACCTCATCTGCCGCAGAGTCGCCCAATTAGACAGAGCTTTGAGGTCGGCTTGTAAATTGGAGACATCCTGTAAGGACCTTATGCCACTGCATAGCTTAGTGTCATCTGCAAAGACAGAAATTTTACTTTTGATCCCAGACCCAATATAATTTATAAAGATATAAAAAAGTAGGGGTCCCAACACTGAACCTTGGGGTACACCACTGATAACCTTAGACCATTCAGAGTAAGAATCTTTAACCACTACTCTCTGAATTCTGTCTTTTAGCCAGTTTTCTATCCATTTACAAACTGATATTTCCAAGCCTGTAGACTTTACCTTACACAATAGCCATGTGGGGAACTGTATTGAACGCTTTTGCAAAATCCAAGTAAACCACGTCCACCCCTCTGTCCAAGGTT
Organism: Rana muscosa; assembly: GCA_029206835.1. Classification (NCBI taxonomy): domain Eukaryota; kingdom Metazoa; phylum Chordata; class Amphibia; order Anura; family Ranidae; genus Rana; species Rana muscosa. The sequence goes on from CM055117.1 coordinate 901,490,020, forward strand.
TTACTTACCTCTTCATAAAAAGAAATCAGGTTTGTCTGACAACTTCTGTCTTTCATGAATACATGCTGTCTGTTGCTTAAAATATATTTTTTTACAGCAAGAACTTGTCTATGTAGTCTTTTATTAATCTCTCCAGTATCTTCCCAACTATAGACATTAAACTAACAGGTCTATAGTTACTTGGTAAAGACTTTGTTCCCTTTTTAAATATAGGCACCACATTGGCCCTGCGCCAATCCAGTGGTACTATCCCTGTCATTAATGAGTCCCTAAAAATTAGATACAATGGCTTTGAAATGACAGAGCTCAATTCTTTTAGGATCCATGGGTGTATGCCATCTGGTCCAGTTGCTTTATCCATCTTTATTCTATCTAAATATTTCTGGACCATATCACTTTTGAGCCATTGTGGATTTGGGGCTGTGTCACTACCACCCCCATTATGGACATGAGCTCCCCATGCTCCTTTGTATACACAGAGCCGAATAAAGTATTTAATAAATTAGCCTTCTCTTTGTCCCCAGTCACCCACTCTAGATTATTTTGTAAAGGGCCTACATGCTCAGACTTGACCCTTTTACTATTAATATATTTGGAGATTTTTTGGGGGTTTGTCCTACTATCTTTTGCAAGCTGTCATTCGTTTTAAATTTTTGCATCCTTGATTTCCTTTTTACATATTCTGTTATATTCTTTGTAACATTTAAATGACACTAGTGTTCCTTCATTTTTATATTTTTTAAAAGCTCTTTTCTTATAGTTTATAGCTTTTTTTTTCAAATAAATTTTTATTAGTAAGTCACAATATACAGAAAATGAAGCATATAATTTCATGTCAAAAAGTATGTATGTAGCAAGGCGAGAAATAAATAAAGCAAGATATATGCATCAATATATCAAAATATGTCGTATAACAATCAACCAAATATAACAATATATTTTTAATATTCCTAAAGGGGAGAGGGAAAGAAGAAGAAATAAAATAAAAAATAAAAAAATAATAAAATAAAATTAAAAAAAAGGGGGAGAAATTCTGTCTTTTCATCATCTTCTTTCCTCCCTGTCCCTTCCCTCCCCCCCCCTCCCCCCTAAGTTTATAAGAAAGTATTTCTAATAATTAAGGGTCTCCCCAAAAGAGAGGAGAGAAGGAAGAGCAGGGGGAAAGGGAAGGATACTCCCAAACATCTTCCGGAGATGAGTAGGAGCAGGTCCCTGCAGGGCAAGGATAATGTAATATAATTTAAACTAACCATATCAAGCTCTTATGTGGTATAAGAAAGAGAATGGAATTCTGTAGAACATATAAAATGAAGCCAGCAAGCCCATTGTTCAGTAAACTTTGTTGGGGAATCCCTGGATTGCTGGATCAAATCCTCCATTTCTGCAATTTTCCTAACCCTCAGAAGCCATTCGGAAATGCTGGGAGGTGAAGTGTCTTTCCAGTGGACCGGAATGCAAAGCTTAGCTGCATTAATGAGATGCAAAATTATAGATTTTTTGTATGTTGAATGAGAGAGGGAAGTATGATGAAATAAAAATTGTGCTGCTGTAAAATCTAGGGTATAAGATGTGATAAGAGAAATGAGGCGGTGAATTTCCTTCCAAAAAGGTTGCAAACGGGGACAATCCCACCAAATGTGAAGAAGTGTTCCTTGTTCAGTTTCACAACGCCAACATACAGGAAGAACACTAGGATTGAATTTATGAATAATAATTGGTGTTCTATACCACCTCGAATATAGTTTAAAGCCATTTTCTTGTGTAAGGACATTTAAAGAACCCTTATGCATGTAAGTAAAAATACGTTCCCAGTCATTTTGAGAGCGATCCATATCAAGATCATTTTCCCATTTTTTACAAGTCTCGTCTTCTTTGGAATTAAGAGCTGCAAATAATAGATTATACATATTTGAGATTAAATGTCTTTGGGGTTCAAGTTTGACACATAAGTTTTCAAAGGAGGTTTTTTTCCTGTACCATAAGGAAGATGAGTTGGAGGTAAGTAAAATTGATTTAATCTTAGCAAAATCTAAAGAAGAAATACCACAATTAGGGTATTTGAGAAGAAAATCCTCGAAAGTAATGAATTTTCCTTCGTCAAAGAAATTTTCCGCTCTAATAGAGGAAATGGGAGAGCAATCAGGGGTACAATATCTTGTGGCGATCTTAGGGAAGTCTGGGTTGTGATTAATAGGGATAAGGGGACCAGGGGATGATGAGATGTGAAATTTGTCACAGAGTGATTTGAAAATTAGCAAAGTAGGACCAGTGAGAGGGTGTTGACTAACGTTACATGGTATTTTACGAGAATTAATCCAGGGCAAGTGCTGTAATGGAAATTTAGAAGTTGTTCCTTCAAGGTCAATCCAGGCTTTCGTTTTGGAATGTAGTTGCCAGTCAACTATGCGGGTTAAATGGCAGGACCAATAATATTTCTTAAGATCAGGTAGACTGATGCCCCCGAGTAATTTAGGAGTAAGTAGTTTGTCCCATTTTATTCTGGGTTGTTTAGATGCCCATAAGAATTTAGAGCACATTGTCTTGTACGTGTTAAAAAAAGAAGCCGGCAATTTGATTGGGATGGTTTGCATTAGGTAAAGGAGTCTGGGGAGGATGTTCATTTTTATTATAGCTGCCCTCCCGAACCAGGAGAAGAGGCCCTTGTCCCACCGTAAGAGATCATTTTGTATAGTTTTAAAGATAGGGAGGAAATTTTCAGAGTATAGGTTTTGGAGTTTCAGAGGATTTTGAATACCTAAGTATGTCAGGGCTTGGTCTTCCCAACCAAAAGGGAAATTATGTTTGCATAGAGAAACAGTCTTGGGGGTGAGAGAAATATTGAGCGCTCTGGATTTTGAAAAATTTATTTGTAAGTTTGAGATTAGTTTAAAAAAGGAAATATCTTTTAGCAAGTTGGGTATCGAGATAATAGGATCAGTGAGGAAAAGTAAAATGTCATCTGCATACGCAGGTAATTTATAGTGTCTGTTTTTAATGTCAATGCCTTTAATGTCCGGGTTTTCTCTTATTCTACGAAGGATGGGTTCTAAAGTAAGTATAAAGATAATAGGGGAAAGGGGGTATCCCTGACGGGTGCCATTTGAAATGGAGAAGGCGTCCGACAGGCAACCATTTATTTTGATTCTCGCAGTCGGCGCAGAATAGAGAGCAAGGATAAAGTGAAGCATCCGATCCTTAATCCCAAGTGCTTTCAGAGCTTCTGACATAGAGTCCCAGGCCACCCTGTCGAACGCCTTCTCCGCATCAAGAGAAAGGAAGAAACCCGGAGTAGAGGCAGTAGACAACCAGTGATGAATGTCAATGGCTTTCAAAGTGTTATCCCTAGCTTCCCTCCCGGGGAAAAATCCAACCTGATCCAAAGAAATTAAGCTAGGGATAAAAGGGAGTAATCGATTAGCGAGGATTTTTGCATATAATTTTATATCAACATTGAGGAGGGAAATGGGTCTATAATTAGAGACTAGGGAAGTGTCTTTACCTGGCTTCGGGATCATAGAGATATGTGCTTCAAGAAGGTCTCTATTACTTTGGGAAGGTGTAGGAATAGAATTAAAAGTTTAAAAAAAATAAGGGATGATAGTGTCCGTGAAGGATTTATAATAGCTCACTGATAAGCTATCAGGTCCAGGACACTTGCCTGTTTTCAATCGTTTTAGGGCCTTAAGTGTTTCATCTAGAACTATTGGTGTTTCCAAATTTTCGGCGTCTGATTGGGAAATGGGATTTGGGCTATATTGTGACAAAAAAATTTTTATCAACTCTTTTCTGTGAGAGGAATGATCTATAGGGGTTGTTGTATTCAAATTGTATAATTTGGAGTATACATTTTTCAATTCTTTCGCAATATCAGATGAGGTACAAAGTTTATTACCCGAGGGATCAGATATGGAATGAATAGTTGAATCAGCCTTCTTGGATTGAAGAGCTCTAGCTAGTAATTTTCCTGATTTATTGCCGAATTCATAGAAGAGTTTGCTTGACAATGCAAATGACCGTCTGGTTCTTTTCCCTAATTCATCAAGTAGGGATTCTCTCGCTTTTTGAAGTTCTGTAAAGGTTTCAGTTGCCAGAGATTGTTTATGCTTACTCTCAAGAGAATGGATCTGATCCCAAAGATTTGCTATGCGTGCCTGTCAGGCTTTTTTCCTTTTGGAAGCAATGGAGATAAATTCCCCTCTAATCACACATTTATGTGCTGACCATAGGGTTAAAGGATGAATTTCAGGGGATTCATTCTCTTGAAAATAATGTTGTAAACGAGAATTTACAGATTTCACATTAGCAGGGTCGGTAAGAAGGGAATTATCAAGTCTCCAAATTGGGGATTTAGTGGGCATGGAAGAAAATGCAAGGGTGATCGAGATAGGGTGGTGATCTGAGAGGATCATGGGGTCTATATTAGCCGTAACTAGAGAGTCAAGGAGCGCTTGTGTTAAAAAGAAATAATCGATCCTTGAGTATCTGTTATGAGGTGGGGAAAAAAAAGTGAAATCTTTAATGTTAGGGTGTAAAGTGCGCTATGTGTCGTGGAGAGTCAGTCCTTTAAGCATATTTTTAACTGCACGAAGTGCGGTGTAAGGTAATGAAGAAGAGCCTGAGGAAGTGTCAATTAAGGGAGAAAGAGCTAAGTTAAAGTCCCCACCCAGGATAAGTAATCCAGATTGAAAGGAAGTGAGAAGTTGAACAGTGTTTCTTAAGAAGGGAATTTGTTGTGTATTTGGAACGTAAATATTAGCTAACGTAACTGGTTTATTGTATAAAGTGCCCTTTAAGAAAATGTATCGTCCATTGTCGTCAATCAAGGTATTGTACTTGAATAGGGCAATTTTTTGAAATGAGTATAGAGACACCCTTTGATTTAGAATCAGGGTTAGTAGCGTGATAAGTTATGGGGAATAATTTATTATTTAGATTCGGAATATTATTTGTTTTAAAATGGGTTTCTTGAAGAAAAACTATGTCAGTTTGGGCTTTACGTAAAAGTAGAAGTAATTTAGATCTTTTTTCGGGTACGTTTAGTCCTTTGATATTCAGAGAATATATTTTGACCTGGGGAGGAGGAAATGCTTTGTTTAGGGAAGGCATTCAGAAAATAGTAACTTCTATCGACTATAAACTAAAATTATATATATATATATATATATATATATATATATATATAAAAAAAAAATAGGAGATAAAAACTCCTTAATAAATGACCGAGAAGAAATGGGACCTGCCCCTTCTTCAATATTTATAGAGGATGGCAAGGTATAGAGGAAAGACAGTGGTCAGCCACCCGAAAGAAGCTAACCACTATAATTCACTACTATGTGGGTGTTGGAAAAAACCCCAACCGGAAGAAGGAAATGAGTGACATAACACCCCGCCGCTACAGTTCAACTAATACAAATGAAATAGTGGAATTTTAAAGGAGAGTGTACCAACATTCCAATTCTAAATGGGGGAAGAAGGGCAATATTGACCAATCATATATAAAGCACAGCAAGAGTGTTCTTTTAACTATTTTAATAACAATATAAGAGGGAAGAAGAGTCATGGCTTTTGAAAATCTGGGACTTAGCAAGGAACAAAACAGCTGACATAACTTGACCAGAAGCGATTAAGCAAAAGTAAACAGTATCAGATTAGTTAATAAAAACTAACTATAACAAATCTTAAGTTTACTGTCGGGTATAGTAAGTCAGTCACATTAGAAGTAAGTAAAGAGAGATAAAGTAAGAACTTACATAATATACGTGTGAATATACTGATATAATATTCGGACTGAATGTCTCCTTTCAAAAGGCAGAAGAATACATCCAATTACATACCAAACATGTCTATACTAAAGGTACCTTACAAACAGTGCCTATCAGGGGGCTTTTAGAAGAGAAGGATGTAAAACGGTGCATTCAAGTCCTGTAGGGTTAAATGACTTAGAATATATTGATAATGTTATGTTATTAGATATAACCATGAACAGTCAGATCAGGTGATAAGTTCTGAGTCCATTAGTAATCTCTTCGGAACCTTCTAGAGCGATGGGCCTCTAGTGGGCTCGATCCATCCTGAGATCCATTGGGTGCAGTATGAGATCTTTCCTCAGATGAGGAACGTCGTCTGCGATAGCTGGTCATCTGGGCTTCCATAGGTTCTTCAGTTCGTTGATCTTGTCTAGAAGTTGTGTGACGGAATTCCGCGTACCAGTTCGGGACATCAATCACCGGTATGCCTAGAGTGTCACAGAACGGTTTAATGTCCTCTGGTACCCTCAGCAATGCTGAACGACCTTGTGTAGTGGCTAGGAGGCCAAAGGGGAATTTCCACCTGTAAGTTATGTCTTTATCAAGTAAGACATCCAGCAGAGGTTTCAGATCTCTCCTATGTTGCAATGTTATGTTAGAAAGATCTTGGTAAATGTGAATAGCAGAGCCTCCATGGGAAATTTGGATTCTGTTTCTAGCTTTTCTAATGATCTCTTCCTTCAATTTAAAATCCACCAAGCAACAAATAACATCCCTAGGGGGATCAGTGGCTCTCCTCCTAGGTCTAAGGGCGCGATGTATATGTTCCATCTCTATGACTGACTGTGAGGATCTGTCCAATAGATCATTGAATATGCCTGTAATGGCGGCAGTAAGCTGGTCTACATCCACTGATTCAGGTAGGCCTCTAACTCGAAGGTTGTGGCGGCGTCCTCTATTGTCGAGGTCTTCTAAATGTCTATGTTGGTCTCTAAGTTGTAATGTGTGGGTATCTACCTTACGGGTCACTCGGCGGAGGACCATTCCCTGTCGTTCAGCGTTTTTTTCCACATCTTGTACCCTGTCAGCAATGGCGCGGATGTCTATGCGCAGTTCAGCAATAGCGGCTGACAGGGTATCCTTAATGTCAGCTGCCACCGAATGGAGGTCGTACAGGCTGGGGTGTTGTTGTCTCTGTGTTGAGTTTCCTTCCGGTTCAGGAGTGGATATGTGAGGGAGCGTCTCCGCCATATTAGGTGTCGAATTCTGTGAGGGGCCTTGTCGTGACGCCGCCATATTGCGCCTCTGAGACCTGGATGCACGGGGAGCGTATTGGTCACTACCGTTCGGATATCTGCGCGGAGACCGGGAACGTGAGTCAGATGAATTCCGTGAAGATTTCCCCATAGTCGTTCGACCGTATAAGTGGTAATGGGCTCTCCTTCAGGCTGAGAGAAACTGCAGCGGTGGGAGCTCCGGAGTTAAGCTGCATCTTCCATCGAGGTCAGGCCATGCCCCGTTTATAGCTTTTTTAACTTTGGCTGTGAGCCACATACTGTAGGTTTTATTTTTAGCCTTTAAAACGTATTGCCCATGGGAATATACTTTGCAGTGAGTTCACAAACAGTCTTTTTGAAGAATTCCCATTTCTGTTCTATGCCCATTGATGCCAATATTCTCTCCCAGTCTAAGTCATTGACATGTATCAGTCTGGAAAGGATTACAAAGCCATTTCTAAAGCTTTGGGACGCCAGCGAACCACGGTGAGAGACATTATTCACAAAGAGAGAAAACTTGGTAAGCCTTACCAGGAGTGGCCAGCCGACCAAAATAACTCCAAGAGCACAACGACAACTCATCAAGGAGGTCATAAACGAACCCAGAACAACATCTAAAGGTAAAGAACTGCAGGCCTTACTTGCCTCAGGTAGGATCAGTGTTCATGATTCAACAATAAGAAAGAGACTGGGCAAAAATGGCATCTATGGGAGAGTTCCGAGGCCAAAAGCACTCCTGACCAAAAAGAACACAAAGGCTCTTCTCACATTTACCAAAAAACACCTTGATTATCCCCAAGACTACGGAAGGGCCGAACACCCCCCGATTCGGTTCGCATCCAGAACATGCGAATGGACCAAAAGTTTGCGTGAACATTTGAAGACCGTTAAAGTCTACGGGACTCGAACGTGAGAAATCAAAAGTGCGAATTTTAAAGGCTAATATGCAAGTTATTGTCATAAAAAGGGTTTGGGGACCCGGGTCCTTCCCCAGGGGACATGTATCAATGCAAAAAAAGTTTTAAAAAACGGCTGTTTTTTCGGGAGCAGTGATTTTAATAATGCTTAAAGTGAAAAAATAAAAGTTAAATATTCCTTTAAATATCGTACCTGGGGGTGTCTATAGTATGCCTGTGAAGTGCTGCGTGTTTCCTGTGTTTAGAACAGTCCCTGCACAAAATGACATTTCTAAAGGAATAAAAGTCATTTCAAACTACTTTCAGCTTTAATGTAATGTTGGGTCCCGGCAATATAGATGAAAATTATTGAGAAAAACGGCATGTGAACCCCTCTCCCGGGTACCCCCCTCCCCCCCAGCCCATTACCATGCCCTTTGGGTCTTGTACGAATATTAAGGGGAACTCCGCACCCAAATTAAAAAAAGAAAAGGCCTGGGGCCCCCAGGCCTTATATACTTTGAACAGCAATATACAGGTGGTCCCAAGAAAGACAGGGACAGTAGGTTTGTTCTTAAGTTGAATCTGTTTGAATTTGGAACAGGTACATTTTGTAAGTGTTGCTCCAGCCAAAAAATCTATTTTGAATCCTTTTGGATATCATAGGGAAGGGTTATCATCATCACACCTGTAACATTTGTTTTGCTGTCTGTGTCCCTGTTCAGAAGATTTCACCTCACTTTCTGGCCCAATGACAATTGGATTTTGAAAATTTGGGGTTTTTAGGGGAACAAGGATTGGTGATAAAGCATCAGTGGAGACACCTTTTTCCCATATTAACTCTTATGCCTTGTACACACGATCGGAATTTCCGATGGAATAAAATCCGATGGAATTTTCCGTCAGAATTCCGATGAAGCTGACTTCCATCAGTCTTGCATACACACTGTCAGACTAAATTCCGACCGTCCAAAACGCGATGACTAGGGATGAGCCGAACACCCCCCAGTTCGGTTCGCACCAGAACCAGCGAACGGACCGAAAGTTCGCGCAAATTATCAAATCCCATTAAAGTCTATGGGACTCAAACGTTCAAAATCAAAAGTGCTAATTTTAAAGGCTAATATGCAAGTTATTGTCCTAAAAAGGGTTTGGGGACCCAGGTCCTGCCCCAGGGGACATGTATCAATGCAAAAGAAAGTTTTAAAAACGGACGTTTTTTCGGGAGCAGTGATTTTAATGATGATTAAAGTGAAAAAAAAGTGAAATATTCCTTTAAATATCATACCTGGGGGGTGTCTATAGTATGCCTGTGAAGTGGCATGTTTCCCGTGTTTAGAACTGTTCCTGCACAAAATGACATTTGTAAAGGAAAAAAAGTCATTTAAAAATGCTTGCGGCTTTAATGTAATGTGTGGTCCCGGCAATGTGGATAAAAATCATTGAGAAAATCGACATGGGTACCCCCCCCCAGCCCATTTGGGTCTTGTATGGATATTAAGGGGCAGGGATGAGCCGAACACCCCCCTGTTCGGTTCGCACCAGAACCTGCGAACAGACAAAATGTTCGTGTAAACTTTAGAACCCTATTAAATACAATGGACTCGAACGTTCGAAATCTAAAGTGTTAATTATAAAGGCTAATATGCAAGTTATTGTCCTAAAAAGTGTTTGGGGACCTGGGTCCTGCCCCAGGGGACATGTATCAATGCAAAAAGAAGTTTTAAAAACGGCCGTTTTTTCGGGAGCAGTGATTTTAATAATGCTTAAAATGAAAAAATAAAAGTGAAATATTCCTTTAAATTTCGTACCTGGGGGGTGTGTATGATATGCATGTAAAGTGGCGCATGTTTCCCGTGCTTAGAACTGTCCCTGCAAAAAATGTCATTTTTGAAAGAAAAAAAATGCATTTAAAACTGACTCGCGGCTATGAATGAATTGTCGGCTCCCGGCAATACATACAAAAGTCATTGAGAAAAAAAAAAAAAAAAAGCGTGGGGGTTCCCCAGAATTCAATTACCAGGCCCCTCAGATCTGGCATGGATTTTAAGGGGAACTCCACCCCAAGTTTAAAAAAAAATGGCGTGGAGTCCCCCTAAAAATCCATACCAGACCCCTTATCCGAGCACGCAACCTGGCCGGCCGCAGGGGAAAAGGGGGGGACGAGAGAGCGGCCCCCCCTCCCTCCTGAACCGTACCAAGCCACATGCCCTCAACATGGGGAGGATGTCCCCATGTTGATGGGGACAAGGGCCTCATCCCCACAACCCTTGCCCGGTGGTTGTGGGGGTCTGCGGGCGGGGGGCTTATCGGAATCTGGAAGACCCCTTTAACAAAGGGGACCCCCAGATCCCGCCCCCCCCTATGTGAATTGGTAACGGGTACATTGTACCCCTACCATTTCACGAAGAAAGCGTAAAAAAAATGTTTAAAAAAACACACAAACACCTTGAAAAAGTCCTTTATTTAAAAAAATAAATAAATAAACATTCCAGCGGTGAAATCCAGTGTCCCGCGGCGATCCCGATGTCCAGCGCTGTCCTTCATTGGTTGTGCCTGAGCGGACCTGATGGGGAACTCCCTCTCAGTATTTTAAATGTATAGACCCGCCCCTTCTAAAGTTCCCCATCAGGTCCGCTCAGCGGACGAGATGCGGAACATGAGAAGGGGCGGGTCTATACATGTATTACCAAAGTGAGAGCAGTTCCCCATCAGGTCCGCCCCCTCGGTATGTCAGACCCGCCTACGTCATTGGCTTGAGCGGGGAACTTCCTTCACTATGTAAATTTAAATTACACAGTGAAGGAAGTTCCCCGCTCAAGCCAATGACGTAGGCGGGTCCGACATACCGAGGAGGCGGACCTGATGGGGAACTGCTCTCACTTTGGTAATACATGTATAGACCCGCCCCTTCTCATGTTCCGCATCTGGTCCGCTGAGCGGACCTGATGGGGAACTTTAGAAGGGGCGGGTCTATACATTTAAAATACTGAGAGGGAGTTCCCCATCAGGTCCGCTCAGGCACAACCAATGACGGACAGCGCTGGACATCGGGATCGCCGCGGGACACTGGATTTCACCGCTGGAATGTTTTTTTTTTTTTTTTTTAAATAAAGGACTTTTTCAAGGTGTTTGTGTGTTTTTTTAAACATTTTTTTACGCTTTCTTCGTGAAATGGTAGGGGTACAATGTACCCCTTACCAATTCACATAGGGGGGGGCCGGGATCTGGGGGTCCTCTTTGTTAAAGGGGTCTTCCAGATTCCGATAAGCCCCCCGCCCGCAGACCCCCACAACCACCGGGCAAGGGTTGTGGGGATGAGGCCCTTGTCCCCATCAACATGGGGACATCCTCCCCATGTTGAGGGCATGTGGCTTGGTACGGTTCAGGAGGGAGGGGGGCCGCTCTCTCGTCCCCCCCTTTTCCCCTGCGGCCGGCCAGGTTGCATGCTCGGATAAGGGGTCTGGTATGGATTTTTAGGGGGACTCCACGCCATTTTTTTTTTAATTTGGGGTGGAGTTCCCCTTAAAATCCATGCCAGATCTGAAGGGCCTGGAATGGATATTTGGGGGAACCCCACGTCAATTTTTTTTTTATTTGCGGCGGGGTTCCCCTTAATATCCATTCCAGACCTGAAGGGCCTGGTAATTGAATTCTGGGGAACCCCCACGCTTTTTTTTTTTTTTTTATCAATGACTTTTGTATGTATTGCCGGGAGCCGACAATTCATTAATAGCCGCGAGTCAGTTTTAAATGCATTTTTTTCTTTCAAAAATGACATTTTTTGCAGGGACAGTTCTAAGCACGGGAAACATGCGCCACTTTACATGCATATCATACACACCCCCCAGGTATGAAATTTAAAGGAATATTTCACTTTTATTTTTTCATTTTAAGCATTATTAAAATCACTGCTCCCGAAAAAACGGCTGTTTTTAAAACTTCTTTTTGCATTGATACATGTCCCCTGGGGCAGGACCCGGGTCCCCAAACACTTTTTAGGACAATAACTTGCATATAAGCCTTTATAATTAGCACTTTAGATTTCTCCCATAGATTTTTCGAATTTGCCGCGAACACCCCAATTTGTTCGCTGTTCGGCGAACGGGCGAACAGGCAATGTTCGAGTCGAACATGAGTTCGACTCGAACTCGAAGCTCATCCCTATTAAGGGGAACCCCGCACCCAAATTAAAAAAAGGAAAGGCGTGGGGCCCTTGGGCCCTATATACTCTGTACAGCAGTATACAGGCGGTACAAACAAGAAAGGGACTGTAGGTTTGTTCTTAAGTAGAATCTGTTTGTAATTTAGAACTATTACATTTTTAAAGTGTAGCTCCAGCCAAAAAATCTATTTTTAAGCTTTTTGGAAAACATAGGGAAGGGTTATCACCCCTGTAACATTTGTTTTGCTGTCTGTGCACCTCTTCAGAAGATTTCACCTCACTTTCTGTCCCAATGACAATTGGTTTTTGAAAATTTGGGTTTTTTAGTAAAAAAAGGATTGGTGATAAAGCATAAGTGGAGAGGAGACACGTTTTTCCCATATTAACTCTTACAGGAGAGAATTTCCCTTCCTAGGGGTAGATTTCCTCTCACTTCCTGTTGTCTCCCTCCGTTTGCAAGTAGGAGTCGTTTGTAAGTTGGACGTTTGAAAGTAGGGGCCTGCCCTATATACTCTGCAGAAATTTGGGCCTTAGGTGTTGGTGTTGCCACAACACTGTGAGCCCTCACAGTTACTCTTGGTGGGTGCTGGAACACTCTGCTGTGAAATATTAGATAAAGAATTGTAATTACATGCCCCTGTTGAACAGGGGCAGAAAAATTGGGCCTTAGGCACAGGTGCTGGTGCCACAAACCTGCAACCTCTCACAGAAACGTTAGTTGGAGCGCAAGAATGAGCCCTGCTGCAAATTATTGCATCAAAAATTGTAATTACACGCCCCTGTTAAACAGGGTCAGAAAAAGTGGGCCTTAGGCACTGGTGCTGGTGCCACAACACTGCAACCCCTCACAGAAACTTTAGTTGGAGCGCAAGAATGAGCCCTGCTGCAAATTATTGCATCAAAAATTGTAATTACATGCCCCTGTTAAACAGGGGCAGAAATTTGGGCCTTAGGCACTGGTGCCACAACACTGCAACCCCTCACAGATCGTATAGTTGGAGCGCAAAAATGAGCCCTGCTGCAAAGAATTGCATCAAAAATTGTAATTACATGCCCCTGTTAAACAGGGGCTGAAAAATTAGGCCTTAGCCACTGGTGGCGGTCACCAGAACCAAAAATGTTCTTATAAGCTATTAGCATGAACATTGAGGAGGAAGAGGATAGTCACTCAGCATAACAGGATAGTCACTCAGCATCAGCATAGGCAGTCTTGAAGGGATCTCCAATTAAAAAAAAAAAATTGGTTATATCAGCATCAGCTGCTTGGTAGCTGGTGATCCAAGGCTGATTCATTTTTATGAAGGTCAGCCGATCGACCGATTTGGTGGACATGCGCACTCTGTGATCGGTTACAAAGCCTCCAGCAGCACTGAATGTGCGTTCCGAAAGAACGTTGGATGCAGGACAGGCCAGTAGCTCAATTGCATACTGTGCAAGCTCTGGCCATGATCAATCCTCAAGACCCAGTAACCCAGAGGATTTTCAGTGGGAAAGTTGTCCAAGTCTGATCTTGCCCCTAGGTATTCCTGCACCATGTAAAACTGTTAAGGTATGTACTTACCGAGGCCGAGATGCCGAGAGTAGTTCACCTTTGCGACTTGACGCACTCCACTTCCTGGAGGTGAGACAGGGAGTGGATGGCGAGAAGCGGCACCGGCTACCAGCAGGTGGTGGGTAATTGTAGACGGTCCGGTAGTGCTGAGTAGACTGAAGAGCAGGCTTCTAGCAGGAACTAACTGGATCGGTATAGTTCAAACAGCAAGAGTCAATAGAAGCCGGTGCAGGCTGAGTCTGGGTTGCAACTGCAGAGGTAACAGTCCCGGCTGGGGGTCTAGCACAGCAAAAGGTAACAAGTCCAGAAAATACCGGGAATAAGGCAGGAGTTCAAAGGAAACGTGGAAGTCCAAAGGTACAAGCAGGAGCTCAAGGATTGTAGACAGGCAGCAGATCCGAGTCACAGGCCGAGGGTCAAACACAAGAGAAGGCATAAGTCCGTATAACAAGCCGAGGGTCAGGTCCAGGAGAGAGATCAGAGGAATCAAGCCAGTCCGGGTCACAAGGAGATTTTCAAGGTAGTTTTCCAGAGTCTTAGGTACACAGGAAAGCTGACAAACCAGCAACTTGTCAGTGCAGCTGGGTCTCTTTAAATAGGCCCGCCTGGATTCCTATTGGTGCGCCGCCGCGCATGCGCGCGCGCTGCTGCGTCGGCGCAAAAAACCCGGGAACGTAGAAGCGTCATTCCGCCGTGCGTGCGCATTGGGCACTGATTGGTGCTGTTGGACGGAAGATTTCCCTGACAGTGCCCCCCTCCTAGGGGCAGACTCCGGACGCCCAGACTAGACATCAACTCGGGATGTTCCTTTCCTGGTGAAAGACTCTAATTAGACGGGGAGCATGTAGGTTGCTAGATGGTTCCCAAGAGTTGTCCTCCGGGGGATACCCCTTCCATTTGATTAAATACTGTAATTGCCTGCCTCTTTTCCTGCAGCCCAAGATAGATTCCACCACGTATTCGTTTTCACCATCAACCTCCACAGGTGGAGGAGGTGGCTCATCCCTTCCCGGGAAGGAGCTGGAGACTGCCGGTTTCAACAGAGACGTGTGGAAGACCGGGTGTATTCTGTAGGAGTCGGGCAGTGCCAATTCAAAGGCCACAGAGTTGATTACTCGCTTGATTTTAAAAGGGCCTATAAATCTTGGTCCCAATTTCCGTGAAGGGATAGGCAATTTGAGGTTGGTGGCGGAGAGCCATACTTCCTCCCCAACTTTGAAGATTGGATTTTCATTCCTACCCTTGTCATAGTGTCTCTTGTAAGATTCCTGGCCGTTTTGCATCATTTCCTGAAGTGTCAGAAAATTAGATTGGACAAAGGCTATCCGATCTTGAACAGCAGGAACAGAGCTCCCTGGAATGTCATCAGGGAGGAAGGAAGGATGGAAGCCAAAGTTGGCCCAAAAAGGAGTTTGACTGGTGGCTGAATGCACCGAGTTATTATATGCAAATTCAGCATAGGATAATAGAGAGGACCAATCGTCTTGTGAGGCTGAGCAAAAGCAACGGAGATATTGTTCCAGAGTTTGGTTGGTTCTCTCTGTCTGTCCGTTGCTCTGAGGGTGGTATGCCGATGATAGGCAAATCTTGACTTCTAAAGATTTGCAAAGTTCCTTCCAGAATTTCGACGTAAATTGGACGCCTCTGTCAGAGGTGATGCTCTTAGGCACCCCATGAAGCCTGATTATCTCCCGAAAAAACACTTTGGCTGTATCTGCAGCAGAGGGGGTACCGATCATGGGCACGAAGTGTGCCATTTTGGAGAGGCGGTCAATTACAACCAGAATCGTGGTAAAACCTCCAGAGGGCGGTAGATCTACAATGAAATCCATGGACACATCTGCCCATGGACGTTCAGGGATAGGCAATGCAATGGTTTGAGTAGCCCCCAACTCTTGGTTTTGGGTCCCTTATTCCATTGGCAACGGGTACAGGAGGCAACATAGGACTTGCAATCTTGCCTCCAACCAGGCCACCAGAAGGAGCGGGAGACTAGTTCCATGGTTTTTCGGGCTCCAAAGTGGCCAGCTAGTTTGTGGTCGTTTAAAGTTTTCAGAATCAGTTGCCTCGTTTCCAGAGGGATGAAGACTTTACCTTAATACCAGAGCAAGTCGTCACGCTTCTCTAGGGAAGGGGTTACTTGGTCAGGACAGTGCCTAGAGGCAGCTTTTATGGAGGTTAGTAGATCAGCCTGTGGGATGAGCAGAAAGTTTTGTGCTGATAGGATGGTACTTGGTTCCTCTGCTTGAGAGGTCTCGGGAAACATCCTAGAGAGTGCATCCGCCTTCACGTTCTTGGAACCGGGCCTATAAGAAATATGGAAATTAAACCTGGTGAAGAAGAGGGCCCATCGGGCTTGTCTGGGTCGTAGACGTTTTGCTGTTCTCAGATATTCTAGATTTTTATGATCTGTGAATATCATGACAGGGTGAGGGGCTCCTTCCAGAAGGTATCGCCATTCTTCCAGGGAGAATTTGATAGCCAATAATTCCCGGTCTCCAACGTCATAATTACGTTCCGGAGAAGTTAGTTTACGAGAGGCAAAGGCTACTGGATGAAGAAGGGATTTGGGGCCCTGCCTTTGAGAGTGGATGGCCCCAGTGGCTGACTCGGAAGCATCTACTTCCAGAGTAAACGGCAGTAGCGGATCTGGATGCTTCAATACAGGTGCTGATGTAAATGCGTTTTTTAGTTTATCGAAGGCATCCTGGGCTGCCTGTGACCAGTGGAAACGGTAGCCCTGGCGTGTCAGTTGGGTTATAGGTGCCACAATAGAGGAGAACCCCACAATGAACCTCCTGTAGAAATTGGCGAAACCTATAAACCGTTGTACCCCTTTCTTGTCTGTTGGGGCTGGCCATTCCTGGATAGCTTTGACTTTCTGCGGGTCCATTGCGACCCCATTGGTAGAAATAATAAATCCCAGAAATTGCACAGTGGTTTTCTCAAAGTCACATTTCTCGGCCTTGAGGTAAAGTCTATGTTCTCTGAGAATAGTGAGGACCTTAATGACATGGATCCGGTGCAGTTCAAGGGAGGACGAGAAAATAAGAATATCGTCTAAGTAGACTACTAGGAAGTCGTCCAGGTGTTCACGGAAAATGTAATTGACCAGGTGCTGGAAAGTGGCTGGGGCGTTGCAAAGCCCGAATGGCATGACCAAGTATTCAAAATGACCGAACCTAGATCTAAAAGGGGTCTTCCATTCGTCTCCAGCCCTGATCCGGATGAGATTGTAGGCCCCTCGAAGGTCCAGTTTAGAGAAGATCCGAGCTGATCGAAATCGTTGGAACAACTCCGGGATGAGAGGCAGCGGGTATCTGTTTTTAATAGTAATTTTATTTAATTCCCTATAGTCGATGCAGGGCCTCAGAGTCCCGTCTTTTTTTTCAACGAAAAAGATTCCGGCACCGGCTGGGGAAGAAGAGGGGCGAATTAATTTATTTTCCAGATTTTCCTCGATGTAGACCTTGAGGGCCTTCAACTCAGATTCAGACAAGGGAAAGATGCGGCCGAACGGAATTTTGGAGCCAGGCAGAAGGTCAATGGGGCAATCGTAGGGCCGATGTGGTGGTAGGCGGTCGGCCTGCTGTTTTTCGAAGACGTCCCGGAATTCCAAGTATGCTGATGGAACATGTGGTAGGTTATCCGGTTGAGGGGTTAAAGTAGCACAGACAGTTGGAAGTGCAGAGAGACAGTGTTGGGAACAATACGAAGAAGTGAAGTTAACTTCCCTTTTGTCCCAGTTTATGTGAGGCTCGTGTGCTTGCAGCCAAGGGAGGCCCAGGATGATGGGGAACATGGGAGATGGGATGAGGTCAAATCGGAGGTATTCTTGGTGGCCTGAATCCGTGATAGCAAGGACAGGTTTTGTTTCTTGCGTAATTACCCCTGAATGGGGCAGGGATCCATCTGCCAGACGAACCTGAAGATAACGGTCCTTGGTTTGCAGAGGAAAGTGAAGTTGGGAAGCAAGTGAAGAGTCCAGAAAGCAGCTGCAGGCTCCGGAATCAATAATCGCCGGTAGGCGGGTTACTCCTGCTGGTAGCTGTAGAGAAATAGAAAGAACAACGTAAGTCTGTGGTAAGCCAGAAACTTGGTAGTTCAAAGTGTCTTTGGGGGTACACTTACTAGGTCTTACTGGGCAGCTCCGAAGGAAATGGCCAGTACCCCCGCAGTAAAGACACAGATTGGCCTGACACCTGCGCTGCTTTTCTTCAGGAGAAAGAGGAGGACGAACCAGACCAAACTGCATGGGTTCAGGCTCGGAAGGAGAAGATGCTGTAGGAACTGGAATGGGTGGATAGGCAGGAGCTGATCGGGGCAAAGTCCAGTTCGGACGGGTAGTCTGGAAACGCTCAGAATGCCGTTCCCGCAGGCGTCTGTCAAGCTGAGTGACAGACTGGATCAAATCTTCCAGAGTAGTGGGAACACCAATCCTGGCCAGCTCGTCTTTAAGAGTAGTGATGAGCCGAACACCCCCGGGTTCGGTTCGCACCAGAACCCGCGAACGGACCGAAAGTTCGTACGAACATTAGAACCCTATTAAATACAATGGATGCGAACGTTCGAATTCTAAAGTGCTAATTATAACAACTATTATGCATGTTATTGTCCTAAAAAGGGTTTGGGAACCCGGGTTCTGCACCAGGGGACATGTATCAATGCAAAAAGAAGTTTTAAAAACGGTCGTTTTTCGGGAGCAGTCATTTTAATGATGCATAAAGTGAAAAAAAAAAGTCAAATATTCCTTTAAATATCGTACCTGGGGGGTGTCTAAAGTATGCCTGTGAAGTGCCACGTGTTTCCCGTGTTTAGAACTGTCCCTGCACAAAATGACACTTCTAAAGGAAAAAAAAGCCATTTAAAACTTCTTGCGGCTTTAATGTAATGTCTGGTCCCGGTAATATGGATGAAAATCTTTAAGAAAAATGGCATAGCTACCCCATGACCCCCCCCCCTACCCCAGCCCATTAACAGCCCCTTTGGGTCTTGTATGGATATTAAGGGGAACCCCGCACATAAAATAAAAAAGGCCCTATATACTCTGAACAGCCGTATACAGGCGGTGCATACAAGACAGGGACTGTAGGTTTGTTCTTATGTAGAATGTGTTTGTAATTTTGAACAGGTACATTGTTGAACTGTAGCTCCAGCCCAAAAATCTATTTTTAAACTTTTTGGGAAACATAGGTAAGGGTTATCACCCCTGTAACATTTGTTTTGCTGTCTGTGCCCCTGTTCAGAACATTTCACCTCACTTTCCGTCCCAATGACAACTGTTTTTGAAATGTGGTGTTTTTCTTGAAACAAGGATTGCTGATAAAGCATCAGTACAGAGGAGACACCTTTCTCCCATATTTATTCTTACAGGAGAGAATTTTCCTTCCTAGGGGTAGACTTCCTCTCACTTCCTGTTGTCTTCTTTCGTTTGCAAGTAGGAGTCGTTTGTAAGTTGGATGTTTGAAAGTAGGGACCTGCCGTATATACTCTGCAGAAATAGGCCCCTTAGTTGTTGGTGTTGGCACAACACTGTAAGCACTCACAGTTACTCTTGGTTGGTGCTGGAACGCCCTGCTGTCAACTATTATATCAGGAATTTTAATTACATATAATTGTTGAACAGTGGTAGTAAAAATTGGGGCTTTGATGGTGGTGCTGGTGCCACAACACTGTAAGCCCTGACAGTTACTCTTGGTGGGTGCAGCAATGGGCCCTGCTGTGAATTATTAGATCAAGAATTGTAATTGCATGCCCCTGTTGAACAGGGGCTGAAAAATTGGGCTTTTCGTGGTGGTGGTGGTGGTGGTGGTGTTGCCACAACACTGTAAGCCCTCAGAGTTACTCTTGGTGGGTGCAGGAATGGGCCCTGCTGTGAATTATTAGATCAAGAATTGTAATTACATGCCCCTTTTGAACAGTGGCTGAAAAATTGGGCCTTTCGTGGTGGTGGTGGTGGTGGCGTTGCCACAACACTGTAAGCCCTCAGACTTACTCTTGGTGGGTGCAGGAATGGGCCCTGCTGTGAATTATTACATCAAGAATTGTAATTGCATGCCCCTGTTGAACAGGGGCTGAAAAATTGGGCCTTAGGCACTGGTGGCACAACACTACAACCCCTCACAGATACTGTACTTGGAGCACAGCAATGAGCCCTGTTGCAAAGTATTGCTTCAAAAATTGTAATGACACGCCCCTGTTAAACAGGGGCTGAAAAATTGGGCCTTAGGCACTGGTGGCACAACACTACAACCCCTCACAGATACTGTACTTGGAGCACAGCAATGAGCCCTATGGCAAATTATTGCTAAAAAAATTGTAAGTACACGCCCCTGTAAAACAGGGGCTGAAAAATTGGGCCTTAGCCACTGGTGGCGGCACCCATAAACAAAAATGATCTTCCAAGCTATCATCATCAATCGTATCATTGAGGACTCGGAGGAGGAGGATAGCCAGTCAACATAACAGCACAGGCACTCAGCATCAGCATCAGTCTTGAAGGGACGTGACATGTTAAAATCAATTAGTCTGTTATATCAGCATCAGGTGTGTGGTAGCTGGTGGTGATCCAAGACTGGTTCATCTTGATGAAAGTCAGTCGATCAACCGAGTCGGTGGACAGGCGCACCCTGTGATCCGTGACAAATCCTCCAGCAGCACTGAATGTGCGTTCCGAAAGAACGCTGGATGCAGGACAGGCCAGTAGCTCAATTGCATACTGTGCAAGCTCTGGCCAGTGATCCATCCTCAAGACCCAGTAAGCCAGAGGATTTTCGGTGGGGAAGGTGTCCAAGTCTGACCTTGCCCCTAGATATTCCTGCACCATGTTTATCAGACGCTGGCGATGGTTGCTGGAACCGATCATACTTTGGGGCTGCGGACTAAAGAATTGTCTGAACGCATCGGTCAGACGGCCACCTTCCCCACCGCTCCTTCTTTGACTGGCCGAAGCCTCAGCAACTCGTTGTCCTGGACCAGGAGTTTGTAACCTCCCAGTCTCTGGGAACGCGTTGCACAGACCTTTCTGCAAGGCCTCCCGGAGTTGTCTCATCCTCTGCTCCCTCTGCGACGGTAACATAAGGTCCGCAACCTTACCCTTGTACCGTGGATCAAGGAGAGTGGCCAGCCAGTAATGGTCCCTCTCCTTGATCCGAAGAATACGAGGATCCTTCCGCAGACTTTGCAGGATCAGGGAGGCCATGCAGCGTAGGTTTGCTGAGGCATTCGCTCCGGAGTCCTCTGGGTCACTAAGGACGACATGATCCGCAGTCACCTCCTCCCAGCCACGTACAAGTCCACTGGTTTCTTGGGACTGTAAATCATCCCTAAAAGACTGCTGCTGATGATGCTGAGTGCCAGCCTCCACCTCCATGCTGACACAATCCTCCTCCTCCTCCTCCTCCTCTTCCTCTTCCTGTGCGATGGGTGGGACAGAAGGAACACTGTCTGGGTAAAGGGGGACTTGAGAGGCAAGGAAGTCCTCCTCTTCCTGCCTCTGTTCTGCCTCAAGTGCCCTGTCCATTATTCCATGCAGCGTGTGCTCCAACAGGTGGACAAGAGGTACAGTGTCACTGATGCATGCACTGTCACTGCTCACCATCCTCGTGGCCTCCTCAAATGGTGCCAGGACAGTGCATGCATCCCTGATCATGCCCCACTGGCGTGGAGAAAAAAAACCAAGCTCCCCTGACCCTGTCCTGGTGCCGTAGTCGCACAGGTACTCATTGATGGCCCTCTGCTGCGTGTGCAGCCGCTGCAGCATGGCCAACGTTGAGTTCCACCTGGTGGGCATGTCACATATAAGGCGGTTCTTGGGCAGGTTCAACTCCTTTTGCAGCTCAGCCAGGCGAGCACTGGCATTATAAGATCTGCGAAAATGCACACAGACTTTCCTGGCCTGCCTCAGGACATCCTGTAAGCCCGGGTACCTGCCCAAGAACCGCTGCACCACCAGGTTAAGGACGTGAGCCACACAGGGCACATGGGTCAGTTGTCCCTGTCGGAGGGCGGAGAGGAGGTTGGTGCCATTGTCGCAAACCACCATTCCTGGCTTAAGCTGGCGTGGCGTCAACCACCTCTCGGCCTGGCCCTGCAGAGCAGACAGGACCTCTGCCCCAGTGTGGCTTCTGTCCCCCAAACACACCAGCGCAAGCACGGCATGGCATCTTTTTGCCTGCGTACTTGCGTAGCCCCGTGAACGGCTACGGAGCACCGCTGGTTCATAGGACAAACCACAGGAAGAGGCCATGGAGGAAGAAGAAGAGGAGGGGGTGGAGGAGAGAGGTGTGTCACAACCAGTAGTAGCATTTTGGAGGCGTGGCGGTGGGACAACCTCCAACACTACTGCACCTTGTCCTGCATCCTTCCCAGCTGCCAAAAGAGTGACCCAATGGGCCGTGAAAGAAAGGTAACGTCCCTGTCCATGCCTGCTGGACCATGAGTCAGCGGTAATATGCACCTTACCGCTGACCGCCCTGTCCAGCGAGGCCAAGACATTGCCTTCCACATGCCGGTAGAGAGCCGGAATAGCCTTCCGTGAGAAAAAGTGGCGTTTGGGAACCTGCCACTGAGGAACCGCACATTGCACAAACTCATGGAAGGGGGCCGAGTCTACCAACTGAAAAGGCAGCAGTTGAAGCGCTAGCAATTTAGCCAAGCTAGCATTCAACCGCTGGGCATGTGGATGGCTGGGAGTGAACTTCTTTCGACGGTCCAGCAGCTGGGGCAGGGAAATTTGCCTGCTAGAATCGGACGTCGGTGTACTGCTAGCAGAGTGGCCGCAAGTACTTGGCTGTGACACACCTAATTCTACACCTTCATTCCTCTCAGTGCATGTTTCAGAGAGGACTGAAGTTATAGTGGGGTTGGAGATCCCAGCTGATGCGGTGCAAGGAGAGGTCCGCTTTGTTCTTTGGTGTGGGTCTTTGAGGTAGGCTTGCCAACGAGCTGCATGGCAGGTCAACATATGTCTGGTCAGGCATGTGGTACCCAAGCGGCTGATGTTTTGGCCACGCGATATACGCTTGAGACATATGTTGCAAACAGCAGCTGTGCGATCTGATGCACTAGCCTCAAAAAAGGCCCACACCAAGGAACTTTTTGAATGACGGGCAGAGGCAGCGCCCTGCACAGGCGGAGCTCTGCGGTGTGATTCCGTCGGTGTACTGCCCTTACGCTGGCCACCAAAGGGCATCCTGTCTCGTTGGAGATGTGCCTCCTCCTCATCCTCCTCCTCCTCTCTCCTATTAGGCACCCACGTGGAGTCAGTGACCTCATCATCCCCTCCCTCCTCATCACTGGAGCCAATCTGGCAGTATGCTGCAGCTGCTGGAACATGACTGCCAGATTGGTGTCCTTCTTGAGCATCCCCTCTGTCTGCTCTCACCCTACTGCCTTCCTGTAGCTGGGTTTCATCATCAGACCCTTCGAAACGCTGGGCATCCTCCTGGAGCATGTACCCAACACTGTGCTCAAACAGTTCGGGGGACTCCTCAGGAGGAGGACATGGTGGGTCTAGGGAAGGAGTGACTGATGATGAGTCTGACATTGATACCAGGGAAGAGGACGCTTTGGCAGCTGCTTTGCCAGTACCCTGAGCCTGGGTGAGAGAGGATGAGGAGGAGGAGGAGGGCTTGGTCATCCACTCTACCAAGTCTTCGGCATGATGTGGCTCAACATGTCCAGCTGCGGAAAAGAAGGACAAGCGTGTCCCATGGCCATGTGCTGATGACAATGCACCGCGTCCACGACCAGCACTGTTGCCCCCAGACACAGAGCCTGCTTGCCCTCTTTTATTGCCTCCTGACTGTCTGCCTCTCCTTGTTTGCCTTCCAGACATTCTAATAGATGGCCTGCAGGGAGATGGGAAAAAAGCAATAAGGGCTACCTTCAGGTGTCCTTCTCTGTCCCTTGAAACAAGGACTTGCACAGTGAAAGAAACTGACACTCTCCCTACCTACAGTTTTCTGTCCCTAGAAAAAATGTTTTTTTTAAGCACAATATAGCACAAGGAGAATGCACTCACTGTCCTTCCAGGTCCCTAGAAACAAGGACTTGCACAGTGAAAGAAACTGACACTCTCCCTACCTACAGTTTTCTGTCCCTAGAAAAAATGTTTTTTTTAAGCACAATATAGCACAAGGAGAATTCACTCACTGTCCTTCCAGGTCCCTAGAAACAAGGACTTGCACAGTGAAAGAAACTGACACTCTCCCTACCTACAGTTTTCTGTCCCTAGAAAAAATGTTTTTTTTAAGCACAATATAGCACAAGGAGAATTCACCCACTGTCCTTCCAGGTCCCTAGAAACAAGGACTTGCACAGTGAAAGAAACTGACACTCTCCCTACCTACAGTTTTCTGTCCCTAGAAAAAATGTTTTTTTTAAGCACAATATAGCACAAGGAGAATTCACTCACTGTCCTTCCAGGTCCCTAGAAACAAGGACTTGCACAGTGAAAGAAACTGACACTCTCCCTACCTACAGTTTTCTGTCCCTAGAAAAAATGTTTTTTTTAAGCACAATATAGCACAAGGAGAATTCACTCACTGTCCTTCCAGGTCCCTGGAAACAAGGACTTGCACAGTGAAAGAAACTGACACTCTCCCTACCTACAGTTTTCTGTCCCTAGAAAAAATGTTTTTTTTAAGCACAATATAGCACAAGGAGAATTCACTCACTGTCCTTCCAGGTCCCTAGAAACAAGGACTTGCACAGTGAAAGAAACTGACACTCTCCCTACCTACAGTTTTCTGTCCCTAGAAAAAATGTTTTTTTTAAGCACACTATAGCACAAGGAGAATTCACTCACTGTCCTTCCCAGTCCCTAGAAACAAGGACTTGCACAGTGAAAGAAACTGACACTCTCCCTACCTACAGTTTTCTGTCCCTAGAAAAAATGTTTTTTTTAAGCACAATATAGCACAAGGAGAATTCACTCACTGTCCTTCCAGGTCCCTGGAAACAAGGACTTGCACAGTGAAAGAAACTGACACTCTCCCTACCTACAGTTTTCTGTCCCTAGAAAAAATGTTTTTTTTAAGCACAATATAGCACAAGGAGAATTCACTCACTGTCCTTCCATGTCCCTAGAAACAAGGACTTGCACAGTGAAAGAAACTGACACTCTCCCTACCTACAGTTTTCTGTCCCTAGAAAAAATGTTTTTTTTAAGCACAATATAGCACAAGGAGAATTCACTCACTGTCCTTCCAGGTCCCTAGAAACAAGGACTTGCACAGTGAAAGAAACTGACACTCTCCCTACCTACAGTTTTCTGTCCCTAGAAAAAATGTTTTTTTTAAGCACAATATAGCACAAGGAGAATTCACCCACTGTCCTTCCAGGTCCCTAGAAACAAGGACTTGCACAGTGAAAGAAACTGACACTCTCCCTACCTACAGTTTTCTGTCCCTAGAAAAAATGTTTTTTTTAAGCACAATATAGCACAAGGAGAATTCACTCACTGTCCTTCCAGGTCCCTAGAAACAAGGACTTGCACAGTGAAAGAAACTGACACTCTCCCTACCTACAGTTTTCTGTCCCTAGAAAAAATGTTTTTTTTAAGCACAATATAGCACAAGGAGAATTCACTCACTGTCCTTCCAGGTCCCTGGAAACAAGGACTTGCACAGTGAAAGAAACTGACACTCTCCCTACCTACAGTTTTCTGTCCCTAGAAAAAATGTTTTTTTTAAGCACAATATAGCACAAGGAGAATTCACTCACTGTCCTTCCAGGTCCCTAGAAACAAGGACTTGCACAGTGAAAGAAACTGACACTCTCCCTACCTACAGTTTTCTGTCCCTAGAAAAAATGTTTTTTTTAAGCACACTATAGCACAAGGAGAATTCACTCACTGTCCTTCCCAGTCCCTAGAAACAAGGACTTGCACAGTGAAAGAAACTGACACTCTCCCTACCTACAGTTTTCTGTCCCTAGAAAAAATGTTTTTTTTAAGCACAATATAGCACAAGGAGAATTCACTCACTGTCCTTCCAGGTCCCTGGAAACAAGGACTTGCACAGTGAAAGAAACTGACACTCTCCCTACCTACAGTTTTCTGTCCCTAGAAAAAATGTTTTTTTTAAGCACAATATAGCACAAGGAGAATTCACTCACTGTCCTTCCAGGTCCCTAGAAACAAGGACTTGCACAGTGAAAGAAACTGACACTCTCCCTACCTACAGTTTTCTGTCCCTAGAAAAAATGTTTTTTTTAAGCACAATATAGCACAAGGAGAATTCACTCACTGTCCTTCCAGGTCCCTAGAAACAAGGACTTGCACAGTGAAAGAAACTGACACTCTCCCTACCTACAGTTTTCTGTCCCTAGAAAAAATGTTTTTTTTAAGCACAATATAGCACAAGGAGAATTCACTCACTGTCCTTCCAGGTCCCTAGAAACAAGGACTTGCACAGTGAAAGAAACTGACACTCTCCCTACCTACAGTTTTCTGTCCCTAGAAAAAATGTTTTTTTTAAGCACAATATAGCACAAGGAGAATTCACTCACTGTCCTTCCAGGTCCCTAGAAACAAGGACTTGCACAGTGAAAGAAACTGACACTCTCCCTACCTACAGTTTTCTGTCCCTAGAAAAAATGTTTTTTTTAAGCACACTATAGCACAAGGAGAATTCACTCACTGTCCTTCCCAGTCCCTAGAAACAAGGACTTGCACAGTGAAAGAAACTGACACTCTCCCTACCTACAGTTTTCTGTCCCTAGAAAAAATGTTTTTTTTAAGCACAATATAGCACAAGGAGAATTCACTCACTGTCCTTCCAGGTCCCTGGAAACAAGGACTTGCACAGTGAAAGAAACTGACACTCTCCCTACCTACAGTTTTCTGTCCCTAGAAAAAATGTTTTTTTTAAGCACAATATAGCACAAGGAGAATTCACTCACTGTCCTTCCAGGTCCCTAGAAACAAGGACTTGCACAGTGAAAGAAACTGACACTCTCCCTACCTACAGTTTTCTGTCCCTAGAAAAAATGTTTTTTTTAAGCACACTATAGCACAAGGAGAATTCACTCACTGTCCTTCCAGGTCCCTGGAAACAAGGACTTGCACAGTGAAAGAAACTGACACTCTCCCTACCTAGAGTTTTCTGTCCCTAGAAAAAATGTTTTTTTTAAGCACACTATAGCACAAGGAGCATTCACTCACTGTCCTTCCAGGTCCCTGGAAACAAGGACTTGCACAGTGAAAGAAACTGACACTCTCCCTACCTACAGTTTTCTGTCCCTAGAAAAAATGTTTTTTTTAAGCACAATATAGCACAAGGAGAATTCACTCACTGTCCTTCCAGGTCCCTGGAAACAAGGACTTGCACAGTGAAAGAAACTGACACTCTCCCTACCTACAGTTTTCTGTCCCTAGAAAAAATGTTTTTTTAAGCACAATATAGCACAAGGAGAATTCACTCACTGTCCTTCCAGGTCCCTGGAAACAAGGACTTGCACAGTGAAAGAAACTGACACTCTCCCTACCTACAGTTTTCTGTCCCTAGAAAAAATGTTTTTTTTAAGCACAATATAGCACAAGGAGAATTCACTCACTGTCCTTCCAGGTCCCTAGAAACAAGGACTTGCACAGTGAAAGAAACTGACACTCTCCCTACCTACAGTTTTCTGTCCCTAGAAAAAATGTTTTTTTTAAGCACACTATAGCACAAGCACAAAACACACTGACACTCTCCCTACCTATCCTTCTCTTTCCCTAAACTAAAGGAATCCAGGTTAAGCAAGAAAGAAATAAAAGTCACTGTCCCTGCCTATGCTGCTCTATCCCTGCTCCGGAACACATTACACTAGGCCGCCGTGCTGGCGGCCTTTTATAGTGTGGGGCGTGTACTAAACACCCTCAGCAATAATTGGCCACAGGCATCCTGCCTGTGGCCAATCATTGCTCTCCTCGCTGCCGGCGCTGTGATTGGCCAAGCATGCGGGGTCACAGTGCATGCTTGGCCAATCACAGCGCCTGGATGACACTGCGATGGCGTAGTGCATTGTGGGCCGTTCGCGTCACTCGAATTTGGCGCGAACGGCCCAAATCGTTCGATCTTCGTCGAACGATCGAACAGCCGATGTTCGAGTCGAACGTATGTTCGACTCGAACACGAAGCTCATCCCTATTTAAGAGCCTCAGACAGTCCTTGGTGATACTGGTATTTGAGGGACGTCTTATTCCAGCCAGTGTCAGCTGACCATTTCCGGAATTCTGTCGTGTAGTCCTCCACCGGCCTTCTCCCCTGGGTTAAACTGTGGAGAACAGACTCAGCTGTGGCTGATCACTTAGGATCGTCATACAGCTGCGCCATACTCTCAAAGAAGGTGTCCACGGAATCTAGTATGGGGCTGCTTTGCTCCATCAGGCCATGGGCCCAGGCCTGGGGTTCGTCGGTTAGAAGGGAGATAACGAACCCCACCTTTACCACTTCTGAAGAAAAAGTCCTGGGTTGAAGGGCGAGGTAAAGAGAACATGCGTTTTTGAAAGCCCGATATTTATTACGGACGCCAGAGAATCGTTCAGGCAGAGGGACCCTGGGTTCAGGGGTAGCCATTATTACGGTAGGGTTTGCCTGATTTTGAGACGAGGAGGCAATATTGGCAGCGGTAGCAGCTGGTGATGCTGGTCCTGTAGCTCCAGTAAGTAGCTGAAAGCGGCCATCCATTTGGACATAACCTTCTTGTAATTTCTGAACCGCAACGGTTAGCGCGGTGACCTGCTGACAGAGGGTCTCGAATGGTGAACGCACCCTGTCGGCCTCAGACATCTGGTTGGTTTGTACTGTCAAGGTATGTACTTACGGAGGCCGAGATGCCGAGAGTGGTTCACCTTTGCGACTTGACGCACTCCACTTCCTGGAGGTGAGACAGGGAGTGGATGGCGAGAAGCGGCACCGGCTACCAGCAGGTGGTGGGTAATTGTAGACGGTCTGGTAGTGCTGAGTAGACTGAAGAGCAGGCTTCTAGCAGGAACTAACTGGATCGGTATAGTTCAAACAGCAAGAGTCAATAGAAGCCGGTGCAGGCTGAGTCTGGGTTGCAACTGCAGAGGTAACAGTCCCGGCTGGGGGTCTAGCACAGCAAAAGGTAACAAGTCCAGAAAATACCGGGAATAAGGCAGGAGTTCAAAGGAAACATGGAAGTCCAAAGGTACAAGCAGGAGGTCAAGGATTGTAGACAGGCAGCAGATCCGAGTCACAGGCCGAGGGTCAAACACAAGAGAAGGCAGAAGTCCGTATAACAAGCCGAGGGTCAGGTCCAGGAGAGAGATCAGAGGAATCAAGCCAGTCCGGGTCACAAGGAGATTTTCAAGGTAGTTTTCCAGAGTCTTGGGTACACAGGAAAGCTGACAAACCAGCAACTTGTCAGTGCAGCTGGGTCTCTTTAAATAGGCCCGCCTGGATTCCTATTGGTGCGCCGCCGCGCATGCTCGCGCGCCGCTGCGTCAGCGCGTGCACCCGGGAACGTAGAAGCGCCGTCCCGCGCACGCGCCGAAGCGTCGTTCCGCCGTGCGTGCGCATTGGGCGCTGATTGGCGCTGTTGGACGGAAGATTTCCCTGACAAAAACAGACGCTGGCAATGGCTGCTGGAACCGATCATACCTTGGAGCTGCGGACTAAAGAATTGTCTGAACGCATCGGTCAGACAGCCACCTTCACCACCTCTCCTTCTTTGACTGACCGAAGCCTCAGCAACACGTTGTCCAGGACCAGGATTTTGTAATCTCCCAGTCTCTGGGAACGCGTTGCACAGACCTTTCTTCAAGGCCTCCCGAAGATGTTTCATCCTCTGCTCCCTCTGCGACGGCAAGATAAGGTCCGCAACCTTACCCTTGTAACGTGGATCAAGGAGGGTTGCCAGCCAGTAATGATCCCTCTCCTTGATCACACAAATACTAGGATCCTCTTGCAGGCTTTGCAGGATCAGGGAGGCAGCGTAGGTTTGCTGAGGTATTCGGTCCGGAGTCCTCTGGGTCACTCAGGACGACATGATCCGCAGCCACCTCCTCCCAACCACGTACAAGTCCATGGGTTTCTTGGGACTGTAATTGATCCCTTGAAGACTGCTGCTGATGCTGAGTGCTCCACCTCCATGCTGACACAATCCTCCTACTCCTCCTCCTACTCGTCCTCTTTCTGTGTGATAGGCGGGCCAGCAGGAACACTGTCTGGATTAAGGGGGCCTTGAGAGGTAAGGAACTCTGGACCTTTTATCTGCTCCTTGTAAATGGCATAATGAGGGAATAACACACACCTGTCCATGGAACAGCTGAGCAGCCAATTGTCCCATTACTTTTGGTCCCTTAAAAAGTGGGAGGCACATATACAAACTGTTGTAATTCCTACACCGTTCACCTGATTTGGATGTAAATACCCTCAACGTAAAGCTGAAAGTCTGCAGTTATCTTGTTCATTTCATTTCAAATCCATTGTGGTGGTGTATAGAGCCAAAAATAGATTTGTGTCAATGTCCCAATATTTATGGACCTGACTGTATGTCTGGTCAAGCACGTGGTGCCCAAGCGGGTGATGTTTTGGCCACGCGAGATACGCTTGAGACATATGTTACAAATAGCAGCGGTGCGATCTGATGCATTCGTCTCAAAAAAGGCCCACACCAAAGAACTTTTGGAATAACATGCAGAGACAACAACGCCCTGCACATGTGGAGCTCTGCGGTGTGATGCAGTCGGTGTGCTGCCATTAAGCTGGCCCCTGGAGGGCATCCTGCCTCGTTGTAGATGTGCCTCCTCCTTCTCCTCCTCCTCCTCCTCCACTCTCCTATCAGGCACCCATGTAGAGTCCGTGACCTCATCATCCCCTCCCTCCTCATCACTGTAGCAAACCTGGCAGTATGCTGCAGCTGGGGGAACATGACTGTCAGATTGCTGTCCTTCTTGGACACCCCCTCTCTCTGGGCTCATGTTACTGCCTTCCTCTAGCTGGGTACCATCATCGGAGCCTTCAAAACGCTGTGCATCCTCCTGCAGTATGTACCCAACACTGTGGTCAAGCAGTTCGGGGAACTCCTCAGGAGGACATGGTGGGGCTAGGGAAGGAGTGACTGATGCCATTGAGCCGAGGGAAGAGGCCACTTTGGCAGCTGCTTTGCTAGACAAAGTACCCTGAGCCTGGGTGAGAGAGGATGAGGAGGATGAGGACCGCTTGGTCATCCACTCTACCAAGTCTTCGGCATGTTGCGGCTCAACACGGCCAGCTGCCGAAAAAAAGGACAAAGGTGTCCCATGGCCACGTGCTTATGAGGATGCGCCATGTCCATGACCAGCACTGTTGCCTCTAGACACAGAGCCTGCTTGCCCTCTTTTATTGGCTCGTGTCTGCCTCTCCTTGTTGTCCTTCCATACATACTAATGGCCTGCAGGGAGATGTAGCTGCACAAAGCTAGGATGTGTGTATGTATGTATATATATATATATATATATATATATACTGATTACACTGCAGCTAGCAGAATCAATTGCCTGCCTGTAGTATTATTAGTAAGAGAACACCAGCAATTGTATTCAGGTAGATTTAGGTGCACACTGTGCAGGGGACACAGTACACTAAATTAAAATACTGCAGCTCCCTGCCTGTATTAGTATGAGAACACCAGCAATTTTATTCAGGTAGCTTTAGGTGTACACTGTGCAAAGGACACAGTACACTAAATGAAAATACTGCAGCTAGCACAATCACCTGCCTGCCTGTCAGTATATTATGAAGAGAATAACATGAACGGATCTAGCTAAACTGAATACAGTGTGTGTATATATATATATATATATATATATATATACACAACACCTAGGATGCATATATATCCTCTACACACTGTAAATGCAGCTAACTGACTCGCCTGCCTGCTCTATCTAACTCAAATGAGATGACACCAACTCTCTCTCTCTCTCTCTCTCTGTCTTTCTTTCACCGCCGCAACACACTACACAAGGCCGCCACGCAGGCGGCCTTATATAGTGTGGGGTGTGTACTAAACCCCCTGAGCCATAATTGGCGAAAGCCACCCTGGCTTTGGCCATTAATGGCTCTTTGTTCTTACCGCGCTGTGATTGGCCAAAGCATGTGGGTCATAGTACATGCTTGGCCAATCATAAGCCAGCAATCCACTGCGATGCCGCAGTGAATTATGGGCCGTGACGCGCCACTCGAATTTGGTGCGAACGGCCCATAATGTTCGAAATTCGACGAACGGTCAAACAGCCGATGTTCAAGTCGAACATGAGTTTGACTCGAACTCGAAGCTCACCCCTAGCGCTGACGTAAAACACTACGACGAGCTGAGAGAATTAAAGTTCAATGCTTCCGAGCATGCGTCGACTTGATTCTGAGCATGCATGGGTTTTTTCTCCATCAGAGTTCCACACAGACGATAGGGATTTCTAAACACCGATGGAAAAAAGTCCGATGGGGCCCACACACGATCGGAATTTTCGATGAAAAAAGTCCATCAGACTTTTTTCATCGGAATTTCCGATCGTGTGTACAAGGCATAACAGGAGAGAATTTCCCTTCCCAGGGGTAGATTTCCTCTCACTTCCTGTTTTCTCCCTCCCTTTGTAAGTAGGAGTCGTTTGTAAGTCGGATGTTTGAAAGTAGGGGACCGCCTGTATATACAGTATATACTATACGGCCTGCCTTATATACTCTGCAGAAAATTGGGCCTTTAAATGTTGGTGGTACCAGAACACTGTAAGCCCTCACAGTTACTCTTGGTGGGTGCTGAAACAGACCCTGCTGTGAACTATTATATCAAGAATTGTAATTACATGCCCCTGTTGAACAGGGGCAGAAAAATTGGGCCTTTGGTGGTGGTGGTGCTGGTGCCACAACACTGTAAGCCCTCACAGTTACTCTCTATGTGCGCAGGAATGGGCCCTGCTGTGAACTATTATATCAAGAATTGTAATTACATGCCCCTGTTGAACAGGGGCAGAAAATTTGGGCCTTTGGCGGTAATGATGGTGGTGGTGGTGGTGCCACAACACTGTAAGCCCTCACAGTTACTCTTGGTGGGCGCTGGAACAGGCCCTTCTGTGAAATAGTAGATCAAAAAATATTAATTACACGCCCCTGTTAAACAGGGGCAGAATTGCAGATGGAATCTACTCAAGTGACCACGGCTCGTGCCAGGCCGCACCACCAGGAGCGCAGTCAGCCCATCCTACGGTGACAACATGGCGGAAATCAAGGTAGTTTCATATAATGTCCGTGGTCTATGCTCCCCAAATAAGCGTAGCAAACTGTGGTGGGAGCTGAACAAGTTGAAGTTAGCAAATCCCAAGGTACAGCAATAGCCGTCCACAAAACCTGCCCCTTACAATACGCAAGTGATCTTGTAGATCCACAGGGAAGGTATGTTTTTTTTTTTTTAAGGGATCCATAGTGGGTATAAAATACACCTTTACTAACATTTATGCCCCCAACTCCAACCAATTGACCTTCCTCGAAGCTGTCCTGGACCGTCTGGCGGAATTCAAAGAGGGCTCCCTAATTTTAGGCGGTGACTTCAATGTTAGCCCAGACCCTTCACAAGACACATCGCACCGGCGACCAACACACTCCCATGCCTTCTTAAAGCGCTTCCGTAAGTCTCTCTCTACGAAGCTGGCTTGGTAGACAGCTGGAGAATCCTGCACCCCACAGATAGAGATTATAGCTATTATTCAAAGGTGCACAATGTATACACCAGAATAGATCTGCTTTATGTTGACCGACCCACTCTGGAACTGCTGCAGGGTTCGTCTATCGGACATATAAATATATCGGACCATGCTCCGATCACCGTTATTATCGCCTCGCCATTCTGGCACCCATAGGGCACCGACCTTATGGAATTGTTTTCGCGCCTGCTGGAAAGACAGGCGCGGAGACAGTTGAGGTACCTGTCGCACAGATATTACGAACACGGCAATAAATGTGGTCGTATGCTGGCGAGAGCTCTACGGAAAAAAAGGGCCCAGACACAGATACACAAACTTTGCTCCCCCTCGGGGGACTTGGTGTTTAAATCCTCCCAAATAGCTGCAGGGTTCCGTGACTACTATGCTACCCTTTACAACCTTGATGCTGATTTACCCCCAGAAGGCAAGACCGACAAGATGTGCAGAATCCACGAATATCTAACCGTGAACGGATTTCCGCCCCTGACTGAGGACCAACGAACCGACTTAGACTCCCCCATAATAATTGCAGAGATTGAAAACACCATTAAATCACTACCTAATGGGAAACGTCCAGGCCCAGATGGATACACCAAGGCGTACTATAAAAAAAAATCCCAGATGCTCACCAGCCAGATGTGCTAATACTTCAACTCCCTGACGAAAGGTAACTGTATTCCCCCAGAGACACTCTTAGCACACATCTCGGTTATTCCGAAAGAAGGGAAAGACCCCACCACCTCACAAAGCTACCACTTCATATCCCTACTGAATACTGACGTGAAGATATTGGCAAAAATCCTGGCGAACCGACTAAAACACCTCATACCCTTAGTAATCAACCTTGACCAAACAGGCTTCATCACCGGTAGGGAGGCCAGGGATAACTCAATTCGAGCGATCCAGCTCATTCACTGGGACAAGACGCAGGAAGACCCCCTTTATACCTAATACTCTCTACGGACGCAGAGAAAGCGTTTGACCGCATTGACTGGTCCTACCTACGCGCAGTACTTGACACATTAGGTTTAGGCTCCAACATGTTAACCTGGATACAGGCCCTATACACAGATCCTAGTGCACAGGTCAAAATAAATGGCACTCTCTCTTCCACATTCCCGATCAGGAACGGCACGAGACAGGGGTGCCCGCTTTCGCCCCTCCTCTTCGCATTGGCTTTAGAGCCCTTGTTGCGTGGAGTGAGGGCGAATGCAGACATCACAAGCCTGACAGTGGGTACTGTGGAACATAAGCTTTATGCCTATGCAGATGATGTACTATTCCACCTGACAAACCCCCTGATCTCACTGCCAGTCTTGCTGAAGGAGCTTCAACATTTCGGGACACTTTCGAATTTTAAAATGAACTACTCAAAGTCCGAAATCCTGCCCATATGCTTATCCCCGAACCTGGCAGACAGACTGAAATCAGCATTTCCCTTTAAGTGGGCTACGACTTCCCTCCGTTATCTAGGCATACAACTAATGGACAGTTTTGACACGCTATACGCGACAAACTACCCTAAGTTGATATCTGCTGTCAAACAAGACTTGCAACACTGGACGAAAACCGGTATAAAATAAACAGATGCGCTAAACAAAATTATATTATACGCAACCAGCAGTGATACTGGCAATAAAATGTCCAAAAAAATGCACATGTGATAATGAGTCTATAAATGAATAAAATGGTGACAATGTAGCAAAGTATCCCGTGAAGGATTGAAGACCAAGGAGGGAGATAGACCGTGGGGGGATAGGCAGTAGGAAAACCAAATCCACTGGTAAAAACACCCGTGTCCACCACCAGTATATAGGCTGCTTACCAGAGGTAAGAATCAAATGAACTTATCTGCAATTCCAGAAGGTGAAAAACCAGATCATCTCGGAGTCTGACCAGAGACTGAATCTCAGCAGGTATTCTCCAGAAAGAAAAAAGGAAGCTCGATGGTGCATTACCAAATGACAATTTATTAAAAGGAAAGGATAAAAACACTTACAAAAGTGAAGTAGAGATAAGACAAAGCGGCCGGCCGGTCCGCCGAAACCTGTCCCGTAGTGATGACGTCAGCACGTACACCTCCCGACGCACGATTCGTGTTCCTACACGTCGTCAATGGGGATCAGGTGACGTGCTGACGCATCACAAGATATAGTAACAAGGAGCCAAGCCTCACTATGAGCGGCCCATGGGTGCAGAGCAAAAAGCCAAGCCTCCATATCACCGCGCAGACTTAGCTCCAACCATAATGTGAACCAAGCCTCACTATGAATTCCAGGCAGAGGTTCACATACTGGGTAAAAAATATGACATCAGACCAAAATCAAATGGCAGAGGATGGCATATATATAAAAACCTAGAGGAAAGCCACATAATTGTAACATCATGCAGAACAAACTATTGAAAATAATAATTATAGACAAGATCAACTAATCAAATGGAAATCATCCGTGGACCTGTCATATATAAAATAATATGAAATACAATATAAAAATATATAAGAGATTATATATAAAAAAGTGGATGTAAGTATATGGTATATATTCATAAAATGAAATGGTGTAACCATCAATACAGGTCCAAAAAGACAAAAAAAAAAAAAAAACTGTATATACTCAAACCACGGGTAAAAAGAAGGAAGACACTGGTCAAACAAGATGATGTCGTATGACCAGGGGCATCGTATAGTAAATCAAAATGTAAATGTAACATGTTCACCTAAGCATAAATGGGCCACTGGGACCGTAGAATCAATGATGTCATATGCGTAGATGTAAATGCACTAAAAACAATCCCAACTAGTCTAAGAGTTATCAATGAAAGCGTTAAGATCTACTTCAACGTTCATCCCATACGGGGCATTACTCTTCAACTTATGGATCCAGGCCATCTCTAATCTGGATATGCTCCGAATCATGGAGTCACCCCTCCATTTCGGGGAATATTTATCTATCCCCAAAAATATAGTATTAGTGGGGTTCTTAGCGTGGACCTCCAAATAGTGGCGAGATACTGGATGCTTAGGAAAACCTGTAAGGATGTTCGTTATATGTTCATTAAGTCTCACACGGAGAGGTCGTTTAGTCCTGCCCACATATTGGAGTCCACAAGGACATTGCAGGAGATAAACGACTCTCTCCGTGGAACAAGTGATGTAGGGAGTGATATCAAATTCAACACCAGTGATAGTAGACCTAAACGTATTGGTGCGTCTATGTGAACAAGCGCTATATGAACATACTCTACATCTCTTATATTGATAAAAACCCACCAACTGGTCCAGGAAGGTACTTTTAACATGGGGGGATCTAAAATGTTGGGCGCTACTCTTCCTTGTAGTGAGGGAGCACCTTTATATATGCATTTTTTTGGACATTTTATTGCCAGTATCACTGCTGGTTGCATATAATATAATTTTGTTTAGCGCATCTGTTTATTTTATACCTTTTATCACTTATTTGCGATCACATATCACAGTTGCTGCTTTTATTGTATTGGTCATAGATAGCGCAGTTTCTTTTTTCCCTTTTCACTGGACGAAAACCGCCTTCACCTCGTTGGGGAGAGTAAACATTAAAAAATGAACGTCCTATCTAGAATCTTGTTCTACATGCAGATGCTCCCTGTATCCTTACCCAAAACCTTCTTCGCCCACATGTCCCACATGTTCACTAAGTTCATATGGAACTCCCAGAAACCACGCATAGCACTAGGGGTCTTGAAGCGCCCAAAGCGCTCCGGTGGTTTGGGCGTCCCAGACTTATTGAGATACTATCAGGCCATAGTCCTCCAGAGGCCTCAATTGGCGCTTTCATGACGGATCCAAACTATGGGATGCAATGAAAAAATACATGGCCGGGAGGAATCTGGCATACGCCCCGTGGCTCTCGAGGGAACACAGGGGGCTGTCAAGGGACATGTCCCCCCTGACGCATTTGTCGCTCAGGATGTGGGACAAAATTAACCGCATATTCGGTCTGGCCCCCCCGTGTCCCCGCTGGCGCCGCTGGGTGGGTACCTTTGGTTCCTCCCCGGGGAAAACACGGAGACTTCTTTGGAAAGTGGGTTGATGACAAGAATGCTAGCTGTGGGAAATTGTTAAGAAACGGCAAACTGTTACCCTACGACTCCTTAACGGGCAGGCCCGGTAAGCCGCAAATGAATTTTGGAGATATAGGCAGTTGCGCCACTTTTTTGAAACGACTGGTAGCTCAATAAGAGATATCACGTTGCTTACCCCTTTTGAGGGCCTGTTCATAGCGGACGAATCAATCTCACGAATGGTCTCGGAGTTGTACCAACTGCTGGGGTCCTCGGCCTCGGCGTCCAAACCAGTCTGTATACGGGCATGGGAGAGAGATCTGGGGCAAGAGCTCACAGGTCCTCAACTGACTCATTTATATCAGATGACTCACTCCAGCTCGGCCGACTCTAAAATGCAAAAGACAAACTACAAGTTGATGTCGCGCTGGTACAGGGTCCCCGTGGATTTGTCACGGATGTACCCTGCCAATTCTGACCAGTGCTGGCGGGGATGTGGAGGCTGAGGAACCCTTCTACATTTGTGGTGGGAATGCCCTATAATTGCACCTTTCTGGGAAGACGTTAGAGATCAGGTTAAGGAAGTTTTGGGGATAGACATCCCCCTCTCTCTGGTCCACTTTCTCCTGCACATCCCTCCCATGCCTATCAGTCGTTACAAAAAGAGCGCACTTCCCCACCTGCTTGATGCCGCTAGGCGGCTACTTACGATTTACTGGAAGAAAATGCAGATACCAAGCAGAGAGGAGTGGATACGCAGGATAAATGAGGTCAGGGGAGCAGAAGAATGGATCGCAACCTGTTGAGGTACTAGAGATGCACACACTGCCCGATGGATTCTCTGGACAGATAATTTTTCAGACCCCAATTATATCCCCTCTAGTCTGGACGAATCCCTGCTAAAGCTAGCAGACCCAATTCTGGGTCACAACAGGAATGTAAACCCCCTATGATAGGGAGCGTAGACCGCGGACATTGCTTAATATAACCATTTTTCTTTTAACACAATATCCTGGTGACAGGTGGTCCGGTGCGGACGGGGTGAGTCCCTCATGCGTCTGTGGTGAGATTCCGATCTTTCTCTCTCTCCCCCCCTATTTCCTTTTAAATCCCCCCCCCTTTATTTTCTATAAGGTTAAGCTCTTTTACAGTTTTTGCTGTTGACAAGGTTGATGGTTGATGCCTCCGAAATGCTGAGATGGCTGTGTGCCGCAGGGCTTATAGCCCACGCGTACGCACCCTGAGTGACAGCATCAGCGCTGTGACTCTCAATAATGTGAGATGCGGGGACTAAGGGGGGCTTGGGCCTGTGGGACATGCCGGGGGCGGTTGTTGGAGGCCTTGAATGGAACCCCCCCTCCGGCGTGGACCCTGAGTAGGATCGCCCCGGGGACCGCCTAAGGTGGTTCCCCACCTGTGACAATACCAGAGCCCGAGCTGCACTGTGCTTAGATAACTGAGGAGGGTAGGCAAGCCATCCACCCTACTCTTAAGAATAACCTTCTTATGCTTTACTTGTTTTGGCCACCTTCAGATATTTTTTCTTGTTTTCTTTGTTGTTTTGTTGTAATAGGGAAAATGTCCGTCACTGTTACTAACGAGTCTTGCTTAATTGTAAGCTGTGACTGAACTCAATAAAAACGTTTTACAAAAAAACAGGGGCAGAAAAATTGGGCTTTAGCCACTAGTGCCGGTGCCACAACACTGCAACCCCTCACAGATACTCTAGTTGAGCGCAGAAACGAGCCCTGCTGCAAAATATTACAGCAAAAATTGTAATTACACGCCCCTGTTAAACAGGGGCAGAAAAATTGGGCTTTAGGCACTGGTGCTGGTGCCCAGAACCAAAAATATTCTTAGAAGCTATCAACATGAACATTGAGGAGGAATAGTATAGTCACTCAGCATAACAGGATAGTCACTCAGCATCAGCATATGCAGTCTTCAAGGGATCTCATTCATAAAAAAAATAATCGGTTACATCAGCATCAGGTGCTTGGTAGCTGGTGATCCAAGACTGATTCATTTTTATAAAGGTGAGACGATCAACTGAGCCGGTGGACAAGCGCAATCTGGGATCGGTTACAAAGCCTCCAGCAGCACTGAATGTGCGTTCCGAAAGAACGCTGGATGCAGGACAGGCCAGTAGCTCAATTGCATACTGTGCAAGCTCTGGCCAGTGATCCATCCTCAAGACCCAGTAACCCAGTGGATTTTCGGTTGGAAAGGTCTCCAAGTCTGATCTTGCCCCTAGGTATTCCTGCACCATGTAAATCAGACGCTGGCGATGGTTGCTGGAACCGATCAGACCTTGGGGCTGTGGACTAAAAAATTGTCTGAACGCATCGGTCAGACGGCCACTTTCTCCACCGCTCCTTCTGTGACTGACCGAAGCCTCAGCAACACAGGAAATTGTAACCTCCCAGGCTCTGTAAACGCATTGCACAAACCTTTCTGCAAGGCCTCCCGAAGATGTTTCATCCTCTGCTCCCTCTGCGAAGGCTGGATAAGTTCTGCAACCTTACCCTTGTAACATGGATCAAGAAGGGTTGCCAGCCAGAAGTGATCCTTCTCCTTGATCACACGAATCCGATGGTCCTTTCGCAGGTTTTGCAGGATCAGGGAGGCCATGCAGTGTAGGTTTACTGAGGCATTCGAACCGGAGTCTTCTGGGCCACTAAGGGTGACATGATCCGCAGCCACCTCCTCCCAGCCACGTACAAGTCCATGGGTTTCTGGGGACTGTAAATGATCCCTTGAAGACTGCTGCTAATGCTGAGTGCTAGGCTCCACCTCCATGCTGACACAATCCTCATCCTCCTCCTCCTCTTCCTGTGTGATAGGCGGGCCTGCAGGAATACTGTCTGGATAAAGGGGGCCTTAAGAGGTAAGGAAGTCCTCCTCTTCCTCCCTCTTGTCTGCCTCAAGTGCCCTGTCCATTATTCCACACAGCGTGTGCTCCAACAGGAAGACAAGAGGGACAGTATCACTGATGCATGCACTGTCACTGCTCACCGTCCTCGTGGCCTCCTCAAATGGTGACAGGACAGTGCATGCATCCTTGATGATTAGCCACTGGCATGGCAAAAAAAAGCCAAGCTCCCCTGACCCTGTCCTGGTGCCATACTCACACAGGTACTCATTGATGACCCTCTGCTGTGTGTGCAGCCGCTGCAGCATTGCCAACGTTGAGTTCCTGCAAAAATAATAATAAATGCGCAACCTTGTGACTAGCAACCAACGTGCCAAGATGATATATGTGTATATATAAACTCATGAATTATATGAACACAAACAATAAAAAAGATAAACTTAATGAGTGAATGTGTGAAACCACACTCAGGAAGTCCATTCACTTCTACTGCCAAACTGTCACAACAGCAGAAAAAACAAAAACTTCACATAAGCAAAAAAAAGTGTCCATTGATGAAGCAAACAACCAGCATATATCGAGGGATGGTAGAACTTCAAAGATTAAACTTCACTTCAGCAGAACTATACAAACAGGAGGCTTACCGAAACAGATGGGTCCCTGTCACGGGGATCAAACGGGCTCAGCAACTACACCAGATCCAGGTGTCACCCCACTCACTGATCTGCGACTGTTAGTGCGCCTTCAGTCCGTAGGAACGCTCGTACAGCGTGATGAATACCAATTTTAAGGGGAGAAATAAAGAAGCTTCATGGTGCAATAGGTTGGTAAAAAAATCGAATACCCTTTATTTGACAAGCGGGTAGATTGACATCCATGCGAAGATAGAAACAGAACT
Source organism: Rana muscosa (assembly GCA_029206835.1). NCBI lineage: Eukaryota > Metazoa > Chordata > Amphibia > Anura > Ranidae > Rana > Rana muscosa. The sequence goes on from CM055117.1 coordinate 901,531,158, forward strand.
TTTCAAAACAGCACTGTAACCCCGCCGTGGCGAGAGCCAATCAGCTGGGGGCGTGGTGACATCTAGATCCCGAGCTCCACCCTAGGTGGTGTTTCCCCGTAAGAGGCGTCATCTGGGAAAGAAGGCTGCTGAGACGTTGAGTTCCACCTGGTGGGCATGTCACAGATGAGGCGGTTCTTGGGCAGGTTGCATTCCTTTTGAAGGTCAGCCAGCCGAGCACTGGCATTATATGACCGGCAGAAATGCCCACAGACTTTCCTGGCCTGCCTCAGGAGATCCTGTAAGCCTGGGTACCTGCACAAGAACCGCTGCACCACCAAATTAAGGACATGAGCCAAACAGGGAATATGGGTCAAGTGTCCCTGTCGGACTGCGGAGAGGAGGTTGTCACAAATTGCCATTGTCACAAACCATCATTGCTGGGTAAAGCTGGCGTGGCATCAACCACCTCTGAGCCTGCTACTGCAGAGCTGACAGAATCTCTGCCCCAGTGTGGCTCCTGTCCCCTAAGCAGACCAACTTAAGTACTGCATGTTATTTTTTTGCCTGAGTGCTTGCGTAGCCCCTAGAACGCCTACTGAGCACCGCTGGTTCTGAGCATAAATATGCATAGGAAGAGGCCATAGAGGAAGAAGAAGAGGGGGTGGAGGAGAGAGGTGTGGCAGAATCACCACTACCAGCATTTTGGAGGCGTGATGGCGGAACAAGCTCATACATTATTGCACCCTGTCCTGCAGCCTTCCCAGCTGCCAGCAGAGTTACCCAGTGTGCCGTGAAAGAAAGGTAACATCCCTGTCCATGCCTGCTGGACCATGACTCAGCGGTAATATGCACCTTACCGCTGACCGCCCTGTCCAAAGAGGCCAAGACATTGCCTTCCACATGCCAGTAGAGAGCTGGAATGGCCTTCTGAGAAAAAAAAATGGCGTTTGGGAACCTGCCACTGAGGTACCAGATTCTCGAAAGTGGCAGAGTGTACCAGCTGAAAAGGCAGCAGTTGGAGTGCTAGCAATTTAGCCAAACTAGCATTCAGCCGCTGAGCATGTGTATAGCTGGGACCGAATGTCTTTTGCCGGTTTAGCAACTGGGGTAGGGAAATTTGCCTGCTACAATCGGATGTTGGTGTTCCGCTAGCAGATTGCCCGGAAGTGCTTGGGACACCTAATTCTACAACTTGATTCCTCTCAGTGCAGGTCTCTGAGAGGACTGAATTTATAGTGGGGTTGGAGATCCCAGCTGATGAGGATCAAGGAGAGGTCCGCCTTGTTCTTTGGTGTGGGTCTTTTAAGTAGTGTTGCCAACGGACTGCGTGGGAGGTCGACATATGTCTGATCAAGCATGTGGTGCCCAAGCGGCTGCTGTTTTGGCCACGCTTGATACGCTTCAGACATATGTTGCAAACAGCAACGGTGCGATCTGCTGCACATGGCTAAAAAAAGGCCCACACCGAAGAACTTTTGGAAAAACGCATGGAGTCAGCAGCGCCCTGCACATGCGGAGCTCTGCGGTGTGATGCAGTCGGTTGGCTGCCTTTAAGCTGGCCCCTGGAGGGCATCCTGCCTCATTGGAGATGTGCCTCCTCCTTCTCCTCTCTTCTATCAGGCACCCACGTAGAGTCAGTGACCTCATCATCCCCTCCCTCCTCACCACTGGAGCAAACCTGGCAGTATGCTGCAGCTGGGGGAACATGACTGCCAGTTTATTTTCCTTCTTGGGCACCCCCTCTCTCTGGGCTCACTTTACTGCCTTCATCCTCAACTTGGGTACCATCATCAGAGCCTTCAAAATGCTGCGCATCCTCCTGCAGCATGTACCCTACACTGTGGTCGGGGGAGGAGTGACTGATGACATTGAGCCAATGGAAGAGGCCGCTTTGGCAGCTGAATTGGCAAACAAAGTACCCTGAGCCTGAGTAACAGTGGATGAGGAGGATGAGGATGGCTTGGTTGTCCACTCTACCAACTCTTCTGCATGTTGTGGCTCAACACGGCCAGCTGCCTAAAAAAGGACAAGCGTGCCCCGCGGCCACGTGCTGAGGATGCACCGTGTCCACTGCCAGCACTGTTGGCTGTAGACACAGAGCCTGCTTGCCTTCTTTTAGTGGCCTGTGAGTGTCTGCCTCTCCTTGGTGGCCTTCCAGACATACTGTACAATTAGATTAGCAAAACGACGCCTGAAGTTTACTAAAAACAGTACACCAGAAATGGCCTACAGTCAGGAGGCTTGGCTGGACTACAATGCAGTGGATATATATTTTATGAACTGCAGCTCACTGAGTCACCTGCCTGCCTGAAAGTGTCTTTGAACACGTACACCAGGAATGGCCTACAGTCAGGTATAGGCTTGGCTGGTCTACAGTGCAGTGGATATATATTTTATGACCTGCAGCTCACTGAGTCACCTGCCTGAAAGTGTCTTTGGACACGTACACCAGGAATGGCCTACAGTCAGGTATAGGCTTGCCTGGACTACAATGCAGTGGATAAATATTTTAAGAATTGCAGCTCACTGAGTCACCTGCCTGCCTGAAAGTGTCTTTGAACACCACCCCAGATCATGGCGTCTGCCATTTATGTACCCTCTCCCGGCATGCACAGCAGGCAGAACCCGCCCACCGCATGGCAGCCGAGAGAGGACACCCAATCACACCGCAACGCCACCTGTGGTTCTTCCCAAGACCTCCAAGGAGGACCCCTGGTGGCGAAGTTGCCCATTTGGCCCTGCTGGCCGGGGGGTGCGTGAACTGGTCGAGGAGTCTCGGGCACCTTTAGCCCGAGGCTACAGAGTTCCATGTAGGCCCAATACCTTCAACTGGGTATACAAAACCAACCACTGGAGTCCCAGGGAACCCAAGGGAGCGTGGCCCGCTCTGAAACAGAGGAAACCGGGGGAGGACCTGTCCGAGGGATCGGTGAAGGAAATCACGGTCTCGGGAAGGCCTGGTTGCCTATCAGAGGGAAGTATTCGTGAGTTGCAAGATAGCTCCTGTAGTGTGCCCCATTGGCACCTATGGTCTCTAATAATATACAGGCGTTATGAAGTTTTAAATTCAGGAACCAAAGGATTCTGTGGCAGAGGATCTCCTGAACTTGTCCGTGAAGGGGACTTAAACTAAGTGTCATGTTCGTGCTTCACTCCGGCTGCTAGAACTGTGAGAGGGATCTATCCGGGTGAGCAATACCCACTCAGACTTGAGTGGAGAATAGGGTGACTGGGTGCCGCATGCCTGAACCTAATTCCCTACTAGATTCTATTGCTGTCTTCAACCTTTCTCCCAAAGTTATTTCAAGCAGAAGAAAATAAACTCATTTGTTGGAGTTTGATTACTGTCTGGACATTGGCTTCTTTCGGGGAAGAATAAACTTTTCCCTACATTCTAGGGACAAGAACCAACGGAGGGAGGTAACTCGCTGCAGGACTCAAAATTGCAAGAACACCGCTCAACCTCTTATACCAGGAGGATACGGGCATGTGGAATGGTGTGCCTTTTTGCTCCTGCAAGTGAAGGTAGGCAGGAAAAAAGGGTCTGTGTGCTACACGTGGGGGCTCGAGTCCGGGATGTTTTGCAGCTACCCCCCTGGAAGTTGAACTATTTTTCCCGTGTATGATGTGGTTCTGTAAAAATCGCCCATTTGGGAAAAGTTGAACTGCGTCATTTGTGTGTAAAATGGAGAAGGCCTGTACTGGACTTTTCTAACTGCGTAGTTCGTGGGCGTGCCTCAAACATAGAAAAGCCTGCGAGCTACGTGCAGAAAAGAAAAACACCAACTTGTGTGTTGCACGTGGCGCATTGGCGCCAAAGGTACAGTATGAGCTGGATCATTGGAGGAGAAGTAAGATGGCCGCTGCCCCATGGACTTCCGTTACATCGGGACCTCGGATGTTCCAAAACCCCCCAACCATGGACATTGCTTCCCTCACTGCCCCCCTGACGGACACAGGGATCCAGCCGAAGCCTAGAGGCCGCTTCGCTCTCTATGTCTGCAGAGATGTGGAGGCCCTGGGCATGCTCTGTCCCAGATGTCAAGGACTAGCGGTGCAACTACGGCCTTTTGGAAGGTGCGCCATCTGTGGAGAGTTCCTCTTCGAAGTGGACCAACCTACTGAGAAACCCCGGGTCTACGAGATCAACTACCATCACTTCCGAGGAAGAAACCTGTACTCCCACACTTGAGCCCACGCGCACCGCGTTGGCTGACACGGATGTGGCCAATAGAGATGACTCAGCTGCCACTGAGCCATCGGCGGATACCGGAGCGGATGCTGTCTCCGCCACAACCGAGACCTCCATTCCGCCCGCCAAACAAAAAGTGGGCTATGTTAAAGCCTCCCGCGGCCGCGGTCTAAGCCTGCCCCAGCGCCTGCCTGAACCGGAACTCCAAGTCAGAGGGACCTCCAGGAGATCCACGTCAGGGGACGGTAAGGAGGCTGGGGGAACTGTGACATTGAGTTTGTCGGGGAAGGAAAATAAGCTCATACGCCACACCACTGGGGATGTGTGGACAGCCAGCTCGTGGAAACTCTCTATTTTTGGGGACAATGTGTCTGTGTCCACCACAAACTATCTGCTGGCAGAGGAGTATGACACCTCCGATATGGAATCATCGTCAGATGTGGGGGATGACTACGAGATTGACGAGGTTTACATTAAAAAGGGATGGGACAAAGTTCAAGGGACTTCACCCCGCAGCCTTAGGGAACTCTCGCCAATGGACTCTACACCTAGAGTGAAAGCCCCTGCCCTAAAGGAAGAAGTCATACCCACACCCGCTCTGCCTGCACCTGCATTATCCGTGCCTACTGCTACGGAGGGACGTCCGCCGTTGCGGCCACCCTTGCCACAGTTGGAGCCAGTTCAAATAACAAGGTCCCCGGATGCTATTGTTCTTCCTGGAGCAGGAGATCAGGCGACCATGCCACCTTTAGCCCGGTTACAGCGGCTCCTAAATAGGAAAGTTGCTGTGGAATATGAGTGGGAATACCCCTACGTTCCCAAAGAATTGCTCTTTGAAATCGAGGCCTACAGGGAACGTTGGTACGCAGCAACGTACTGGCATGTTGCTGGACTTTGAATGGTTATACCAGAATGATGCCTGCGGGTTTAGGTATCATCTTGGTATCATTCACTTCAGCCAGCGGCCGGCATTCATGTAAAAGCAATCCTAGCGGCTAATTAGCCTCTGGACTGCTTTTACAAGCAGTGGGAGGGAATGTCCCCCCCCCCGGATATAAAAAGCGCCATTGGGAAATTGGGAAAGCATTTTATCACATCGATCTTGGTGTGGTCAGATGCTTTGAGGGCAGAGGAAAGATCTAGAGTCTAATAGACCCCATTTTTTTCAAAAAAAGAGTACCTGTCACTACATATTGCTATCATAGGGGATGTTTACATTCCCTGAGATAACAATAAAAATGATAAAAAAAAAAAATGGAAGGAACAGTTTAAAAATAAAATAAAAAAGCAAAATAAATAATAATAATAAAAAAAAAAAACACCCCTGTCCCACCCTGCTCTTGCGCAAAGGCGAACGCAAGCGTCGGTCTGGCGTCATATGTAAACAGCAATTGCACCATGCATGTGAGGTATCACTGCAAAGGTCATATTGAGGGCAGTAATTTTAGCAGTAGACCTCCTCTGTAAATCTAATGTGGTAACCTGTAAAGGCTTTTAAAGGCTTTTAAAAATGTATGTAGTTTGTCGCCACTGCGCGTTTGTGTGAAATTTTAAAGCATGTCGGGTTTGGTATCCATGTAATCGGCCTAAGATCATCTTTTTTATTTCATCAAACATTTGGGCAATATCGTGTGTTTTAGTGCATTAAAATTAAAAAAAGTGTATTTTTTCCCCAAAAAATGCGTTTGAAAAATTGCTGCGCAAATACTGTGTGGAAAAAGAAAATGCAACACCCACCATTTTAATCTGTAGGGCCTTTGCTTTAAAAAAATATATAATGTTTGGGGGCTCAATGTAATTTTCTTGCAAAAAAAAAAAAATGTTTTCATGTAAACAAAAAGTGTCAGAAAGGGCTTTGTCTTCAAGTGGTTAGAAGAGTGGATGATGTGTGACACAAGCTTCCTAATGTTGTGCATAAAATGCCAGGACAGTTCAAAACCTCCCCAAATGACCCCATTTTGGAAAGTAGACACCCCACGCTATTTGCTGAGAGGCATGTCGAGTCCATGGAATATTTTATATTTTGACACAAGTTGCGGGAAAAATAATTTTTTTTTTTTTTGCACAAAGTTGTCACTAAATGATATATTGCTCAAACATGCCATGGGCATATGTGGAATTACACCCCAAAATACATTCTGTTGCTTCTCCTGAGTACAGACATACCACATGTGTAAGACTTTTTGGGAGCCAAGCCGCGTACGGGACCCCAAAACCCAAGCACCGGCTTCAGGCTTTCTAAGGGTGTAAATTTTTGATTTCACTCCTCACTGCTAGGGTTGAGCGGACCCGAACTGTAAAGTTCGGGTCCGTACCGAACTTTTGGGTTTTTGGGTCCCGGACCCGAACCCGAACAATTGACTGTATGTTCGGGTTCGGGTCCGGTGTTCGGCAATATGCATGTAAAGTCGCGCTTGTTTCCCGTGCTTAGAACTGTCCCTGCACAAAGTGTAATTTATGAAGGAAAAAAAGTCATTTAAAACTCACTCGCGGCTATAATGAATTGTCAGCTCCCGGCAATACATAGAAAAGTCATTGATATAAAAAGAAAAAGTGTGGGGGTTCCCCCAAATTCAATTACCAGGCCCTTCAGGTCTGGTATGGATATTAAGGGGAACCCTGCCGCAAATTAAAAAAAAAATGGCGTGCGGTTCCCCCAAATATCCATACTAGGCCCTTCAGGTCTGGTATGGATTTTAAGGGGAACTCCACCCCAAATAAAAAAAATGGCGTGGAGTACCCCCAAAAATCCAGACCAGACCCTTTATCCGAGCACGCAACCTGGCAGGCCGCAGGAAAAGAGGGGGGGACGAGAGAGCGCCCCCCCCTCCTGAACCGTACCAGGCCACATGCTCTCAACATGGGGAGGATGTCCCCATGTTGATGGAGACAAGGGTCTCATCCCCACAACCCTTGCTCGGTGGTTATGGGGGTCTGCGGGCAGGGGGCTTATCGGAATCTGGAAGACCCCTTTAACAAAGGGGACCCTCAGATCCCGGCCCCCCCTATGTGAATTGGTAATGGGGTACATTGTACCCCTACCAATTCACAAAGAAAGTGTAAAAAATTGTAAAAAAAATACACAGACACCGTTGGGAAAGTCCTTTATTTAAAAAAAAAAAAAAAAAAAAAAAAACATTCCAGCGATGAAATCCAGTGTCCCACGGCAATCCGATGTCCGGCGCTGTCCACACGAAATGTCATTGGCTGAGCCTGAGCGGACCTGATGGGGAACTTCCTCCGCAGTGTAATAAATGAATAGACTCGCCCCTTCTAAAGTTCACCATCAGGTTCGCTCAGCCAATGACGTAGGTGTAAGGCTGAGGACCCGATGCGGAACGTGAGAAGGGGCGGGTCTATTCATTTATTATACTGCGGAGGAAGTTCCCCATCAGGTCCACTGATCCAATGACGTAGGCGGGGTCTGACATACGAGGGGGTGGACCTGATGGGGAACTTCCTCCACAGTTTAATACATGAATAGACCCGCCCCTTCTCACATTCCGCATCAGGTCCTCAGCCTTACACCTACGTCATTGGCTGAGCGGACCTGATGGGGAACTTTAGAAGGGACGGGTGTATTCATTTATTTCTATTAGAGTAAAGTTCCCCATCAGGTCCGCTCAGCCAATGACGTAGGTGTAAGGCTGAGGACCTGATGCGGAACGTGAGAAGGGGCAGGTCTATTCATGTATTACACTGTGGAGGAAGTTCCTCATCAGGTCCGCCCCCTCGTATGTCAGACCCCGCCTACGTCATTGGATGAGCGGACCTGATGGGGAACTTCCTCCAGTATAATAAATGAATAGACCTGCCTCTTCTCACGTTCCGCATCAGGTCCTCAGCCTTACACCTACGTCATTGGCTGAGCGGACCTGATGGGAAACTTTAGAAGGGGCGGGTCTATTCATTTATTACACTGCGGAGGAAGTTCCCCATCAGGTCCGCTCAGGCTCAGCCAATGACGTTTCGTGTGGACAGCGCTGGACATCGGATCGCCGTGGGACACTGGATTTCATCGCTGGAATGTTTTTTTTTTTTTTAATAAAGGACTTTCCCAACGGTGTCTGTGTATTTTTTTTTACATTTTTTACACTTTCTTTGTGAAATGGTAGGGGTACAATGTACCCCATTACCAATTCACATAGGGGGGGCCGGGATCTGGGGGTCCCCTTTGTTAAAGTGGTCTTCCAGATTCCGATAAGCCCCCTGCCCGCAGACCCCCACCGGGCAAGGGTTGTGGGGATGAGGCCCTTGCCCCCGTCAACATGGGGACATCCTCCCCATGTTGAGGGCATGTGGCCTGGTACGGTTCAGGAGGGGGGGGCGCTCTCTCGTCCCCCCTCTTTTCATGCAGCCTGCCAGGTTGCGTGCTCGGATAAAGGGTCTGGTCTGGATTTTTGGGGGTACTCCACGCCATTTTTTTTTTATTTGGGGTGGAGTTCCCGTTAAAATCCATACCAGACTTGAAGGGCCTGGTATGGATATTGGGGGAACCGCACGCATTTTTTTTTTCAATTTGCGGCAGGATTCCCCTTAATATCCATACCAGACCTGAAGGGCCTGGTAATTGAATTTGGGGGAAACCCCCACGCTTTTTTTTTTTTTATCAATGACTTTTCTATGTATTGCCGGGAGCCGACAATTCATTATAGCCGCGAGTGAGTTTTAGATGACTTTTTTTCCTTCAGAAATTACACTTTGTGCAGGGACAGTTCTAAGCACGGGAAACAAGCGCGAATAGTCCTCAGAAGTTCGGGTCCCCATTGACTTCAATGGGGTTCGGGTTCAGGGTCAAGTTCGGTCCCCAACTCAAACTTTTTTCCGAAGTTCGGCCGAACCCGTTGAACCCGAACATCCAGGTGTCCGCTCAACTCTACTCACTGCCTGTCACAGTTTCGGAGGCCATGGAATGCCCAGATGGCACAAACTCCCCCAAATGACCCTATTTTGGAAAGTAGACACCCCAAGCTATTTGCTGAGAGGTATGGTGAGTATTTTGCAGATCTCGCTTTTTGTCACAAAGTTTTGAAAATTGAAAAAAGAAAAAAAATATATTTTCTTTCTTCATTTTCAAAAACAAATGAGAGCTTTAAAATACTCACCATGCCTCTCAGAAAATAGCTTGGGGTGTCTACTTTCCAAAATGGGGTCATTTGGGTTTTTTTTTGTGATATCTTGGCATTTTATGGCCTTCAAAACTGTGATGAGTAGTGAGGAGTGAAATCAAAAATTTGCGCCCTTAGAAATCCTGAAGGCGGTGATTGGTTTTCGCGGCTAGGCTCCCAAAAAGTCCCACACATGTGGTATCCCCGTACTCAGGAGAAGCAGCAAAATGTATTTTGGGGTGTAATTCCACATATGCCCATGGCATGTGTGAGCAATATATCATTTAGTGAAAACTTTTTGTAAATTTTCATTTTTTTTTTGTCATTGTTCAATCACTTGGGACAAAAAAAATATTCAATGGGCTCAACATGCCTCTCAGCAATTTTCTTGGGGTGTTTACTTTCCAAAATGGGGTCTTTTGGGGGGGGGTTTGTACTGCCCTGCCATTTTAGCACCTCAAGAAATGAGATAGGCAGTCATAAATTAAAAGCTGTGTAAATTCCAGAAAATTTACCCTAGTTTGTAGGCGCTATTACTTTTGCGCAAACCAATAAATATACGCTTATTGACATTTTTTTTACTAAAGACATGTGGCTGAATACATTTTGGCCTAAATGTATGACTAAAATTTAGTTTATTCGATTTTTCTTATAACAAAAAGTAGAAAATATCATTTTTTTTTCAAAATTTTCGTTCTTTTTCCGTTCATATCGCAAAAAAAATAAATAGCAGAGACAATCGAATACCATTAAAAAAAGCTCTATTTGTGGGAATAAAAGGACGCAAATTTAGTTTGGGTACAACTTTGCATGACCGCACAATTACCAGTTAAAGCAGAGCAGTGCCAAATTGTAAAAACACTTCTGGTCTTTATGCTACGTATTGGTCCGGGGCTTAAGTGGTTAATGTGCCATCATTTTCTTTGGTGATTATAATATCCCAAAAATTGACACATGATGCACTGTAAGTCATTGTGAAGTTCAAATTATAGATGTTTTGATTCATGGTGGCAATACAAGACATAAGTAGTTCCGGTGATCCTGCCCATATGATAAAAATGTCGTCTATGTAACGATGCCAGCTGATGATGTGTTGTGTGAACATCAGCAAAGCATCGTTAGACAGAAAGGTTTGTTCCCACTCCCCCAGGTACATATTGGCGTAGGATGGGGCACAAGAAGTCCCCATCGCTACGCCCTGTACCTGGAGGTAGTGGGAACCATCAAAAGAAAACACGTTATGTGTTAAAATTAATTGAAGGGCCGAGAGTAGAAATAAATTGAAGGGACGGTTGTCCCTATAAGATTGCAAAATGACACGACCGATTACTTTGATGCCCTGCTGGTGAGGGATGGAGCTGTAAAGAGCTTCAACATCAACAGTCACCAGCAGGGCATCGAGTGGTATCACCATACCATTCAGTTGCTGTAGCAAGTCTATGGTATCCTTTACAAAGGAAGGTAAATTGCTGACGTATGGACGTATTTTTTCATCAAATACGTTTGTCAAATGCAGCTTTTCCACGCGGCACCGGTAGGGGCGCTATACGTCTCATTTATGAGGTGTGCGTCCTCTATTTTTCCATGGCCTTTTTGTCCATGGTTCGGCATCGGTGCTCGCTTAGCGCGGCATTTGGTCCCGCTGATGGTTTCATTGTGGGGCCGCTTTCCGCGCCGAACGAGCAGGGGACCCGGTGCTGTCCTCCCTCATATACCCGATGAGACTAGGTCTATCAAGCTGTTTCTCTAAGTTGTTGTGCATGCGCGAGCAACGTGAGTCTCATCTTCCTGCGTTCCATCTTCATTATGGACGCGGATATGCCGCTGCATTCCAGGCGCCGGCGTCCTTCTCTCTGCTATTTAAGAGCCGTCAGCTGCACGGTACATACAGCAGCGACAGCTCTGTCACTAGAGGTTTAAATCGGCTCCATCTTATTACAGGTAATTCTAATACCTACAATGATTTGCCTTTTTTGATCATTACCTCACCCTCTCCCCGTATGCATATTAACATTACTCGTGCTATTCACACAGGCATATCCCCTGTACCTAGGGATCATTGCTATCCTAGGGTTGTATGTGAAGCACCCAGTACCCAGTACTCTATATGTGAAGCACTCAGCGCTCAGCACTTTATATTTCTACCCCCTGAGTCATGGATCTACTTACTACCTACAGTAGGTAGGTGTTGTCTCTGCATATATATATTATATATAACCCTTCCTTGTGCATTTGGAACTTGGATTGGTCTTTGAGGGACAATATAGTGACTTTTTTTTACATATAAACATTTTTCAACACACAGATGATCTGATTTATTCTGGGTAGTCACATTGGATCCTCGTTGGAACACCTGCACATGTATTGTTGACAAAGACTGTTTATCATCACCCGCTGCAACTATTTGGCTGTGGCAGCTACCTGTGTGTGGTGAATTTTCCCTTTGCTGTAAGACACTTTGGTTTTTGTTTTGTTTTTCATTTTTTTGTCTTTGTTTTTTTGATTGATTTTTTTGCTTTTTTTGCTTTTTTTTTTTGCTTTTTTTTCCCCCTCCCTCCCTTTTCCCCTCTCCTCTTTTCTTTTCCCTTTTTTCTTTTTTTCTATTTTTTCTTTCTTTTTTTCTTCTTATATTCTTTTCTTTTCTTTTTGGTTTTCTCCTCTGTTCTCTGTTCTCTACATGATGTTGTTTGCTCTGTCGATTTCCATTATAGTGTTCAGATTGTTTTTTAATTCAATGTTTAACATTTTTGTACTAATATGATATATACTGTATGTCTTACTAGATGACTGGTTCTATATACTTGAATTAAACCCCTGAAGAAGGGCTTTTGTGCCAGAAACGTTGGGTCAAGTTGTGAGAGCCATGCTCACAGGCATTCACATCCATCAACTTTCTTATGGATTTGTAATGTTTTATACGTCTATTATCATATATCTTTTATGTAGGTTTTTATAATAAAATCATTTTTTTACTTCTAATTCATTGGTTTTTCAGTCACTTATAAAGTCCCATCCTACCCAGGGGGTTCTGTTTTCTATACAATACTGTGCTTGGTGCTTGATTTGCTAACTGAGGCTTAAGAACTGTCACTTATTCAACTTGCTAGAAACTCAAATCTTGTAAGGTTTTTTTTGTAGCATCTGTCAGTGGATAGGGGCAACAGGAGATACGGGGAAGGAGGAGGCTTTTACTCTGCCTGCTACAAAATTAATCTGTTACTTTGCTTTTTAATCATTCCAGATTTTCAGCTTTCTTGATGTAATAAATGGTAAACATTGGCCTGTAAAAGAAGAATAGGATACAATTAATACAACGTAGGTGACAGTAATAATTTATCGGTAAGTAAATGGTAGTTGTAAATTTCAGTCCCATTTTTGTTGATCAATATTATGCATAATTATTACAACTCAGCAGGATAGTGACAAAATACAAAATTATTTGTAATATTCAAAAATGTAAAGCAAAAATCCTTCCAGCCAGTATACTTCTTACAGAACTCTTTAGGCCCAGACACGACAATATTTTCCAGTGCATTTTTAACTTCTGCCACAGGTCAGCTGCTGAACTTTTTATGGCTCTTTTTATGCCTTTGTGACAGGATAATATATTGCTTTATTGTTTTATAAAAAGGAAATGTCTTACATCATATTGTCACAAATAACAATATCATAAGGCTGGGAAGGGAAAGATACATAAACATATAAAGAGACAACAAGAGCTCTGGTGTACAATATTTTTCTAATGGATGTCCAAATATGACATTGACCATATGCTATTCACCACAGTGGATTGCCGTTAGAGTGATCCCAACGCGTTTCAATCTTATTGTTGTATAAGATCTTCTTCTGGGGGTAAATGTGAATATCTATAATGTATCAAATATACACCACTAGCATTCATTATCATATTCTTTATAAAACAACCTGTATATACAGGAATCCAGGATATTAAATCAAATCCTACCTTACATGAAAACCAAATATTTCTAACCAGAGTAAATTTTAAAATCATCACACCAGGGTTTTCCCATGAGGATCAATTAGCCAAGAGTTCACATGTACATATTAGGCGTGCGGAAGTGTGGGGAGGAGGGAACTGCACATATATAAGGTACACCAATGTATGTGTCACATATGATATCTACATATGGCCAAATAAGGTAACTATACCAGCAAAACATAAAATTTGTTATGTATCCATTTCTTGTATCTAATTAATATATAGCAGTGGGCCATTAATTTGTATGAAAAACAATGCACTCTTCAATACAAGTGTACCTTATATATGTGCAGTTCCCTCCTCCCCACACTTCCGCACGCCTAATATGTACATGTGAACTCTTGCAGATGGAATTGAATTCCCTGCCCGTCCCTTGGCTGATTGATCCTCATGGGAAAACCCTGGTGTGATGATTTAAAAATGTACTCTGGTTTGAAATATTTGGTTTCCATGTAAGGTAGGAATTTATTTAATATCCTGGATTCCTGTATATACAGGTTGTTTTATAAAGAATATGATAATGAATGCTAATGGTGTATATTTATTTGATACATTATAGATATTCACATTTATCCCCTGAAGAAGATTGTATACAACAATAAGATTGAAACGCGTTGGGTTCACTAACGGCAATCCACTGTGGTGAATTCATATGGTCAATGTCATGTTTGGACATCCATTAGGAAAATTTTGTACACCAGAGCTCTTGTTGTTGTCCTTTAATATTGTCATGCCTTCTATAAAAAGGCTTATAATCTTCCTATTGACTTTGGTTTAATTAGATTAATCTATGTTGCCATCTAGTGGCTGTTTTTTTATAACTGCGCTAGTCATTTTAATGTAGTCATTTAGAATAGCTGGTTAGATTTGGTACATGCAAGCCTCCGTACTTTCAATCCCATCAGGCTTTGCGTCAGCTTCCTTAGCCTTTCCTTTTCATTTTCACCCTGGAAGCAATCACATCTGCTGGTAAATTTCTACTCTAACCATCCAGATCCATCTTCGGTATGTCTACTATTTGTGTCTTCAGCTAGATAGATAGATAGGGAGGCACTAATTGTATGATCTTTATTAATTGCATTTTGTTTGTATCTGTTACAGTTTTACTATATCTTGTATCAATAAAAGTTCAAAAGGATTCTGCGCCTACCGGAATGCATTGGTATGAGAGGAGTTATCAGTGTGCCCAAATACACCTCAGTCACATGTAGTGAGGAGCATAACAGTAAAACAAAGGCTTCTAAGCACGGCTAGCATACAGAACGGCAGTAAAACAAAGGCTTCTAAGCACGGCTAGCATACAGAACGCCAGTAAGACAGCAGTGTTATCAGCTTCCATATAGCCAGACACCATGTCACAGACAAAGTCAGAGCACTTTGCGACAAGGTCAGAAGTTTACTTCACGAGCACAAGGATATCAGTGAAAAGCGAGACAATCGGCATTGCCCGCGCAAAGGCGGAATCTGCAAAAGTAAAAGCTGACTTTGTGGCAAAGGAGGCCAAAGTAAAAGCTGCATTCGCCGAAAAAGAGATGCAAATGCAACCTAAATTAGAAAAGTTACGCATGGAAACTGTATTAGAGAAACTAGATGCAGAGAAGGAGTCAGCGGCTGCTACAGCCGAGGCAGACATCTTAGAAGAACTTGCAAAGCCCACCAGTGAGCTGCTCAGCAACGTACTTGGAAAAAAAATCAGTTCCTGATGACAGTACAGAGCGTACCTCAGAATATGTGCGGCGACACGCCGAACCAGACAACTGCCTGCTTACAGCGCCGGGAGCGGAATCAACCCCCGCCATTCACACGCCTTACATCAAGCAAGAAAGTAAACCCGCACTCAGTTCGTTTTCAGCACATTCTGCATCCAGGCTATCAAAACACTACGTCACAGTTGCCAAATCGAAAATGAAGAACGAGGGGTTAAAAGACACAGCGGCAGTATCTCTGATAACCGCAACTACCCACCAAGTTCCTGGCACAACAGAGCACCCCCTGGCTACTCACACAACGATCAAGGTATGTCAGATTTCTTCAAGTTCTTAGCACGATGTGAACTGTTAGCAAAGGGACTTGCAAAGTTTAACGATCCCCCTGAAAGTTATAGAGCATGGCGTTCGTCCTTCAGAAATGCAACTAGGGATCTTGGTTTAAAAGCAAGTGAAGAAGACGATCTCTTAGTCAATTGGCTGGAGAATGAGTCATCAGAACATGCAAGGAGAATCAGAGACATTAACATTAATTACCCAAAGGGCTGAGCATGATATGGGAGAGGATTGATGAATGTTACGGTTCCCCAGAAGTTATAGAAAACTATCGCTTTATCAGGGAAATAGACGCCTTGATTTGCATGCGCGCACAAGAATGCGCGGCACCATGGTTAGGCGAACGCGCGGCGCCGTGACAATGCGCACGCACATGCGCAATGGCGCACACATATGCGCAATGGCGCACGCACGGCGTAATGATGGCCGGCCTATTTAAACCCACTGCTGACAATGGTGCATCGCTGTTGTATCTTCAGCTTGTCTGCGTTCCTGTGTCCTGTGAATCTGCTGTTCCTGATCCGTGTACCGACTCGGCTATCCTGACCTGATCCTTCTGACCCCCTGGCTTGATCCTTGGCTTGCATCTGACTTCTCTCTGCCTGCTTCCTGCATCTGACCCTGGCTTGGCTACTGGACTTGTTTATCTTACTCCCTGAACTTGACTCTGATCCTGGACTGACTTCCTGTGTTGATCCCTGGCCTTGCTCCTGGCTCTGCTATCAAGTCTGTCCGCCGGTCCCTGCTTCCTGGACCATCCAAGCACGCCTGTCTCCAGTTTCAGCTACCAGGCACCCGTGCTTCTGTGGGCACCACACCTGCTGTGTCACCCTCAGTGGTGTGCTGCGCTCGGCCGCAAGGGGAGCCCTCCTAGCATCTCGGCCTTCTACCAAGTTCCTGACAGTATACACCAGCCATGTCAGAGGCCGACGGAGGTGTCTCCCCCCTGGAAGCCGTCAACCAGCATGTCACGGCTCTCTCTCAGACCATCCAGAGACTGTGGGAGGAACACTCCCAATTAGAGGGCCGCCTGCTGCATCCGCCAACTACACCGGTCCTCAATGTTCCGGATTCTTCCTCAGACAGCTCACCTGTGACTCCTACTGCGGTGATACCTGAACGCTTTTCTGGAGATCGGAAGAAGTTCAGGGCCTGTTATCTGTACCTGGACTTGCAGCCACTGACTTTTTCCATTGAATCAATAAAAGTGGGGTTCATTATTTCACTACTGAGTGGTGACCCTCAAGTATGGGCCCATGGCCTATTGGAACAGAAAGACCCTGCTATAGACTCTGTGGAACAGTTCTTTCAAACCATGGCTCGGTTACATGACGACCCTTTGCGGGTATCCACTGCTGAGGCTACTCTGCATGCCTTACGGCAAGACCATCGCCCTGCAGAGGATTACACGGTGGAATTCCGCACATGGGCCACAGATTCAGGTTGGAATGAGGCAGCCTTAAGATTTCAGTATCGGTTGGGGCTGTCCGATTCCCTCAAAGATGAACTAGCCAGAGTAGAGACCCCTTCAACTCTAGAAGATCTCATTCAACTCACAATTAAGCTTGATAGACGCCTACGTGAACGCCAGTCTGAACGCATGCAAACCTCCCGACCTGCTCGGATACGATCTGAAGCACTCCCTATGTCTAATTCCATGCATGTTAGCCTGGTCCGTCCAGCATTATCTTCAGAGGAGAAACTCCGCCGCCGACGGGCGAATCTTTGCTTCTACTGTGGGGGCTTGGGACACTACATAGACAATTGCCTCATAAGACCTGGGAAACGATTTCCCCGTACGCCAGTCTATTGTCAAGTATCCAAGTCTTCCTCCGCTCATGTTGCTCTTCAGATCACATTACAGCTGGCAGGAGAAGAAATCAATCTCCAGGCAATACTCGACTCTGGGGCGTGTAGTTGCTTTCTGGATCTAGCCCTGGCAAAAAGACTTACTATTCCTCTTTATCAGAAGAAGCAAAAGCTGACCGTTCACCTGGCCGATGGCTCAATGCCCAGCTCTGGGCACGTCACTCTAGAAACTGCCCCTATCCTGACCTCTATCAATTCAGGCCATCAGGAATTCCTACGTTTTGACGTATTGAGCTCTCCTCTATTCCCTGTCATTCTGGGAATCCCATGGCTCCAGGCGCACAATCCTCAGGTTGATTGGTTCAAAAAGGAAGTACTCTTTACCTCTTCTTATTGCCAGCAACATTGTCTCGTTCCTGTATCCAAGAACGCTTCCAGTTGTTTGTCCGTTCAAACTACGCCTAGTGTGGACCACAGTATACCCGCAGCCTATCAGGACTTTCTAGACGTCTTCGACAAGAAGAAAGCCGATACTCTACCCCCACATCGTTCTTATGATTGCCCCATCGAGTTGCTGCCAGGAGCAGAGATTCCGTTCGGACGGATTTTCCCTCTTTCTGAAACTGAACTTGAAACGCTGAGGCAATATATAGACGAAAACCTTGAAAAAAAGTTTATCCGCCCATCCTCATCCCCTGCCGGTGCCGGTATCTTCTTTGTTGAGAAGAAGGACAAGACGTTAAGACCCTGTGTGGACTACAGGGAACTAAACAAGGTTACCCTTAAGAACCGCTATCCGCTCCCCCTCATCCCCGAACTCTTCCAGAGATTTCGCACAGCCCGCATCTTTACCAAGCTCGATCTACGCGGAGCTTACAACCTAATCCGCATAAGGGAAGGGGACGAGTGGAAGACAGCATTCAGAACAAGATTCGGGCATTTCGAATATCTAGTAATGCCATTTGGACTGTGCAATGCCCCAGCCACATTTCAATATTTCATAAATGACATTTTCCGGGAGTACTTAGACCACTTCGTTGTCGTCTACCTCGACGACATTCTTGTATTCTCTGCCTCTCTGGAACTTCACAGAACGCACGTAAGAAAGGTGCTGAGCATCCTCAGAATTCACGGTCTGTACGCTAAAGCCGAAAAATGTGAGTTCGAGAAGACGTTAATCCAATTCTTGGGGCTCACAATCACCATTGGTGGAATAGCTATGGATCCTCAGAAGGTCAAGGCTATCCTGGAGTGGCCAGCACCTTCCGACAAGAAGAGTGTCCAGAGATTCATTGGCTTCGCCAACTTCTACAGAAGGTTTATAAAGAACTTTTCCACCATTGTTTCACCTATTACTCAGATAACCCGCCAACATACCAAGTTCTTTTGGTCTGAAGCAGCGCAAGCTGCCTTCGATCAACTTAAATCTTTCTTTACCTCAGCACCAGTCTTACAGCATCCAGACCCTGCCCTACCCTATGTCCTGGAAGTCGATGCTTCGGAGGTGGCCACAGGAGCAGTACTATCTCAACGCCAGGGTCCTAAAGCACTGCTTCATCCCGTGGCCTTCTCGTCACGGAAGATGAGTCAGCCAGAAAAGAATTATGACGTAGGGGATCGTGAACTTTTAGCAATTAAGACCGCTTTGGAGGAATGGAGATACCTCCTTGAAGCCACCCATCCTATCTTGATCTTCACGGATCATAAGAATTTAGAGTATCTCCGCACGGCCAAACGGTTGAGACCCCGACAGGCTCGATGGGCCTTGTTCTTTTCTAGGTTTAATTTCCATATAACCTACCGGCCAGGGTCAAAGAATGGGAAGGCTGACGCCTTATCTCGAATGTTTCCGGATACCCCTAAGGAAATCTCACCCAGTACAATCCTGTCTTCTCAAAACTTTCTGTTGTTACAGCCTGATTTAAGGACTTCAATTGAGCAGGCATCTACTCAGTGCACCGAGGAAGAAAGCTCCTCTTTAAGGAATCAGGAGGGGCTTCTGTGGCACCAAGACAAGATCTTCGTCCCTCAGCAGGTCAGGGTTCAGGTTCTAAGGACCTTTCACGACCACCAGCTAGCCGGTCACTTTGGGGTCCTGAAGACAACTGAGCTCGTTCAACGATCCTTGTGGTGGCCTACTCTGAGGTCTGACTGCAAGGAATATGTAAATTCCTGTATGACTTGCCAACGGAACAAGAGGTCCAATGCTAAATCTTGGGGTCTGTTGAGACCACTACCAGTCCCTGAACAACCGTGGAAAAACATTTCTGTGGACTTGATAGTAGATCTGCCACCCTCGGAAAATTTCACAACCATCTTGGTTGTAGTAGACCGACTCTCCAAGATGGCACATTTCGTACCAATGATGGGCACACCGCCTGCTACGGACACAGCAAAAGTCTTTATAAAGGAGATAGTCAGACTGCATGGCTTACCGGACAACATCGTGTCTGACAGAGGTGTGCAATTCACCTCTAAGTTCTGGAGGAACCTCTGCAAATCATTATCCATCAAGACTTGTTTTTCCACAGCCTACCACCTACAAAGCAATGGCCAGACTGAAAGAACTAATCAAACGCTAGAGCAATATTTGCGGTGTTTTTGTTCCTTTTCTCAGGATGACTGGTTCTCACTTTTGCCTTGTGCGGAATTCGCATATAATAACTCTGTACACACCGCAACCAACCAGTCACCATTCTGGGCAAATTATGGCTTTCACCCATCTTTCTTACCCAATACCATCCCCGAATCCTCAGTTCCGGCAGTCCAGGACAGAATAAACTTCATTCAGGCAAATTACCAGACTCTCCGGGACACAATGAAGAAAGCCCAAGAAGCTTACAAAAAACATTATGACAGAAGGAGAAGAGGAGATCCCACCATTAAAGTTGGGGACAAAGTCTGGCTGTCATCAGTCAACCTTAAATTGCCATGTCCGTCCCGGAAACTGGGGCCAAAGTTTGTTGGCCCTTTTGAAATTAAGCGGGAGATCAATCCCGTAATCTTTGAACTTGCTCTACCTGAAACCTATAGAATCCATCCCGTGTTTCATGTGTCATTGCTTAAACATGCCATCTCTAGTTCTTTTCCAGAAAGAGAGGAGGTACCTCCGCCTCCGGTCCTGGTTGGAGACGAAACTGAATTCGAGGTGGAGTCCATTCTTGATTGTCGACGGAGAGGTAGGACAATTCAGTTTTTAATTAAATGGAAGGGATATTCTGCAGAAGAGAACTCTTGGGAGCCTGCAAGTTATGTACACGCCCCAAGGCTTATACAGAGATTCTGCAGCAGTCACCCCGAAAAATGGGCACGCCTGGGCATCCGGAGGCTGCCCCTTGGGGGGGGCACTATCAGGGAAATAGACGCCTTGATTCGCATGCGCGCACAAGAATGCGCGGCACCATGGTTAGGCGAACGTGCGGCGCCGTGACAATGCGCATGCACATGCGCAATGGCGCACACATATGCGCAATGGCGCATGCACGGCGTAATGATGCCCGGCCTATTTAAACCCACTGCTGACAGTGGTGCATCGCTGGTGTATCTTCAGCTTGTCTGCGTTCCTGTGTCCTGTGAATCTGCTGTTCCTGATCCGTGTACCGACTCGGCTATCCTGACCTGATCCTTCTGACCCCCTGGCTTGATCCTTGGCTTGCATCTGACTTCTCTCTGCCTGCTTCCTGCATCTGGCCCTGGCTTGGCTACTGGACTTGTTTATCTTACTCCCTGAACTTGACTCTGATCCTGGACTGACTTCCTGTGTTGATCCCTGGCCTGGCTCCTGGCTCTGCTATCAAGTCTGTCCGCCGGTCCCTGCTTCCTGGACCATCCAAGCACGCCTGTCTCCAGTTTCAGCTACCAGGCACCCGTGCTTCTGTGGGCACCACACCTGCTATGTCACCCTCAGTGGTGTGCTGCGCTCGGCCGCAAGGGGAGCCCTCCTAGCATCTCGGCCTTCTACCAAGTTCCTGACACGCTTTTAAAGAATAGAGGACTTTCCCAAGATTCCTAACAAAAGCTACCAGAAGCTGAGAGAATTGAGTGACCTAGTGACAGAGCTCCAAATAGCCAAAGCAGACGGAGACTTGCCAGGCCTTGCCTTTCTGGACACAGCCCGTGGCGTTAACTCTATAGTGCAAAAGCTACCTTACAGCCTTCAAGAAACCTGGGTTACACGAGGCTCCGACTACAAGCAAAGACACAACTTACCCTTCCCATCATTCTCTTATTTTGTGGACTTTATTCGCCATCAAGCAAAGGTAAAGAATGATCCTAGTTTTGACATCTCATCATCTGACTCTGCCTTCCCTAGGTCAAGTAAGCCTGCTCCAACCCGCAACTTTAAAGACGCACCTGTTGCAGTACGCAAAACAAGTGTATCTCCAGCTCAGAATCCAAGCAGAGAGTGTCCTCTTCACAGGAAGCCTCATTCGTTGTTAAAGTGCAGAGGTTTTAGAGAAAAGACTCTCCAAGATGGCAGAACCTTCCTCAAAGTAAACAGAATTTGTTACAGGTGCTGCACATCAACATCTCACCTTGGAATGACTGTAAGGTGAGCATCAACTGCTCTAAGTGCAACAGCACAGAGCACAACACAGCTCTGCATCCAGGGCCAGCGCCATGGACTCTTACCCTCTCACCCCAGGTGGAAGAGCACAGCGGGGAGCAACAAGACAGTACCTCCTGTAGTTACACCCCAGTGCACCCAAGTCTGTGGAGAAGGTCTGTCTAACAAATCCTGCTCTAAAATTTGTCTTGCTACAGTTTACCCCACGGTTCGCCGAGAAAAAGCAGTGAAGATATACGTGATCTTGGACGACCAAAGCAACAGATCTCTCGCCAGCACAGCCTTCTTTGACACCTTCAAAATCAAGGAAGCCGGCTCTCCATACTTACTCAAGACTTGTACAGGGGTAAGTGAAGAAACTGGGAAAAGAGCCATTGGTTACCAAATCGAATCCTTTGATGGTCAGACAACCCTGCCTCTGCCAACTCTAATCGAGTGCAATCAGTTCCCAACGGACAGAGAGGAGATCCCTACACCAGAGGTGGCACTTCATCACGGACATCTGAAGGGCATAGCACATCTCATCCCTTAACTGGATCCCCAGGCTGAGATAGCGCTTCTCCTTGGGACGGACATCATCAGAATTCACAAGGTGAGAAAACAAATCAATGGTCCCCACAACTCCCCCTATGCCCAGAAGCTAGATCTAGGATGGGTCATCGTAGGCAACGTATGCCTAGGGAGCGTTCACAAACCAACCAGCATGAACTCTCTCTTTACAAAGACACTAGAAGTTGGGCGTCCATCCCTATTTCATCCTTGCACCAACAGGTTCCTTGTAAGAGAGAAGCCTGCCAGTGTAGTTCATTCCAACCCTTACACCGCTAATCTTCTTTGTGATGAAGACAGAGATCATTTAGGGTGCTCAGTTTTCCAAAATTCTAAAGAAGATCACAAAATTGGCCCATCTATTGAAGATGATATCTTCTTGGAGATAATGAGACAGGGATTCTACAAAACCAATGAAAACAGCTGGGTGGCACCCCCGCCTTTCAAAGCGCAGAGACCCTGTCTTGCTAATAACAGAGAACAAGCTTTGAAACACTTTTCTTCCCTCAGATCCAATAAAAAAAAAAACTGAAATGAAAGAACATTTCTTTTCATTCATGAGTAAGATGTTTGAGAATGACCATGCTGAGATGGCTCCACCTCTAAAAGACCATGAAGAGTGCTAGTACCTGCCAATCTTCGGTGTCTACCACCCCAAGAAGCCAGGTAAAATCCAGGTAGTGTTTGACTCCAGCTCTCGGCATCAAGGAGTCTCATTAAATGATGTCCTCCTAAAGGGACCAGATCTCAACAACACACTTCTTGGTGTCCTCATCAGATTCCGCAAGGAAGCAGTTGCCATAGTTGCAGACATTCAGCAAATGTTTCACAGCTTCCAAGTCAAGGTTGGAACACAGGAACTTCTTGAGATTCCTATGGTTCAAAGACAATGACCCTACTAAAAACATTACAGAATACCGCATGAAAGTGCACGTTTTTGGTAACAGTCCATCTCCTGCTGGTGCCATCTCTGGACTTAAGCTATCTGCCCAAGAAGGTGAGAAAGACGTTACACAGTTTATTGAAAGAGACTTTTATGTAGATGATGGTCTGAAATCACTTTCTTCACCCGCTGCAATAAGTCTACTCAAGAGGACTCAAAGCACACTTCCTCTTCAAATCTCAGACCGCATAAGATAGCATCAAACAGCAAGGTCATCATGGAGGCCTTCCCTTCCCAAGATTATGCCAGTGACTTCAAAGATCTGGACTTAGCTACAGACTCCCTTCCTATGCAACGCAGCCTAGGACTCAACTGGGACCTCAAGTCTGACACCCTTAACTTTCAGGTTGACCAAGAGCCAAAGCCCTTCACACGGCGAGGTGTCTTATCCACCATCAACAGCCTGTATGATCCACTCGGGTTTGCAGCACCGGTTACCGTCCAAGGTAAGATTCTGCTTAGAGAGCTCACCGCAGACACATGTGATTGGGATTCTCCACTACCTCCTGAGAAAGAGACATTATGGGTAACATGGAGAGACTCTTTAAATACTTTATCCAACCTACACCTACATAGACCATACACCCACTTTCCTCCTGCAAGGGTTCAGTCTAGAAAGTTATTTGCATTCTGCGATGCTTCAGTTAAAGCAATAGGAGCAGTAACCTACCTCAAGTCAGTAGACATCGAGGGCCAAGTTCATATTGGGTTTGTTATGAGCAAGGCCAAGCTAGCACCATGTCCTGAAACCACCATTCCAAGATTGGAACTGTGTGCTGCTGTACTAGCAGTAGAACTAGCAGAACTTATTACATCTGAGATGGATCTAGAACTCAAGGACACAGAGATTTACACAGACAGCGAGGTAGTGTTGGGCTACATTTACAACGAAAGTAGGAGATTCTATGTCTATGTACACAACAGAGTCCTCAGAATCAGGAAGTCTACACAGCCCACCCAGTGGCGTTATGTCTCAACTGATCATAACCCAGCAGATCATGCTACAAGGTCTGTGCCAGCATCCCGTCTCAAAGAAAATACATGGCTCACAGGACCGCCCTTCCTGTACAAGCCAGTGCCTACCACTCCAGTAAGGGAGACATATGTACTGTTAGAACCTGAATCTGACTCAGATATCCGTCCTCAGGTTTCCACACTACATACAACAATTTCTAACCAACTGTTAAGCCCCGTACACACGATCGGTTTGACTGATGAAAAACGTCCGATGGATGGTTTTCATCAGACCAACCGATCGTGTATGGTACCCATCGGTCTTTTTTCCATCGGTTGGAAAAAATAGAACATGTTTTAAATTTTTCCGATGGATAAAAAACCGATCGAAAACTCAGATCGTCTATGGGCAAGTCCATCGGATCAAAAACCCACGCATGCTCAGAATCAAGTCGACGCATGCTCAGAAGCATTAAACTTCATTTTTCTCGGCTCATCGGAGTGTTTTATGTCACCGCGTTTGGAACGGTCAGTTTTTTGACTGATGGTGTGTGGGCAAGACTGATGAAAAACAGTTACATCGGATTTCCGATGGACAAATCCATCGGACGAAAATCCATAGGTTATCCGATCGTGTGTACGGGGCTTTAGGATCCAAGCGCTTCCACAAATTCTCCACTTGGAAGTCCTTACAAAGAGATACAGCTTGCTTGGTTCACATAGCCAGATCCTTTAGAAGTACTTCTACAAGACCAAGTTGTTGCAAAGTTTGGCATTACTGCCACAAGCCATACACAGTAGATGAGCTCCAAGAAGCAAAAAATGTAATCCTCCGCTGTGTCCAACAAGAGACTTATATAGATGTCAATGGAAAAGAGTACAAGTGTTAGCTGACACCTTTTGGAACAAGTGGAAGAAACAATACTTGTTTAATCTACAGACTAGGAACAAATGGCAAGACAGCAAGCCCAACTTCGAGCCTGGTGCCATCGTTCTCATGAAAGACTCTCAATCTAGGAGAAACGAGTGAGTGGCCTTTGGGTCTGATAACCCAAGTGTTTCCCAGTGAAGATGGAAACGTCAGGAAAGTTGAACTCAAAGTCATTAGGCAAGGCCAGCCTAAATTTTTCCTCAGACCTGTTTCTGAACTTATTTTGTTACTCTCCTCCGGAGTGCCATGATATGTGGTATCCATGGGAAATCAGGCGGGGAGTGTCATGCCTTCTATAAAAAGGCTTGTAATCTTCCTATTGACTTTGGTTTAATTAGATTAATCTATGTTGCCATCTAGTTGCTATTTTGAATAACTGCGCTATCCATTTTAATGTAGTCATTTAGAATAGCTGGTTAGATTTGGTACATGCAAGCCTCCGTACTTTCAATCCCATCAGGCCTTATGTCAGCTTCCTCAGCCTTTCCTTTTCGTTTTCACCCTGGAAGCAATCACATCTGCTGCTAAATTTCTACGCTAACCATCCAAATCCATCTTCGGAATGTCTACTATTTATGTCTTCAGCTAGATAGATAGATAGGGAGGCACTAATTCTATGATCTTTATTCATTTCATTTTGTTGGTATCTGTTACAGTTTTACTCTATCTTGTATCAATAAAGGTTCAAAAGGATTCTGCGCCTACTGGAATGCATTGGTATGAGAGGAGTTATCAGTGTGCCCAAATACACCTCAGTCACGTGTAGTGAGGGGCATAACATATACGTTTATGTATATTTCCCTTCCCAGCCTTATGATATTGTTATTTGTGACAATATAATGTAAGACATTTCCTTTTTATAAAACAATAAAGCAATATATTTTTTATAAACAAGTATTTATTTACTTTTCAAGCTGCGTAAAGGCCCTTGGGAGCAAAATTTTCCTTTTTCTGTATACTATATTGGGATAGCAGTTTTCTGTCCACATCCAGGGGAGGTGGGTCCCAACTCTTGTTTAAAATGTTGATTCTGTAGACGTAGATCCGTTGCTGCCTTTCAGTTTCTTTTGCCTGTGTCACAGGCTAGGTCATGACTCTTTAGGCCACTTTTCATTAGACTTGTGCACAACGGAAAAATTTGTTCCGTTTCGGTTTGTTTCTTTCCGGTCCTGTTGATTCGTAATCATTCGTAATTTTGCTAGACGGGATTTTTCGTGTTCGGACTCATTCGTATTTTTGCAAGCGACATTTTTCGTTGAATTTTTTGTTGCTTTATAATTCGTACTTTCGGTAGAGTACGTTGTTTTTCGTTGATTCTGGACACAACTCCTACTTTCGTAACTTTTTTTGGGTTCGTACTTTCGGTAGAGTACGTTGTTTTTCGTTGATTCTGGACACAACTCCTACTTTCGTAACTTTTTTTGGGTTCGTTGATTCGTAATTTTCCGTGTCTCTCTCACAACGACGCTGCCTATTATGCCTAATGTGCTTCGAATGGATTTGTACTTTTCTAAATACATAGTGGTTATTTGTAACGATTCGAAATCTCGTATTTTACTTTCGTTTTTTACATGCGGCTATAGGCTCCGCCCCTGTACACCATTTTGAGAGGGTTCAGCACGGTGAGGGAGAAGCAGAGAGCAGAGCAGAGTGAGTGTTATTGTGCTTCGAATGGATTTGAAATCTCGTATTTTACTTTCGTTTTTTCATGCGGCTATAGCCTCCGCCCCTGTACACCATTTTGAGAGGGAGTGCAGCATGGTGAGGGAGAAGCAGAGAGCAGAGTGAGTGTTATTGTGCTTCGAATGGATTCGTACATTCGTAACTTTTTTCATAACGAATTATGCCGAAGACCTTCGGGCATTCGCTATTTTGCGGTATAATTTATTTCGGATTCGGTTTTATTCGTAATTGCTCTGTTCGGAAATTCGAATGCTTCCGAATGTCCGAAAGTTGCTAAATTCGGACGAATTTTGATTCGTTACGAAACGAATTGCACAAGCCTACTTTTCATAGCGCTGGCTTCCTTCAGGCAAAGACTGGACCTTCCTGGAGCTACACCTTCCCCAGACAGCAGCCTGCTATACTCACATGCTCACTAGACAGAGCCTGAAGCCTCATACACACGGCCTAGAATCTCGTTGCAAAAAAAACGTTGTTTTTCTCAAACGGGTTTCTTGTCAAGCTTGACGAGATTCTTGTCAAACTTGACGAGATTCTTGTCAAGCTTTCCTTGCATACACACTGTCAATCCGAAATCTCGTCGTTGTAAAGCACGGTCACGTACAAAATGTACGACGGCAGTATAAAAGGGAAGTTCTATTCCAATGGCGACACCCCTTGGGCTGCTTTTGCTGATCTTGTGTTACCGCGTGTTAGTAAAAGTTTGGGGAGAGACGATTCGCGCTTTTCAGTCTTCGTGCTTTCAGTTCGTTACAGCGTGACGAATGTGCTATCTCCATTACGAATGCTAGTTTTATCAGAAGGAGCGCTCCCATCTCATACTTGATTCTGACCATGCGTGGTTCTTTTTTTCTCGTCGAGATTCTGGCCAGTTTTCTGGACGAGAAACCTGAAAGCCTCGTACACACGCACGGTTTTCTTGGCAAGAAAGCTCTCCCAACAGTTTTCTTGTAGTTTCTTGCAGAGAAAACCGGTCGTGTGTACGAGGCTTGAAAGGCAAGAAGACTTCTAAGTCATCTTAAATATTTAACTCCTTTCCCAACTCACATCATTTGCATGAATGCTCAGCAATCGGCCATGGTAGAATAAATATTTATATCCTAATTAGGGATGAGCCGAACACCACCCGGTTCGGTTCGCATCCAGAACATGCGAACGGACCGATAGTTTGCACGAACTTTCGACCCCCGTTAAAGTCTATGGGACTCGAACAGGAGAAATCAAAAGTGCAAATTTTAAAGGCTAATCTGCAAGTTATTGTCCTAAAAAGGGTTTGGGGACCCGGGTCCTGCCCCAGGATACATATATCAATGCAACAAAAACTGTTTTAAAAACAACAGTTTTTTCAAAAGCAGTGATTTTAATGATGCTTAACCACTTAAGGACCGCCGCCTGTACATATACGTCAGCAGAATGGCACGGCTGGGCACATGCACGTACAGGTACATCCTCTTTAAGATGCCCAGCGGTGGGTCACGCTCATGCCGCCGCTGGCGTGCTCGCGACCCGGTCCTGAGCTCCATGATCGTGCCCGCGGACCCGATCGCCGCCAGTGTCCCGCGATCGGGTCACAGAGCTGAAGAACGGGGAGAGGTAAGTGTAAACAAACCTCTCCCCGTGCTTCCTAGTGAGACTATCACTGATCGTCTGTTCCCTGTCATAGGGAACGACGATCAGTGATGTTACATGCCAAGCCACGCCCACACACAGTAAGCATCACACATTAGGTCACACTTAACCCCTTCAGCGCCCCCTACAGGTTAACCCCTTTACTGCCAGTGTCATTTTCACAGTAATCAGTGCATTTTTATAGCACTGATCGCTGTAAAAATGACAATGGTCCCAAAATAGCGTCAAAAGTGTCCGATGTGTCCGCCATAATGTCGCAGTCACGATAAAAATCGCTGATCGCTGCCATTACTAGTAAAAAAATAATTATTAATAAAAATGCCAGAAACTATCCCCTATTTTGTATACACTATAACCTTTGCGTAAACCAGTCAATAAACGCTTATTGCGATTTTTTTTTTTTACCAAAAATATGTAGAAGAATCTGTATCAGCCTAAACTGAGAAAATTTTTATTTTTTATATATATTTTTTGTGGATATTTATTATAGCAAAAAGTAAAAAATATTGATTTTTTTTCTAAATTGACGCTCTATTTTTGTTTATAGCGCAAAAAATAAAAACTGCAGAGGTGATCAAATAGCACCAAAAGAAATCTCTATTTGTGGGAAAAAAAGGATGCCAATTTTGTTTGGGAGCCACGTCGCACGACCGGGCAAATGTCAGTTAAAGCGAAGCAGTGCCGAATCGCAAAAAGTGGCCTGGTCCTTTAGCTACAAAAGGGTCCGGGGCTTAAGTGGTTAAAGTGAAAATAAAAGTGAAATATTCCTTTAAATATCGTGCCTGGGGGGTGTCTTCTATAGTAGGCCTGCAAAGTGGCACGTGTTTCCCGTGTTTATAACTGTCCCTGCACAAAATGACATTTCTAAAGGAATAAAAGTCATTTAAAACTGCTTGCGGCTTTAATGTAATGTCTGGTCCCGGCAATATGGATGAAAATTAACAAGAAAAAACGGCATGGGTACCCCCCCCCCAGTCCATTACCAGCCCCTTTGGGTCTTGTATGGATATTAAGGGGAACCCCGCACCCAAATTAAAAAAAGGAAAGGCGTGGGGCCCCCAGGCCCTATATACTCTGAACAGCAGTATACAGGCAGTGCAAACAAGACAGGGACTGTAGGTTTGTTCTTAAGTAGAATCTGTGTAATTTTAAACTGCTACATTTTTAAAGTGTAGCTCCAGCCAAAAAATCTATTTTTAAGCTTTTTGGAAAACATAGGGAAGGGTTATCACCCCTGTAACATTTGTTTTGCTGTCTGTGCACCTGTTCAGAAGATTTCACCTCACTTTCCGTCCCAATGACAATTGGATTTTGTAAATTTGAGGTTTTTAGGGAAACAAAGATTGGTGATAAAGCATCAGTGGAGAGGAGACACCTTTTTCCCCTATTAACTCTTACAGGAGAGAATTTCCCTTCCTTTGGGTAGATTTCCTCTCACTTCCTTTTGTCTCCCTCCGTTTGTAAGTAGGAGTCGTTTGAAAGTCGGATGTTTGAAAGTAGGGGCCTGTCCTATGTACTCTGCAGAAATTTGGGCCTTAGGTGTTGGTGTAAGCCCTCACAGTTACTCTTGGTGGGCGCTGGAACGGGCCCTGCTGTGAAATATTAGATCAAGAATTGGAATTACATGCCCCTGTTGAACAGGGGCAGAAAAATTGGGCCTTAGGCACTGGTGCTTGTGCCACAACACTGCAACCCCTCACAGATACTCTAGTTTGAGCGCAGGAATGAGCCCTGCTGCAACGTATTACAGCAAAAATTGTAATTACACGCCCCTGTTGAACAGGGGCAGAAAAATTGGGCCTTTGGTGGTCGTGGTGGTGTTGCCACAACACTGTAAGCCCTCACAGTTACTCTTGGTAGGCGCAGGAATGGGCCCTGCTGTGAAATATTAGATCAAGAATTGTAATTACATGCCCCTGTTGAACAGTGGCAGAAAAATTGGGCCTTAGGCACTGGTGCTTATGCCACAACACTGCAACCCCTCACAGATACTCTAGTTGGAGCGCAGGAATGAGCCCTGCTGCAACGTATTACAGCAAAAATTTTAATTACACGCCCCTGTTAAACAGGGGCAGAAAAATTGGGCCTTGGGCACTGGTGCCACAACACTGCAACCCCTTACAGATACTCTAGTTGGAGCGCAGGAATGAGCCCTGCTGCAAAGTATTACAGCAAAAATTGTAATTACACGCCCCTGTTGAACAGGGGCAGAAAAATTGGGCCTTTGGTGGTCGTGGTGGTGTTGCCACAACACTGTAAGCCCTCACAGTTACTCTTGGTAGGCGCAGGAATGGGCCCTGCTGTGAAATATTAGATCAAGAATTGTAATTACATGCCCCTGTTGAACAGTGTCAGAAAAATTGGGCCTTAGGCACTGGTGCTTGTGCCACAACACTGCAACCCCTCACAGATACTCTAGTTTGAGCGCAGGAATGAGCCCTGCTGCAACGTATTACAGCAAAAATTGTAATTGCACGCCCCTGTTAAACAGGGGCAGAAAAATTGGGCCTTAGGCACTGGTGGCGGTGCCCAGAACCAAAAATGTTCTTACAAGCTATCAACATAAACAGGAGGAAGAGGATAGCCACTCAGGATAACAGGATAGTCACTCTGCATCAGCATAGGCAGTCTTGAAGGAATCTCACATTCAAAAAAAAAATTATTCGGTTACATCAGCATCAGGTGCTTGGTAGCTGGTGATCCAAGACTGATTAATTTTTATGAAGGTCAGACGATCGACCGAGTTGGTGGACAGGCGCACCCTGTGATCGGTTACAAAGCTTCAGCAGCACTGAATGTGCGTTAAGAAAGAACGCTGGATGCAGGACATGCCAGTAGCTCAATTGTATACTGTGCAAGCTCTGGCCAGTGATCCATCCTCAAGACCCAGTAACCCAGAGGATTTTCGGTGGGAAAGGTGTCCAAGTCTGATCTTGCCCCTAGGTATTCCTGCACCATGTGAATCATACGCTGGCGATGGTTGCTGGAACCGATCATACCTTGGGGCTGCGGACTAAAAAATTGTCTCAACGCATCGGTCAGACGGCCACCTTCTCCACCGCTCCTTCTGTGACTGACCGAAGCCTCAGCAACACGTTGTCCAGGACCAGGAATTTGTAACCTCCCAGGCTCTGAAAACGCGTTGCACAAACCTTTGTGCAAGGTCTCCTGAAGATGTTTCATCCTCTGCTCCCTCTGCGACGGCTGGAAAAGGCCCGCACCCTTACCCTTGTAACGTGGATCAAGGAGGGTTGCCAGCCAGTAATGATCCCTCTCCTTGATACCACAAATACGAGGATCCTTTCGCAGGCTTTGCAGGATCAGGGAGGCCATGCAGCGTAGGTTTGCTGAGGCATTCGGTCCGGAGTCCTCTGGGTCACTAAGGATGACATGATCCGCAGCCACCTCCTCCCAGACACGTACAAGTCCATGGGTTACTTGGGACTGTAAATGATCCCTTGAAGACTGCTGCTGATGCTGAGTGCTAGGCTCCACCTCCATGCTGACACAATCCTCCTCCTCCTCCTCCTCGTCCTCTTCCTGTGTGATGGCGGGTCAGCAGGAACACTGTCTAGATAAAGGGGTTCTTGAGAGGTAAGAAAGTCCTCCTCTTCCTCCCTCTGTTCTGCCTCAAGTGCCCTGCCCATTATTCCAGGCAGCGTGTGCTCCAACAGGTGAACAAGAGGGACAGTGTCACTGATGCATGCACTGTCACTGCTCACCATCCTCGTGGCCTCCTCAAATGGTGACAGGACAGTGCATGCATCCCTGATCATGACCCACTGGTGTGGCAAAAAAAACAAGCTCCCCTGACCCTGTCCTGGTGCCATAGTCGAACAGGCACTCATTGATGGCCCTCTGCTGCATGTGCAGCCGCTGCAGCATGGCCAACGGTGAGTTCCACCTGGTGGGCATGTCACAGATTAGGCGGTTCTTGGGCAAATTGTATTCTTTTTGGAGGTCAGCCAGCCAAGCACTGGCATTATATGACCGATGGAAATGCACACATATTTTCCTGGCCTGCCTCAGGACATCCTGTAATCCCGGGTACCTGCCCAAGTACCGCTGCACCACCAAGTTAAGGACGTGAGCCAAACAGGGCACATGGGTCAGCTGTCCCTGTCGGAGGGCGGAGAGGAGGTTGGTGCCATTGTCTCAAACCACCATTCCTGGCTTAAGCTGGGGTGGCGTCAACCACCTCTTAGCCTGCAGAGCTGACAGAATCTCTGCCCCAGTGTGGATCCTGTCCCCCAAGTACACCATCTCAAGCACCACATGGCATCTTTTTGCCTGCGTACTTGCGTAGCCCCTTGAAAGCCTACGGAGCACCGTTGGTTCCGAGGACAAATCAGCACAGGAAGAGGCCCTGGAGGAAGAAGAAGAGGGTGGGTGGAGGAGAGAGGTGTGTCAGAATCACCACTATTAGCATTTTGGAGGCGTGGTGGCGGGACAACCTCCAACACTACTGCACCCTGTCCTGCATCCTTCCCAGCTGCCAGCAGAGTCACTCAGTGGGCCGTGAAAGATAGGTAACGTCCCTGTCCATGCCTGCTTGCCCATGAGTCAGCGGTAATATGCACCTTACCGCTGACCGCCCTGTCCAGCGAGGCCAAGACATTGCCTTCCACATGCCGGTAGAGAGCCGTAATCGCCTTCCGTGAAAAAAGTGGCGTTTGGGAACCTGCCACTGAGGCACCGCACATTCCACAAACTCACGGAAGGGGGCAGAGTCTACCAACTGAAAAGGCAGCAGTTGAAGTGATAGCAATTTAGCCAAGCTAGCATTCAACCGCTGGGCATGTGGATGGCTGGGAGCGAATTTATTTAGGCGGTGCAGCAGCTGGGGCAGGGAAGTTTGCCTGGTAAAATCGGACGTTGGTGTACCGATAGCAGATTGTCCGCAAGTACTTTGCAGTGACACACCTAATTCTACACCTTCATTCCTCTCAGTGCAGGTTTTTGAGAGGACTAAAGGTATGGTGGGGTTGGAGATCACAGCTGATGAGGAGCAAGGAGAGGCCCGCTTTTTTCTTTGGTGTGGGTCTTTTATGACGCTTGCCAATGGACTGCATGGCAGGTCGACATATGTCTGGTCAAGCATGTGGTGCCCAAGCGGCTGATGTTTTGGCCACGCGAGATACACTTCAGACATATGTTGCAAATAGCAATGGTGCGATCTGCTGCACACGTCTCAAAAAAGGCCCACACCAAAGAACTTTTGGAATAACGCGCAGAGACAGCAGCACCCTGCACATGCGGAGCTCTGCGGTGTGATGCAGTCGGTTGGCTGCCCTTGAGCTGGCCCCTGGAGGGCATCCTGCCTCATTGGAGATGTGCCTCCTCCTCTTCCTCCTCCTCCTCCTCCACCCATGTAGAGTCAGTGACCTCATCATCCCCTCCCTCTTCATCACTGGAGCAAACCTGGCAGTATGCTGCAGCTGGGGGAACATGACTGCCAGTTTGCTGTCCTTCTTGGGCACCCCTTCTCTCTGGGCTCACGTTACTGCCTTCCTCAAGCTGGGTACCATCATCGAAGCCTTCAAAACACTGCGCATCCTCCTGCAGCATACACCCAACACTGTGGTCAAACAGTTCGGGGGACTCCTCATGACATGGTGGGGCTAGGGAAGGAGTGACTGATGCCATTGAGCCCATGGAAGAGGCCGCTTTGGCAGCTGCTTTGGCAGACAAAGTACCCTAAACCTGGGTGAGAGAGGATGAGGAGGATGAGGACGGCTTGGTCATCCACTCTACCAACTCTTCTGCATGTTGCGGCTCAACACGGCCAGCTGCCGAAAAAAAGGACAAGCGTGCCCCACGGCCACGTGCTGATGAGGATGCACCGTGTCCACGACCAGCACTGTTGCCTCTAGACAAAGAGCCTGCTTGCCCTCTTTTATTGGCCTGTGTTTGTCTGCCTCTCCTTGTTGGCCTTCCAAACATACTTTATTTGATGTATTGGAATAGGTACACAAGGAATTGTCTGCAGTCAGCTTTAGCTGCACACTGTGCCCAGTATACAGTACACTGACTTAATATACTGCAGCTTAGCTCAATCATCTGCATGTCTGTATTATTAGGAAGAGAACAGGGATGGTCTGCAGTCAGCTTTACCTGCACACTGTAAGGAAAGGTTCCATCCGCTGGTAATATCTATCATCTGGCATGCAGTACTGAGGTCCACAAGCAGGTGTCTCCTGGCAGTTTTGAACTGTCAGGGGAACTTCTCTCTGCTGGTGTTATGTCATCCTTGGGCCGCAGTACTGGCGTCCACCAGCAGATGGATCCTGGCAGTGTGGTGCAGATGTTACTTCCTGCAATCAGGGGTCACCTGAGCCTGTTAACAGGTGTAGTATAAATACCCGGCAAGTGCACACACACACTGCCCTGGT
Source organism: Rana muscosa (assembly GCA_029206835.1). Classification (NCBI taxonomy): domain Eukaryota; kingdom Metazoa; phylum Chordata; class Amphibia; order Anura; family Ranidae; genus Rana; species Rana muscosa. The sequence goes on from CM055117.1 coordinate 901,565,939, forward strand.
ATCGTCCTCGTGCCCTGATCCGTACCTGCTGCCTGATTACCTAAACCTGTTTCTGAATCTGCTACCTGAGTTCCTGATCTTGTCTCCCTGTCCTGACCCATCCATCCTCTCCCTGTCCTGTGTTCCTTACCCCATCTGTTCTCCCTGTGTATGACCTTGGCCTGGCTAACGTTTATGTTTCTGAAATATCCCTAGTCCATCTGCCTATCTGCTATGTATGACCCTGGCTTGGCTATTGTTCATGATTCTGGCATTTCCCATTTATTGTACATATCTGTCTGTTGTTATTTGTGGGTCTCTGTCTGTTGGTTGGTTAAGGTTTGTTGCACTGTGTCATATTGGAGGTGGTTATATTTATATTATTCCTAGATAAATCATTATATTTTCACTTATATGTGTTTGGTGTTCCTCTGTTGCTAGCCACACAGTTCTGGTCACACCTGGTACATGACACTCACTGAGCCCAGTATACAGTACACTGACTTAATATACTGCAGCTTAGCTCAATCAACTGCCTGCCTATATTATTAGGATCAGAACAGGGATGGTCTGCAGTTAGCTTTACCTGCACACTGTGCCTGCCCAGTATACAGTATATTAGGAAGAGAACAGGGATGGTCTGCAGTCATGTTACCTGCACACTGAGCCCAATATACAGTACACTGACTTAATATACTGCAGCTTAGCTCAATCAACTGCCTGCTTATATTATTAGGATCAGAACAGGGATGGTCTGCAGTTAGCTTTACCTGCACACTGTGCCTGCCCAGTATACAGTACACTGACTTAATATACTGCAGCTTAGCTCAATCAACTGCCTGCCTATATTATTAGTAAGAGAACAGGGATGGTCTGCAGTCAGCTTTACCTGCACACTGAGCCCATTATACAGTACACTGACTTAATATACTGCAGCGAGAATAACAGGAACACTCTGAAGTGAGATCTAGCTAAACTGAAAACAGTGTATATATATATATATATATATATATATATATATATATATATGTACAACTCCTGGGATGCATATATATGCTAAATACACTGACTGAAGCTACCTGAATCGCCTGCCTGCTCTATCTAACTGAAATGAAATGACACTCTGACACTCTCTATCTGTCTCAGACCCTCACAACACCGCAACACACTACACAAGGCCGACACGCAGGTGGCCTTATATAGTGTGGGGCGTGTACCTACTCCCCTGAGCCATGATTGGCCAAAGGCACCCTTCCTTTGGCCAATTAAGGCTCTCTGTGCTGACGGCGCTGTGATTGGCCAAAGCATGCGGGTCATAGTGCATGCTTGGCCAATCATCAGCCAGCAATGCACTGCGATGACGCAGTGAATTATGGGCCGTGACGTGCCACTCGAATTTGGCGCGAACGGCCCATAATGTTCGAAATTCGGCGAACGAGCGAACAGCTGATGTTCGAGTCGAACATGAGTTCGACTCGAACACGAAGCTCATCCCTAATCCTAATACATTCTGTCTACTCAATCTACCTACTGGGGAGTGGAGAACACTTAAAGCGGAGTTCCACCCAATTTTTTAACTTTTTTTTATTCCACTCCTCACCCCCTTACATGCCACATTTGGCATGTAATTTTTTTTGGGGGGGGGAGTGGGGGCTTCAGTAGGAGTGGGACTTCCTGTCCCACTTCCTCCTTCCGCCCTGGAGCCGCCTAGGCAATATGTCATATCGCCTTGTGGCGGCTCCTCCCTGTAGGCAATCACCTGGGACGTGACAAGCCACTCACAGAGCGCTGCGCCGTTCGCGCATGCGCAGTGAGTGCCCGGCCGTGAAGCCGAAAGCTGTCACGGCCGGGTGCCCACACTGTGAATGGACGCGCCGGCTGAGGAGGGGGGAGAGGAGCGGAGCTCCAGGCGGCGCGTCGCTGGACAGTGGAGCAGGTAAGTGTATGTTTATTAAAAGCCAGCAGCTACACTTTTTGTAGCTGCTGACTTTTAATAAACATAAAAAAAGGGTGGAACTCCGCTTTAACAGTAACAGGCAGAAGCAAATAATGTCCTTGGACTTAAAGCAGAGTTCCACCCAAAAATAGAACTTCCGCATTAAGTGACAGTGACCCCCTAACATGCCACATTTGGCATGTCATTTTTTCTTTTTGGGTGGGGGCGGATACCCTCTTTTTAGAGACATCCAGCTCCCATTTCCTCCCAGGGCTCCGTGGTGCCAGAAGGAAGTTTACCTCTCCCCCTCCCTTCCTGCAATCTTCTGGGACATGTCACAGGTCCCAGAAGTTTGCACGGCCAATCACAGCGTGCAGCACGGCTCGTGCATGCGCAATGTGTGCCTGGCTGTGAAGCCACAGCTGGGCGGTAACAGTAGTGATGCCGGCACTGCAGAGAGGAGGGGGAGAGGAGCGAGGCTTCATTCGCCCACATCGCTGGACCGTAGGACAGGTGATTGTCTGATTACTAAAAGTCAGTAGCTGCACTTTTTGTAGCTGCTGACTTTTAAATGGGTGGAACTCCACTTTAAGGGAAAACCAATTAACCCAGATAACGCTCAGGCTTGCTACAGCCTAGTTGCAAAAACTATATTTGGGATTAGGGACACTCCAGCTTAAAGTTCAACCTTTTTGATTTAGTTTTGCATAAAATGTTAAGAGATTAGGACACCTGTCAGGTTTTTACTTCCGTCTGTGTCCCCATTTGGGAGATTCACCCTCTCTATTTGTCCTGTTTATCATTATCCCAGAAAGTGAAAGTAAAAGAAAATCACAAATTATGGGTTGTTACCAGAACGTATCTTTCATATCTTTCATCTATCTTTAATGTGGACATTAGGTCTGGTAATCCTGTTAAAAACCAGGGAATGCCTCACTTCCTGTTTTGGCTTTGGGACAGAAAGTACGGCCCCTTTCACACGTGCGGTCCGTTTGTCCGTTTTTTAATACATCCGTTTACGGATTAAAACGGACATCAATGGGATAGCGGACGTTAGTGGATACTCATTTGCTAATGTCCGTTTACAACCTTCTCCGTCAATATCCGTTTTTTTGGATAGAAAAATTCCTATTTTTTCTTCCGTCCAAAAAACGGAACGGATGAAAAATGGATGTTTGCGGACGATCCGTTAAAATCCGATCTGCTTACATCCGTTTTTTCATGAAAATATCTAAATTTTTTATAGGCATACATTACATTTCACACAATTAACCTATGACCCAGGTAGTGGTCTTTAGAAAAGTCACATGGTCAAGCACATGCTGCCTAGTGCCTGCAGAGAGGAGGAGACAAGATGGCAAAAGATGTGTCCCAATAACAGCTAATACAGCTTGTTCATGACAGGCCAGCTCTTTGGGACAAAAGAGCAGCAGAGTACAGCGACAGACACATCAAGAGCATCAAGTGGGAAGAAGTGTTTGAGGAGGTCACTCCCGACCTGGATGACATTGTCTACAAAAAAGCGTTGGATACGTGGTAAGCACTTTGTGTGATGGGTGTGGGTTTGGTTGGTATGGTTAAACAGTTAGTACTAGTCTGCATACTGATATTTGTAATCCACCTCACCATGCAAATCCCAGCATTCTACTCCTATATTAGTCCCCATGTACACGGGACGCTGGTGCAACCTGCCACGTAAACTGCCACGTAACCTGCCACGTAACCTACCACGTAACCTACCACGTAAACTGCCACGTAACTTGACACGTAACTTGCCACGTAAACTGCCACGTAACCTGCCACGTAACCTGCCACGTAACCTGCCACGTAACATGCCACGTAACCTGCCACGTAACTTGCCACGTAACCTGCCACGTAACCTGCCACGTAACCTGCCACGTAACTTGCCACGTAACTTGCCACCTAAACTGCTGCGTAACCTGCCATGTAAACTGCCACGTAAACTGCCACGAAAACTGCCACGAAAACTGGCACTTAACCTGACACGTAAACTGCCAAGTCAGGGAGATCCCGTAGTGTACAGCAAGCATCTCTAAAACGGCGCAGAGATAATTGCAGTACTTCTAGGTAAAACTGACAAAAACATTTGTTAAAAACCACTGTATTTCACATATGTGTTTCATATAGTATATGTAATTTTCATGTTGGAGTTCTATCAGTTCATTGTGTGTACTGTTCCTATGCAGGTGAAAAAATCGTCGCAAGGTGGACATCATTGAGAGAGCATTATAGGCGGGACCTTCATGACGAAGCCAAAGGAACTCGGAGCGGAGCAGGAGCGTCAAAAAAAAAAAGAAATTTTTTTGAAATGCTGGACTTCTTGAAAAATTTTATGGACTTAAGAAGGTAAGTAAATACATTATTCCTCCCCTATATTATATTATAGTTGGTTGGCCTAGTAAAAAAAAATTGATACTACAAATAGGAATTAAGCTATAATTTAAAAAAAAGAGCTAGTATGCACAACATACTATCTCATTATGAATTACTCACCTGAGATCGAAGCCCCTGCATTGGTCCTCGTTTACCCTCCTCCATTGCCCCCATCACTCCCGGAGTGACTTCCGGGTATCGCGGCTCAGGTGCTGTGACTGACCGTAGCCGCGCTAACTTAACGCATGCTTGACCCACCAGTCACAGCACGATCGCCTTCAGAAACGGCATGCTTAGTCAGGCGTCGTTGTCTACGTGTTTTCTCCAAATATCTCCTAAAACCGTTTAGGTTTAGATGATATTTCTTGCACCTACAGGTAAGCCTAGGCCTAGGCTTACCTATAGGTAAAAGTGGTAAGCGTTTACAACCACTACAGTAATGACACACATGGATCTATGTATTTTAACTCTACTGTACTGTACTGACCTGGAATCCATCTAAGAAAAAATATTTTACATTATCACGAGCAACATTTCGGAAAATGAAGAGATGGGGGATGAAGAGGATACCCAGCAATATCGACAGCAAGAGATGGGTTTGCTTCATACAGAGGAAGGTCCTGAAGAAATCCAGGGTTCAGAATCCACAGCAACAGCCACGCTTGAACGTGTCCCTCCGCTTGAAAGACAACGTGTGCCTGTAAGTATCCTATATGAAATGCCCCATTTTGAAATGTTGACAAAATAAAATGTGCTAATAAATGTTCCACCCCTCAGATTCGTTCTCTTGGAGCTAACACATCAAGATGCCGTGGACAGACCAAAAGGGATATGGATGGAGCCATGTTATCCTTCATGGAGAAGATGAAGCGAATGAGAGGGGCTGATCCAAAAGACCTCCGCTCCAAATAATGTGGATGCAAGTTTTCTGAAAAATCTTTACAACCATCTGGTTAAGGTTCCGGCTCAACGCAAAATGGATGTTCAGATGGCTATTTTCAATTTTACTGTTGTGTGCATCAGGGCTGCAATGTCCGGGGATCTTTTGCCACCTGTCATTAACCATCCCCCACGCCCATACCATCATGACCAAGCTCCACATTTATTTCAGCCTCCTTATAACCCAGGTTATACCCCCCATCAGCAGCATGCACCAGCCACCACTCCCCAAAATTTAGGACCCCCACCTCAAGTGGCACCCGCCTATGACTCTTCAAGTTCCCAGGCCAGTTCATACAGTCATTGCTCCCAGTCTTCCAATCCCTATTCCACTTCCCCCAGTCCTTATTATCAAGACCTTTAAATACCCATTTTAAGTTGCCCCGTTATATGTTGTTATATCTTTCTGATTTTTTTTTTATAAAATGTATTATTTTTGGTGATATCTGTTGCGGGGAATTTATTGTCTATGACAGGGGTCTCCAAACATTTTAAACAAAAGGCCAGTTTATTGTCCTTCAGACTCTTGGAGGGCCGGACTTTGGCCAGCGGGGGGTGGAAAATTTCCTGGCATCAGTGGAACTAAACATATGGTATTAGGGGGAGAAATAGTGCCCCATTGTTGGGATCATAGGGAGGAATAGTGCCCCATTAGTGGTGTCAGTGGGTGAAATGTTGCTCCACTGTCGGTGTCAGATGTCAGATGTCAGATGTCAGAATAGTGTCTCGTATCAGTGGGAGGGATACTGGCCCAAGGGCTGGATTAAGGCAAGCAAAGGGCCGCATCCGGCCCTTGGGTCACAGTTTGGAGACCACTGGTCTATGACATTTATTGTCTATGACATTCAAAAAATTGACTGTATGGAAAAGTTAATTTCATTATTGTACTCTATATAAAACAAAAATAAGTGATAGCACAGAGCAAGCTGAAATGAAGCAGCATGGGAAGCACAATGCACGCTGGGAAAAACAAAGAATCATGGGAAAAATCATGAATAAGTGATTAAATACAGTTCTAAAAAAACAAAAAACGGACATAAACGGATGAGAAACGGATGGAAAACGGATGGAAAACGGATGGAAAACGGATGAAAAACGAACATGAAAATGGATGAAAACGGAGAATAAAAACGTGACGGAACATGGTCCACACGTGTGGAAGGGGCCTAAAGACTGCATTCACACCTGAGCATAGCGTTTCGAGCGCTTTTACCGGCGTTTTGACCGTTGAACCGCTCGTTGTCGCGCTAGACGCTTGAATCGAGCGTTTCCATTACATTCTATGACTCCTAAAACGCCCAAATCTGCCCGATTCACGCGACAAAAAAGGGTCCGGAACTTGTTTGAGCTTCAGGCGTTCGGCTTCAGGCGTTTTGGAGTGGAGATGTGAACCATCTCCATAGAGAATAATGGATTTTTTCCCCTCTAGCGTTTTGCAGCTTCAGGCTTCAGGCTACAAAACGCTCAGGTGTGAATGCAGCCAAAGGAAAGTTTCCTAAATAGGACACAAATGGCCCAAAAAATTTGACTCAACGCAAAATGAAAAAAAAAAAAAAAAGATTTGCCTTTTAATTCTACTTCAAGGCAGGGGGGTCTCTACACAACACATTCAATCCAAAAAAGGAGCAGTGATCAGTGGCAGAACATGATGTGAAGGGCAGTGATGGAGTATATCCTGGGTGAGTAGTGTTCTATCGTTTTTTTTTTTTTAATAAGAGGAGGGAAATGGCATTTTTTAAAAGGGAGGTTAAATTGATCTTTAAGCATTTATTGCTGGATGTTTTAAGCGTAAGGGCATCTTTAGAGATTAGTGAATGTTTAAGCAGAAAGTGGTTATGTAGTCTAGGGTAAGGTGACCAGATTTTTTAAATGAAATCCGGGGACATATTTTTTTTTTTACTAGTAATGGCGGCAATCAGCGAGTCTCTGCTCGTCGCCACCGCCGCCGCCCGCCTCACAGCCTGTCAAGTCTTATGGCCCCGTACACACGATCCGAATATCGTACGACAGATTGTACGACTTTTTTCACTTAATAGTCGCAAGTAGAAATTCAATAGGTTACTAAAGTCACGGAAATTCTCGTACAACAGAAAAAAAAATCAGAAGTGATGTCATGTGTTGTAATGTATTTGTATTTTCGGACGTCAACTAGACTGACTAAACGAATATCGTATGACCTGGTATCGTACGAGGAAAATTTTTGTGCTTGTCCGATCAAATAATAACGGATGAACTGTCGTGATCGGCTCTCGAAAGTAGTGTACACACGATCCGAAAATCGTAAGATTCTTCATCGGATGACAGTTTTCGTCCAATATTCAGATCGTGTGTACGGGCCATTACTCTCCGGGCCCCGGCTACTACTGTGTGGGGAGCGGAGGAAGATCACTCCACCAGGGAAGGCAAGGAGATAAGCAGGCAGGCGGCTGGCCGGGACTTGAGCCAAGGCAGAAGAACACGCGAGCGGAGCTGAATGGGCATGCACCCGAAAATGAAAAAATACTCCCTCCGCTCTGACCAGCACAAGATCATCAGAAAGGGGCACAGATAATGGAAAAAAATACACCCCCAAGCTAGTAGGCGCGGCGGAGGGCGGGGGTATGTAATTCAGAATTTATTTTTTTCAATTCTGCACTGACTGTCTTTGAAATCGCTCCTGCCCCTGTTCAAATCCAATCTGGGGACAAAACCGGGGACAGACTTGGACCGGGGACAGTGTTCTCAATCCGGGGACTGTCCCCTGAAACCGGGGATGTCTGGTCACCCTAGTCTAGGGGATACTTTGATACCGAGTAAAACTCTATGTGGCTTTAACTATCAACATGCTAAATGTACTAAAAGCAGGGAATTAAAGGAGAAGTAACGTTTTTTTTTTCCATATTCATACTTACGTAGATGGATGCAGCATCGGTCTGATGCTGCATCTGTCCCCTGGTGCCTCTGCACTAAGAACGGAGTGATCGAACACCGCCGATCGCTCTGTTTTCAGAGCTCAATGAGCAGAGAGCTGCAGACTGTCAGTTACAGCTCTCTGCTCTTTTCCCTCCTCATTCATTGGAGCGCTGGGCTGTGGAGGGGACGGGGCAGCCAGCTTAGGCTCTCAGTGGCTCGCTAAAAGGCTGAGACGGGTGTCAGTCCAGTCACCTGGCGGATTCAGACTTTATTGTTGTAAAAACGTGGTGCCTGGACTGACATCTGTGACGTCAGCAGAGAGCGGACTTCAGCCCGCTCTCTGCAGAAAACAGGTCACAGGAGTGCAGAACGAACTGCACTCCTGTGATCCATAGGAGAAGTACAGACAAAAGAGCTTTGGCTGGACTTCTTCTTTAACCACTTGCCGACTGCCTCACGTAGATATACGTTGGCAGAATGGCACGGGCAGGCAAAGCAACGTATATATACGTTGCTTTGAATCTGCCGCCTAGCGGGCGTGCACCTGCCGCGGTCTCTGTGACCTTGTCCACGGGAGCCGCGGACTCGAAGACCGCCGGTGTCCCGCGATCGCGTCACGGAACAGCAGAACGGGGGGATGCCTGTGTAAACAAGGTATCTCCCTGTTCTGCCTAGTGACAGGACACTGATCGTCTGCTCCCTCTCATCGGGAACAGTGATCAGTGTCGTGTCACTGTAAGCCCCGCCCCCACACAGTTAGAATCACTCCCTAGGACACACTTAACCCCTTCCCCGCCCCCTAATGGTTAACCCCTTCACTGCCAGTGTCATTTACACAGTAAACAGTGCATTTTTATAGCACTGATCGCTGTATAAATGACAATGGTCCTAAAACAGCGTCAAAAGTGTCCGATGTGTCCGCCATAATGTCACAGCCACGATAAAAATCACAGATCACCGCCATAACTAGTAAAAAATAAATAATAATAAAAATGCCATAAAACTACCCCCTATTTTGTAGACGCTATAACTTTTGTGCAAACCAATCAATATATACGCTTATTGTGATTTTTTTTTACCAAAAATATGTAGAAGAATATATATCGGCCTAAACTGAGGAAAAAAATTGTTTTTTTTATATATTTTTTGGGAATATTTATTATAGCAAAAAGTAAAAAATATTATTTTTTTCAAAATTGTCGCTCTATTTTTGTTTATAGTGCAAATAATAAAAACCACAGAGGTGATCAAAAATCACCAAAAGAAAGCTCTATTTGTGGGAAATAAAGGACGTCAATTTTGTTTGGGAGCCACCTGGCGCGACTTTACAATTGTCAGTTACAGCGACGCAGTGCGGAATTGCAAAAAGTGGCCCGGTCATTTGGCAGCCAAATCCTCCGGGGCTGAAGTGGTTAAATTAATGCTAAACAATGCCTAAACAAAGCCTTTCAGTGTTGCCTATTCACTAAACAGATGGACTGGCAACCCTGTCGCTGAAAAAAAATCTAAATCAAAGGATTCCTATAAAAGAAGTTACTTCATACTTACCTGTCCCAGTGCCTGTTTATAAAATATTTGCTCTGTTGCTGTGAAAAGCCACCCAAAGAATCCTCACAGACAACACACTTCTTTCCATTCCCCACTGCTTTCTATAGTTCCTCACACCATCTCCTACTTCACTACCATCATAATAATGCAATGGGAGCTTGTAGGCAGGTGTAGTCTATTTCCTCCACAGCAGGTGGCGCTCACCACAGTGGCACTGTTATTGGAGAGGAAGTAAGGAGGAACAAGATTCCTCTATAGTTTTCTGGTTCACTGGGGAAGCTATCCTATTGGATGCAAAAACGTGGTGCCTGGACTGACATCTGTGACGTCAGCAGAGAGCGGACTTCAGCCCGCTCTCTGCAGAAAACAGGTCACAGGAGTGCAGAACGAACTGCACTCCTGTGATCCATAGGAGAAGTACAGACAAAAGAGCTTTGGCTGTGACTCAATCAGCTTTCTTGGGTCAGGTAGAGCCTATTAAAAACCCTGGCTCCTGGGTTTAGCGTGCTTTTTGCGAGTAGACAGAGTAAGGATAGGTACTCCATCTGTTAGGGACTGTACTGGTGGAAGGGAAAGGTTCCTGAGGAGATGGGAAAGTATAGCATAGCTGCCAACAGTCACGGATTTCCTGTCACAGAAACTGACTGTTGTCCCGTGGAAAGTTTGTCCTGGCGAGAATCCCGAGAAATGCTTGATTTCCCGGGAAGCAGCCATCCTAGTGTAAAACCCTGCTGCAGCATCGGGGTAACACATAGGTTAACAGGAGACCTTTTTTTCAGATTCTCCCCCTGCCTCCTCCTCTCCAATAAACTTAGCATGCAAGGAGGTCAGGGGCACTTGCCTGTGAGTGATCGGTCGGGATGCGGAGAGGGGGCGAGAGAGGTGAGAGGAGAGGTGAAGATGAATGTGGTAGGCCAGAGCTGAACTGCAGCAAGTGTGTGAATCCAAGCAGAGGTATGGTTCTACCCTGCAGTCTGGGCTCTCTCTGCAGATCTCAGGTTTTTTTGGTGAGGAAGGGCGAGAGGGGAGGAGCAGTCTCTTGTGTCATGTGATCAGTCTCTTGTATCATGTGATCAGTCTCTTGTGTCATGTGAGCAGTCTCTCCTGTCATGGGAGCAGTCTCTTGTGTCATGGGAGCAGTCTCTTGTGTCATGGGAGCAGTCTCTCATGTCATGGGAGCAGTCTCTCGTGTCTTGGGAGCAGTCTCTCATGTCATGGGAGCAGTCTCTCGTGTCATGGGAGCAGTCTCTCGTGTCATGGGAGCAGTCTCTTGTGTCATGGGAGCAGTCTCTTGTATCATTGGAGCAGTCTCTTGTATCATGGGAGCAGTCTCTTGTGTCATGGGAGCATCCTCTTGTGTCATGGGAGCATCCTCTTGTGTCATGGGAGCAGTCTCTTGTATCATGGGAGCAGTCTCTTGTATCATGGGAGCAGTCTCTCCTGTCATGGGAGCAGTCTCTCCTGTCATGGGAGCAGTCTCTCGTGTCATGGGAGCAGTCTCTTGTATCATGTGATCAGTCTCTTGTGTCATGTGAGCAGTCTCTCCTGTCATGGGAGCAGTCTCTTGTATCATTGGAGCAGTCTCTTGTATCATAGGAGCAGTCTCTTGTATCATAGGTGCAGTCTCTTGTGTCATGGGAGCATCCTCTAGTGTCATGGGAGCATCCTCTAGTGTCATGGGAGCATCCTCTTGTGTCATGGGAGCAGTCTCTTGTATCATGGGAGCAGTCTCTTGTATCATGGGAGCAGTCTCTTGTATCATGGGAGCAGTCTCTTGTATCATGGGATCAGTCTCTTGTGTCATGGGAGCAGTCTCTTGTGTCATATAAGCAGTCTCTTGTGTCATATGAGCAGTCTCTTGTGTCATAGGAGCAGTCTCTTATGTCATGGGAGCAGTCTCTTGTATCATGGGAGAGGTCTCTTGTATCATGGGAGCAGTCTCTTGTGTCATAAGAGCAGTCTATTGTATCATGGGAGCAGTCTCTTGTGTCATGGGAGCAGTCTCTTGTGTCAGTGTCATGGGAGCAGCCTCTTGTGTCATGGGAGCAGTCTCTTGTTTCATGTGATCAGTCTCTTGTTTCACGTGATCAGTCTCTTGTTTCATGTGATCAGTCTCTTGTTTCATGTGATCAGTCTCTTGTTTCATGTGATCAGTCTCTCGTTTCATGTGATCAGTCTCTCGTTTCATGTGATCAGTCTCTCGTTTCATGTGATCAGTCTCTCGTTTCATGTGATCAGTCTCTCGTTTCATTTGATCAGTCTCTCGTTTCATTTGATCAATCTCTCGTTTCATGTGATCAGTCACTTATGTCATGTGATCAGTCTCTTGTGTCATGAGAGCAGTCTCTTGTGTCATGAGAGCAGTCTCTTGTGTCATGAGAGTAGTCTCTTGTGTCATGAGCAGTCTCTTGTGTCATGTGATCACTCTCTTATGTCATGGGAGCAGTCTCTTGTGCCATGCCCGCACACTTTCTGACCATCTTCTGTATCTGTTTGATGGGAGGATCTGTCTGGGGGGGGGGGGTGTTTGGAGTATCTTTATCTGCTTATTGTTAAATGTTCTGGAACACACATATTATCGCTGTTGTAGTGATCTGGGCCTGCTGTCCCTCCATCCCTCTATCTTTCCTTTTTTTCCCTCTTACCTCTCTCTTTCCTTCCATATCTTTTTTTTCTCTCCCTCCATCCCTCTTTCTCCCTTTCTTTCGTTCTCTCTCCCTCCCTCTATCTTTTGTTCCTTTCTTTCTTTCCGCCTTTCTTTCCTCCTTTCTTTCCTCCTTTCTTTTCTTTCTTTACTACTTTCTTTCCCTCTTCCTTGTTTTTTCTTTCCTCCTCAGACTCATAGTTAATCTGGTTGAAAAAAGACACAAGTCCATCCAGTTCAACCATAAAAAAAAAAATCATCGTACAATCCCATATACCCAATTCTATACCCACAGTTGATCCAGAGGAAGGCAAAAAACCCCATGATCCAATTTGCTACAGCAGGGGAAAAATTCCTTCCTGATCCCCCGAGAGGCAATCAGATATTCCCCGGATCAACTTTACCTATAAATGTCAGTACCCAGTTATATTATGTACATTTAAGAAAGAATCCAGGCCCTTCTTAAAGCAATCTACTGAGCTGGCCAGAACCACCTCTGCAGGGAGTCTATTCCACATTTTCACAGCTCTTATGCCGCGTACACACGACCGTTTTTCTCGACGTGAAAAACTGCATTTTTCCCTTTCGACGAGAAAAACGATCGTCTGTGGGCTTTAGGTCGTTTTTCTCGACGAGAAAAACGGCATTAAAAACGATGAGAAAAATTAAAACATGCTCTAATTTTTCTCGCCGTTTTGCACGACGTCGTTTTTCTCGTCATGAAAAATGGTCGTGTGTAGGCTTTAACGACGTGAAAAAAGCGCGCATGATCAGAAGCAAGTGATGAGAAGGGAGCGCTCGTTCTGGTAAAACTACCGTTCAGAATGGAGATGGCACATTCGTCATGCAGGAAATTATTGCATCGTTTAATGCAGCGCATTCTTTTCTTCGTTCTAATGCTGCAATAATCCAATTCTCTTGCTGCTGATATTCTCACAGAGTTAGGAAAAAGTTTGGTCTTTAGTATTTATTGTTTTCTCATGATTAATCTATATTTATTGTAAGCCAGATCTCCCTAAATACCCAATTTTTTATCCACTGTCCCAGCCTACTCACTACCAAACTGTCTATTTAGAATAAAAACATATGTTCATTTTGTAACATCAAACAAAAATTCCATTTATTCTGGCCTAAAAACAAATTAAAGGGTAAGCCAAAACAAAACCAGATGTAAAGTAAATCTAAAGAAGCCAGGAAGACAGCACTGGAGACCCTGCTGAAATTAGTGCAGACCCAGATCACCACAGCAAACACCAAAGGATGAGAAGACGAAAAATTGGGACCATCTGAGGGACATATCCTGGGCTCATTTGCTGCTTTTCTTTTTTGCCTTCCCTGCAGGCTTCCCTGCAGCCTTCCTTGGAGGCTGTGTCCGTGGAGGAGGGACTGGAGCAGGAGCAGGGACAGGAGCAGGGACTGGGACAGGAGCAGGGACTGGGACAGGAGCATGGAGTGGGGCAGGAGCAGGTAGTGGGGCAGGAACTGGAGCAAGGACATAAGAAACGTCCACAACGTCCGTAAAATCATTCAGTTTCCCCAACATGCCCATATTTACAACCTTCAATATCAGAGTCTCGCTTTTTAGATGCTGGGCCATTTCCATTTGGGGCAGTTTGTGCCCAATAAGGGCAGCAAATCCCTCTGCAGCGGTGGGGGGCTCTCTGAGGGCCACAGTAGCCTCCCTAATTAGGGCCTGGGTCTCCTCCTCCATTTGAAGAAGCCTCCTTGCCCTTTTTGGTGGAATCCGCAGCGGAGGTATCTGGGGCCTGGTGTTGCGCTGTGTCCCACTGGGGCCTGCCTCCTCCTGTGTCCCACTGGGGCCTGCCTCCTCCTGGCTTCCACTGGCACCTGCCTCCTCGTGGGTCACACTGGGGCCTGCCTCCTCCTGGGTTCCACTGGCACCTGCCTCCTTGTGTGTCACACTGACGCCTGCCTCCTCATCCTGTTAAAAAAGTTACATATAGTTATTTTAGCCTTCATCTTTCACACACATTTGTCACCTCATGACATTTGCTAATTGAATGCTAATAAATATTAAAGTTAATCATTCTGACACCAGCATTTTTCATTCTTGTCCCCATAATTTTTGGCCACTGCTGTCTATTGATATGTCAGACACTTTGGTTTAACTGGTAACATTTTTCACACAATTTTTTCACCTTTGACAACATTAGACTTTTATTACTAGAAATATTTTGCTAAATATTATACCTGGCTCCAAATATTCAAATCCGGCTCCTCCAGGAGTTGAGCTTGTTCCTCCAAAGAGACCTCAACTTGGCTGGAGGGAAGGCTGGAGGGTTGGCTGCAGGGAATGCTGGAGGGTTGGCTGCAAGGAAGGCTGGAGGATTGGCTGCAGGGAAGACTGGAACTCGTTCTGGGTGGAAGGGTGGAAAGGGATTCCCTGGATTCCAGGTGGTCATCGAGGAAACTGAGATGCTGGTAGTACCAGAGATTTGGAATATATCTGTCCTCTGCAGCTGCTCCTGACCGCATAGATGTTCGGACTTTGTTTCGTTGAGTCCGGTATGTGCCCCTAATGGTCCCAATTTTCGTCTTCACATCCTGTAGTGTTGCTGTGGGGATCTGAGTTTGCACAAATTCCAGCAAGGTCTCCAGTGCTCTCTTCCTGGCTTCTTTATTTTTATTTTGTTTGTTTTCGGTCTCCCATAAAACAGGAAGATTCTTCCATCTTTGCAGGAATTCCAACATGAAATCGGGGTCCTTAAATACCTGCATTTTTGCGGCAAGTCAAAAAACACACCAAAAATCGAATGTCAGTCAAGACTACTCCAAATCTTTCTCACCATATGTAGGCCACTAACGTAGCAATTGATCAGTCATCATAGAGTTGAGTGGACACCTGGATGTTTGTGTTGAACTCTTTTTTGTAAACTTGGTAAAAAGCTAGAGTTCGTGACGTGACTTGACCCGAACTTGACCCGGAACCCAAACCCCATTGAAGTCAATGTTGCCCCAAAAATCTGCGGACTAAAAGGACTCCAAAAAAGTAAAGGAGTACCTAGAACTGTCCCTGCACAAAGTGTCATTTGTGCTTTTCCAAAATTAACTCAAAATTCACTCCTGGGTATAATGAATTGTTGTCTCCCGTCAAATGCAATAGATAGAAAAGTCATTGATACAAACATTGAGAAAGCATTGTGGTTCTCCCAAATTCTCTTACCAGGCCCTTCATGTCTGGAATGGATATTAAGGGGAACACCACCGCCAATGTTTTTCAAAATGCGTGTGGTCCCCCCAAATATCCATACCAGGCCCTTCAGGGCTGGCAAGGATTTTAAGGGGAACTCCACCCCAAAATAAAAAAAATATGGCGTGGAGTCCCCCCAAATATCCATACCAGGCCCTTCAGGTCTGGCAAGGATTTTAAGGGGAACTCCGCCCCAAAATCCACTAAAAAATGGTGTGGAGGCCCCCCCCAAATCCATACCAGACCCTTATCCGAGCACGCAACCTGGCCGGCCACAGGGGAAGAGGGGGGGACGAGAGAGCGGCCCCCCCTCCCTCCTGAACCATACCAGGCCACATGCCCTCAACATGCCCTCAACATGGGGAGGATGTCCCCATGTTGATGGGGACAAGGGCCTCATCCCCACAACCCTTGCCCGGTGGTTGTGGGGGTCTGCGGGCGGGGGGCTTATCGGGATCTGGAAGACCCCTTTAACAAAGGGGACCCCCAGATCCCGGCCCCCTATGTGAAATGGTAATGGGGTACATTGTACCCCTACCATTTCACCCCAAAACTTGGCAAAATTCCTTTATTATTGTTTTTGTTTTTCTTCCATCTTCTTCCTTCTTCTTTTCTGCATTCGAGTTTCTTCCTCCATCTTCCTCTTCCTCTTCATCTCCATCTCCATCTCCATCTTCATCTTCATCTTCATCTTCATCTTCATCTTCCTTCTTGCTTCGGGCTTCTCGTCCGCATCTTGCTCCGGCTTCTTCTTTCTTCTCCCGCCGCTCCGTTTGAATTTGAGTTTGCCGCTGTGTGACGCTTAAGTTATGCAGTTCTCCTCTAGGTCCGCTGCGAGCCGGTGGCCCCGCCCCCCTCTGACAGCACCGGGAAAGTACCCATGAAATCCATGTGCTTCAGAGGGGGGTGGGGTCCCCGGACCAAGAGGAAAACTGATGAACTGAAGCGTCACACAGCGGGAACCTCCAATTCAAACGGAGCGGCCGGAGAAAGAAGAAGCCGGAGCAAGATGCCAGAGCAAGATGCGGACGAGAACACCGAAGGAAGATGAAGAGGAAGAGGAAGAGGAAGATGGATGAAGAAACACGAATCGAGAAAAGAAGAAGGAAGAAGATGGAAGAAGAAGATGGAAGAAAGCCAAAAAAAATAATAAAGGAATGGTCAAAAACCGTCTATTGTCATTTTTTACATTTTGTACACTTTCTTCGTGAAATGGTAGATGTACAATGTACCCCTTACCAATTCACCTAGGGGGGGGCCGGGATCTGGGGGTCCCCTTTGTTAAAGGGGTCTTCCAGATTCCGATAAGCCCCCCGCCCGCAGACCCCCACAACCACTGGGCAAGGGTTGTGGGGATGAGGCCCTTGTCCCCATCAACATGGGGACATCCTCCCCATGTTGAGGGCATGTGGCCTGGTACGGTTCAGGAGGGAGGGGGGGGGCGCTCTCTCGTCCCCCCCTCTTCCCCTGCGGCCGGCCAGGTTGCGTGCTCGGATAAGGGTCTGGTATGGATTTTTGGGGGGACTCCACGCCATTTTTTTCCAGAATTTGGGGTGGAGTTCCCCTTAAAATCCTTGCCAGACCTGAAGGGCCTGCAAATAGAATTTGGGGGGACCCCCACGTTTTTTTTTTTCTCTAAAACTGAGTTTTCAATGTATTGCCATTTGCCGGGGAGCCGAGAATTCATTCTAGCCGTGATTGAGTTTTAAATGATTTTTCCAACTTCGAAAATGACACTTTGTGCAGGGCCAGGACTAACAGCACGGGAAGCAAGCGCGAAGTTACATGCATATTGCCCAACACCGGCCCCGAACATACAGTGAATGTTTGGGTTTCTGCTCCGGGACCCAGCCCAAAAAAAAGGTCTGTACGGTCACTAAATTTTCTGTTCGGGGCCGCTCAACCCTCGACATATCAAGTATGAAAAATGTTACGTACCCGCGATCTACACGTTCGTTGCTTCCGACCTTCTTCCACTCACTGAACGTCGCTTTCAACTATGTTTTTTTTTCGTTATATACAGTGCGCATGCGTGACGCTCCGCACGCTTTCCCGCCCCTGACGTTCGTTAGACTACTTTCCCCGCCCCTTCTCGCTCGTCCTTAATGACGGAGACTGACAACATGGCGGAGAATCACCGAGATGAAGTGGAAAGTGTGGAAGGAGGCAGGCCCAGACACAGAAGATATAAAGCCACTAACATGTCGTTTGAGGAGATGGTGGATATGGTCACCATATTGCTGAGGGAGGATTATGACGCCAAACATGGGCCCTACAAAAAGCCAAATCAGGTGAAGGGCCAGATCATGGATAAAGTGGTCAAAACGCTGTTCCGGAAATTTGGGGTTCGCAGGTCGAAGGAACAGATCCGCAAATGATGGTTGGACATTAAATTGCGTGAGCCGGAGCAATATAAAAAAATAAAAAAAGTGATCCGAAAAAGTAAGTATGTTTACATTTACTGTGATTTTTATTAATAGCGTGGTGCTGCATGTGCTTTTTCTTTAATGTATGTAGTACAGTTCAAGATGTCCGGGTTTATGTTCTTGGGCACACGAATCGATCGTAGAAATTCGCGTTCAAACGTTCACTAAATGACGATCTTTTGGTCCGATTCAGTGTTAACTACATTTGATCATTCCTAATAATAGGCATGTTCAAATTTAGTTCTCACTGTATTCCCCCAAAACATCGTTTTGGTGGTATTGAACGAGGATTTCGACGTTCGATTCTTGTGCCCAAGAACATGAAACAGGACATCTTGAACATTAAAAGATGTCCTGTTTCATGTTCTTGGGCACAAGAATCAAACGTTGAAATCCTCGTTCATTACCACCAAAACGATGTTTTGGGGGAATACAGTGCTAACTAAATTTGAACATGCCTATTATTTGGAATGATCAAATGTAGTTAACACAGAATCGGACCAAAAGATCGTCATTTAGTGAACGTTTGAACGAGGATTTCTACGACTGATGATTCTTGGGATGAAGAACATGAAACAGGACATCTTGAACTGTTTATGTGATAATTAATTATAAACATGGTTGTGTAGGTGTTGGTAACTATATTTAACTAATGTAACTGGATTCAGTGTACAGTTACGAGAGTATGCTCAGCAGCTGCTTACACATCTGGACTCATTAGCACAAGTGTGGGCCACAAGAACAACCTTTTGATGGTGTCACACACAGGTGATCCAGTGGATACTTGGTGTGTTTCCATGTGTGAAACGTGACCAAAATAGATTAATCTACCAGCTTGGGAAATGGATACAATCATGTGTTCATCTTCTAAATAATTTCAAAAAATACAATTGTAACACACTTTCAAAGAATGATTAATATTCCTCTTTCAGGCCTAAATATATTTAGTTACACAAGTCTACCTTTGGGTTCTATCTCCTAGGGCTTCAAAGAGCTAAGAGACAGGAGGCTGCAAACCCCGCACCACCAACCCAAGACCCACAACCGCAGGATGTGGCTGAAGAGGGAAATGACAACTCAACAGGTCAGTGTCATACACCACAGCCTCAGGTAATAGATGTAGGCCTGTATATTTAGTAAGACGTTTTTATTCTTCTAATTTAAGGTACTTTAATGCCTGCGGCCCCAGCAACCTTCACCCGACACACTGCCCAGATGTTGCTGAAAGAACTGAGGGTCTGCTCTCGTGAGCTGGAAACAATGAAAGTGAACTTGTTCCAGATGAGGCAAAACACTAAGCAGATGGAGCAAAGAATAATAAAACTAGAACATGTTCTTGGGAGGGTTTAAAATTTGTATATGTTTTCAAATTCTGTTTTCTTCTTTTTTTTGTAATTGTAGATTTGCACTTTTTTTGGGGAATCTTTTAATTTTGAAAATTAATATTGTACATGTTGTACATTTTTGTCAAGAGTTTTATCCAAAAAATGATCTTTAAAAACCCAAAAAAAAAAAGTTTACATTTTTATACAAATAAGACAAATTTTATGCTCCTATAAAAAATATTTTAAACTAAACAATGTGTGGCTTCTTATATCAATGTTGCCCCCCCCCCATAAAAAATGTGTGTGTTTACACTCTAAATGATGGTAATTTACTTGTTACAAAAACACATGGCACTACAACTGCACTAGTATAACCTAGGACAGTGATGGTGAACCTTGGCACCCCAGATGGTTTGGAACTACAATTCCCATGTTGCTAAGGCACTCTGCAGTGGAGTTGAGCATCATGGGAAATGTAGTTGCAAAACATCTGGAGTGCCAAGGTTCACCATCACTGACCTAGGAGAAATAACAAATCCAACAAAATAAAAGCAAACAAGATGTTTTCATTATAATTTTTTTTATTATTCCAAAAATTATTTTAAAAATGATCAGGCATTGCAATGGCCCCCCTACCCATAAAATATTCCACATAGCGTTGCCGCACATCACGGCCGCTTTGGGGGGCCAAGCCTGTAGTGCCAGCTACCTGGGCTGGCAATGGTCCATCCAAGAACTGTGTGCCCTGAAGGGCAACTGAAGAGAGATAATTGTTTGAATTTTTTTTTAAATAATTGTGGAGTATGCAACAGCACATGATTAAATGGTTCCATTTGTACTCCGCCATGTTGAGAGCAGTCTGAAAAATGCGGAAACGACTGGCCATGATGTCAAAGGCATTTTCGACCACCCTTCTCGCTCTGGCCAGCCTATAATTAAAGACCCTCCTCTCAGGGGTGAGGGTCCTTTGTGGAAAAGGCCTCATCAAATGGGGTCCAAGCGCAAACGCCTCATCTGCCAGGAAAACAAAGGGGAGGCCATGTTCATTTTCTTCAGCAGGTGGCAATGCCAGGTCCTCTGAAAGAAGCCGGTCGGCAAACTCGGCCTGGGCAAAAACACCACCGTCAGACATCCGCCCATTTTTCCCAACATCAAGATAGAGAAATTCATAGTTGGCAGACACCACCGCCATCAGCACAATACTGTGGAACCCTTTATAATTATAAAAAAAGGATCCCGATTGGGGTGGTGGCACGATGCGGACGTGCTTGCCATCAATGGCTCCTCCACAGTTGGGAAAGTTCCACCGCTGAGAAAACTCAGATGCCACATTCTGCCATTCCTGTGGCGTCGATGGTAACTGTGGAGTCAAACCAAAAATAAAAATTAATATACTTTGCTACCTAAACATTGCAAGCATGTTAGCACAAAACACTCTGGGCAAAACATCAGTATAGCATTATTTGGAACAATCGCTCGTCACTCTGCTGCCCCCTCCGCCATCCTCGGTGAGGGAACCAGGAAGAGAAGCCTTGCGGCTTCACTTCCCGGTTCCCTACCGCACATGCACGAGAAGCGCTGCGCAGTTCTGACTGGTCCTCCTGTGTTCTGGGAGCCAAGTATCTCCAAGAACACTATGGGTATTCTGCGGGAAGTGACTTGTCTCCGGCAGATTTGCCGCAGAGATGACTCCTGGATGTGGGTGAAAATACCTGTCTTAAACAGGTATCTTCACCCCCCCCCCCCTGAAAGGTGTCAATTTTGACACCGGAGGGGGGGAGGGTTACGATGAGCGGAAAATAAACTTTAGGGTGGAGCTCCGCTTTAATAAGAGCTAAAAATGAGCACAAAAAACATCACCCACTCTGATGGACCTGTGAAATTCTTTTAGGGTGGGGGGGGGGGTTGAGATGAGTTGGGGGCATCAAAATAAAAGCTCTAGTACTATGTAATTTATTTTGTTAGATTAGACAAAAGCAAATAATTAGGGGGGGGGGTTCAGGCAATCTAAGCGCTACAATGGAGCGGCCAAAAAACATTGGGGAGTGACTAGGCTAGGTGTGTTTGGGCCCAGGATATAATGCTGGAGAGGTTGGTTTTTGAAAATATGCATGTAGGCCCAAAAAAAGGAACATTCAAAGCTTACAACATGCATGGGGACAAAGGGGACATTCACAGCATATTCGAATCATGGTAATTAGAGACAGTTCAAAAAATACTATACATTAGCAAGCATAAAAAAACATAGATTGTGATGTTTATAAAGGAGAAAACTTACCTTAATATAGTCCTCCTGAAGGACCTGGATAATGGCAGAGCAGGTTTCTGGGATAATGACGCCCAGAGCCTGGGGGGAGATGCCTGTCGAGAACTTGAGGTCCTGCAAGCTTCTCCCAGTCGCAAGGTATCGCAACGTGGCGATGAGCCTCTGCTCAGCAGTAATGGCTTCCCGCATAACGGTGTCCTGCCTGGTGATATAGGGGGACACCAAAGCCAAGAGCTGCTGAAAAACGGGGTCAGACATCCTAAGAAAATTCCTGAAGTCATCAGGGTTATTCTCCTGGATCTCCCGCAGCAGAGGCATATGACATAATTGGTCCCGCTGGAGCAACCAATTCTTGGTCCAAGAACTCCTCCTCACCCTGTTCATGGACCGGATCTGGGACATAGCAACAAGCCCAGAAGCAAGCACGTGCGACAAGAACGTACCCGCAACATGGCTTCAAAACGGTCGTCTAATCAGAACGAACTAAAAGAACGCACTGAAGAACAGCAAGGCCTCTGAAGAACGAGCTGAAAAACAGTAACGAGCGGACAAGAACGCACTGCAAAAACAGATACGAACTGACTACAAGCACTGAAAGACAGATACGAACCCACAAGCACAAACTGAACTCCCGAAAACGATCTTTAAAGCACGAAGACTGAAAAGCATGAATCGTCTCTTCCCAAACTTTTACTAACACGCGGTAACACGGAATCAGCAAAAGCAGCCAAAAGGGTGGCGCAAACATAATGAAACTTCCCCTTTATAGTGCCGTCGTACGTGTTGGACGTCACCACGCTTTGCTAGATAATTTTTTTTCACGATAGTGTGTAGCCAAGGCAGGCTTGAGAGGAAACACGAAAAATAACGTCGAGAAAAACTACGTTTTTTTTCATGACATGAAAAACGGTCGTGTGTACGCGGCATTACTGTGAAGAAACCTTTCCGTATTTGGAGGTGAAATCTCTTTTCCTCTAGACGCAAAGAGTGCCCCCTTGTCCTTTGTGTTGACCGTAAAGTGAATAACTCAACACCAAGTTCACTATATGGACCCCTTATATATTTGTACATGTTGATCATATCCCCCCTTAATCTCCTCTTCTCAAGAGTGAATAAATTCAGTTCCTCTAATCTTTCCTCATAGCTGAGCTCCTCCATGCCTCTTATCAGTTTGGTTGCCCTTCTCTGCACTTTCTCCAGTTCCCCAATATCCTTTTTGAGAACTGGGGCCCGAAACTGAACTGCATATTCCAGATGAGGTCTTACTAATGATTTGTACAGGGGAAAAATGATATCTCTCTCTCTCTGGAGACCATACCTCTCTTAATACAAGAAAGGACTTTGGAAACCGCAGCTTGGCATTGCATGCCATTATTGAGCTTATGATCTACCAAAACCCCCAGATCCTTCTCCACTACGGATCCCCTCAGTTGTACTCCCCCTAGTATGTATGATGCATTCATATTCTTAGCCCCCAAGTGCATAACTTTACAGTTATCAACATTAAACCTCATCTGCCACATAGTCGCCCAATTAGACAGAGCATTGAGGTCGGCTTGTAAATTGGCGACATCCTGTAAGGACGTTATTCCACTGCATAGCTTAGTGTCATCTGCAAAGACAGAAATGTTACTTTTGATCTCAGACCCAATATCATTTATAAAGATATTAAAAAGTAAGGGTCCCAGCACTGAACCTTGGGGTACACCACTGATAACCTTGGACCATTCAGAGTAAGAATCATTAACCACTACTGTTTGAATTCTGTCTTTTAGCCAGTTTTCTATCCATTTACAAACTGATATTTCCAATCCTGTAGACTTTACCTTACACATGAGCCGTGTGTGGGGAACTGTATCAAACGCTTTTGCAAAATCCAAGTATACCACGTCCACAGCCACCCCTCTGTCCAAGGTCTTACTTACCTCTTCATAAAAAGAAATCAGGTTTGTCTGACAACTTCTGTCTTTCATGAATCCATGCTGTCTGTTGCTTAAATATTTTTTTTCCAGCAAGAACTCATCTATGTGGTCTTTTATTAATCTCTCCAGTATCTTCCCAACTATAGAAGTTAAACTAACAGGTCTATAGTTACTTGGTAAAGACTTAATTCCCTTTTTAAATATAGGCACCACATTGGCCCTGCGCCAATGCAGTGGTATTATTCCTGTCATTAATGAGTCCCTAAAAATTAAATACAATGGCTTTGAAATTACAGAGCTCAATTCTTTTAGGATCCGTGGGTGTATGCCATCTGGTCCAGGTGCTTTATCCACCTTTATTCCATCTAAATATTTCTGGACCATATCACTTTTGAGCCATTGTGGATTTGGGACTGTGTCACTACCACCCCCATTTTGGACATGAGCTCCCCCATGTTCCTTTGTATACACAGAACTGAAGAAATTATTTAATAAATTAGCCTTCTCTTTGTCCCCAGTCACCAACTCTAGATTATTTTGTAAAGGGCCTACATGCTCAGACTTGACCTTTTTACTATTAATATATTTGAAGAATTTTTGGGGGTTTGTCCTACTATCTTTTGCAATCTGTCGTTCATTTTGAATTTTTGCATCCTTGATTTCCTTTTTACTTATCCTGTTATATTCTTTGTAACATTTAAATTACACTAGTGTTTCCTCATTTTTATGTTTTTTAAAAGCTCTTTTCTTATAGTTTATAGCTTTTTTAACTTTGGCAGTGAGCCACATAGGTTTTATTTTTAGCCTTTTAAACTTATTGCCCATGAGAATATACTTTGCAGTGAGTTCACAAACAGTCTTTTTGAAGAATTCCCATTTCTGTTCTGTGCCCATTGATGCCAATATTCCCTCCCAGTCTAAGTCCTGGAGAGCAGCCCTCATCCTTGGAAAATTTGCTAACATCAAATGAAATCATGTTATGGTCACTGCTACCCAGGTGTTCCTTTATCTGAACATTAGTAATACACTCTGCATGGTTTGAGATTACCAGGTCCAACAGAGCATCATTCCTAGTTGGGGCCTCAATAAACTGGACCATAAAATTGTCCTGCAATAGGTTTCAAAATTTTTGCCCTTTAACTGTCTCAGCAGTTCCATTACTCCAGTCAATTTCTGGGTAGTTAAAATCCCCCATTATTATCACCGTCCCAGCCCTTGCAGCCCTTTCCATCTGTGCAAGGAGCTGAGTCTCCACCTCCTCATTAACATTGGGTGGTCTATAACAAACTCCAATGATTAACTTTGTACTACGCACATCTGTATGCAGTTACACCCATAATGCTTCAGACTCATCCCACTCTCCATCCACCAGGTCCTCTTTCACACTCGCTTTGAGATCACTTCTCACATAGAGACAGACCCCTCCACCTTTCCTTTTTACCCTGTCTTTCCGAAAGAGTGCATATCCAGGAATATTAATAGCCCAGTCATGTGAGGAATGAAGCCACGTTTCAGCAATACCGATTACATCATAGCTCTCCTCATGCACCAGAGCTTCCAACTCACCTATTTTGCTTGGCAGACTTCTGGCATTGGTGAACAGACACTTTAATGCACTAATATATTTTGACCGGTCACATACTATCCTCTTGGGTGTTCCCAGATTGCAACTAGGACTTGCTACTATACTTACCTTGGGTTTATGTGCTTTGGTTACCCTGCCACTAATGCCCCTAATACTACCCTCTAGAATATGTTCCCCGCTGACTCTCACTATCTCTGGACCCTCCCCCCCCCCCGTTGCCTAGTTTAAAAACCCCTCTAACTTTTTGGCCATCCTTATTCCCAGCTGATCTGCACCCTCCTCATTTAGGTGCAGTTCGTCCCTTCTATAGTACTGGTTATCGACTGAGAAGTCAGCCCAGTCCTCCAGGAACCCAAACCCCTCCTTACTACACCAGCTCTTCAGCCACTTGTTCACTTCCCTAATCTCCCTCTGCCTTTCTGGTGTGGCTCGATGTACCGGTAGTATTCCTGAGAATACTACCTTGGAGGTCCTTTTCCTCAATTTAGCTCCCAAGTCCCTAAAATCGTTCTTTAGGACACTCCATCTGCCTCTGACTTTGTCATTGGTGCCAACGTGCACCATGACAGCTGGGTCTTCCCCAGCCCCTCCCAGTAATCTGTCCACCAGATCCGTGATGTGCCGAACCCGAGCGCCCGGTAGACAACATACAGTTTGGCGCTTCAGGTCTTTGTTACAGATTGCCCACTCTATCCTTCTAAGAATTGAGTCTCCTACCACCAGAATCTGTCTTTCCTTTCCCTTCGCTTCCCCCCCACTCTCACTGGAGGAGTTCTTCCCCCGGCAGCTAGGAGAGTCCCTCAGCTCCAGCAGTGCTGATCCCTGACTGGTTTCACCAATGTCACTCAATGGAGCATACTTATTGGGATGCTCCAGCCCTGGATCGGCCTCCCTGGCAATTCACCCTCTACCCTTCCTGACTGTCACCCATCTACTAGTTTCTAGTGCCTGCACCTCTTTGTCTCCACCCACCTCTGTGCTGGCCCCTGCCATCACCTGCCGGGTACATTTCCAGCTCTCCTTTAGTGTGGAGGGTCTTCCCAGTGCTGACAGTTGCTTCCCTAGATTCAGAACCTGGGCTTCCAGGGAAACAATGTGCTTACATTTTGCACAGCAGTAATCGCCCTTGATCAGATGATCAAGGAACGCATACATGCTGCAAGATGTACACCGAGTCGCCTCGCCACACCCGCCGGGCATTGTACCTATTAATTTAATGAGGATTAGGGATTATACCCTATCCAAATTACCTAACACTAGCTTTCTGACCCAACTACTCAACAAGACAATACACAGGTACTCAACAAGACAATACACAGGTACCACGCAGACCTACGTGCACCCGCAGACCAACGGACCTACGTGCACCCGCAGACCAGCGTGCACTCGCAGACCAAAACGGACCAGCGTGCACTCGCAGACCAGCGTGCACTCGCAGACCATTGTGTCAGGGTCACCTGTGGCCAGGTGACAGATGCACACCGTAGGGGAACAGGAGTGCACCGCGAGGTAGTGAACCCTATGGCTGGCTTCTGCGGATAGGAAACTGGGTGGTTGTGGAAAGCGGGACCAGAGGAGCACAACCGGGATCCTAACGGGAGCTAGAGCCAAGATTCCCCAGGGCGCGGAATCTAAGACCCAGCTGGTCTTCTCCAGGGCCTCTAGTGGTGAGGATGTTATGCTGCAGGCTGGGACCAGGTCGCGGCCCCTGGAGTTTCCTAGCTCACGCCCCGTAGGATAAGGGGAAAAGAGGGGAAGCAGCAGCACACGATAAGAGAGAACCGAATAACAAGCTGAAGGTCAGGGGCCACAAGCAGACAAGGATAACGAAGAACGAGCCGAAGGTCAAGGGTCACGAGCAGACAGGGATAGTCGGGGACAAGCCAATAACGTAACAGAGAGACAGACGTAGCACACGGCAGGCAGGAACCCAAACACACAATGCCTAACAAACACGTTGATCAGCAAAGCAGGCTTGCAGTGCACAGGTTAATATAGTGTTCTGTGATAGGGCCTGGGGTGGAGTCAGGCTGGGAGGAGATTATAAAGGAAGCCAGGTGAAGGAGGTCTGGTCTCTAGATGAACACATGAGGAGGAAGGTAAGATGGCAGACAGACATTAATGCATATCCATGACAGTACCCTCCCTCTTACGAGGCCTCCCCCTTCCCCGCCTGGGCCCAGGTTTAGAGGGAAACTTCAGATGAAACTCCTTTAACAGACGAGGTGCAAAGACCTCAGATGCAGTGATCCAAGACCTCTCCTCAGGACCAAACCCTTTCCAATGAACGAGGTACTGAAGAACGCCTTTACAGAGTCGGGAGTCCAGAATTTGACTGATCTCGTACTCCTGATTATCCTCAGAGACAGGCGCCACGGTAGGGAGAGGACGAGAGAATTTATTGAGGACTAAAGGCTTTAGAAGAGCAACATGAAAGGAGTTAGTGATTTTAAGGCTCTTAGGAATCTGGAGTTTGAAACAAACCGGATTCAGTTTAGCAGTTACCGTGTATGGACCGATGAATCGTGGAGCAAACTTCAGAGAAGGAACTCGGAGCTTGATGTTCCTGGTAGAGAGCCAGACTTTGTCCCCTGGCTGAAGAGAAGGCGGTTTACGCCTGCGGCGGTCGGCAAAGCCTTTGAATTTTTCAGCAGCTGCCCGGAGGGAATCATGAACATGACCCCAAACGGAATTGAGAGACTCCTGAACCGAAGCCAAAGCTGGAATGTCTGGAGAACAGATCATGGGAAGAGGAAGTTGAGGGTGTTTTCCATAAACTGTGAAAAAGGGTGTCTTCTGCGAACTGGTATTCACATGATTGTTATGGGAGAATTCTGCCCACGGGAGTAGAGAGGACCAATCGTCATGGTGAGAAGACACAAAGGTGCGAAGAAAGACCTCTAACTCCTGATTAACCCTCTCAGTCTGTCCATTGGATTGGGGATGGTAAGAAGAAGAAAAATCCAAGACAATATTGAGGGATTTGCAAAAGGCTCTCCAAAAACGAGACGTGAATTGGACTCCCCTGTCGGAAACAATATGAGAAGGGACCCCATGTAGGCGGAGAATTTCCCGAATGAAAATGGGAACCAAGGGAGGGGCAGAAGGAAGACCAGGAAGAGGAACAAAATGAGCCATCTTGGAGAATCGATCGATTACCACCCAAATGACTGTATTATTCTCAGACAGTGGGAGATCGGTGATAAAATCCATGGCAATATGGGCCCAGGGTTCCTTAGGAATGGGCAAGGGCATGAGGAGACCAGCAGGAGCTTGTGTGGAGGATTTGGACTGAGCACAGACATGACAAGCTTTAACGTAGTCTTTGATGTCTGAGCGGAGATTAGGCCACCAGTAGTGACGACTGATGAGTAGGAAGGATCGGAGGAATCCAGAATGCCCTGCCACCTTGGAATCATGTCCCCAACGAAGGATCTTAGCTCTTAGCTCAGTGGGGACAAAGGTCTTACCAGGCGGAATTTTAGACTTCAGGGTGGTAGAGTGGGCAACAATGCATGAGGTGGGAATGATTGGCTCAGGTTCAGGGGCGGACTCCTCGTCCAAAGTGTCAAATGACCTAGAGAGCGCATCAGCCCGACCGTTGCAGGAACCAGGTTTGTAGGTAATCGTGAAATTAAAACGGGCAAAGAAGAGACTCCACCTGGCCTGTCTAGGATTCAGACGTTTAGGTTTCTGTAGATACTGTAAATTCTTGTGATCGGTAAAGATCGTTATGGAGTGAGGGGAACCCTCCAAGAGATGACGCCACTCCTCTAACGCCAATTTAATTGCGAGAAGTTCCCGATCACCGATGGCATAATTCCTCTCTGCCTGAGAATTTTTTTTGGAGAAGAACGCACATGGTTGGCGTCTCTTCTCAAAGATTTGAAGAAGCACAGCTCCCACCCCCATTGAGGAAGCGTCCACTTCAATAAAAAATGCATTCCCAGGATTTGGTCTCCTCAAGAGGGGGCCAGAAACAAAGGCCTGTTTCAGGTTGTGAAATGCAGAGACAGCTTTGGGAGGCCAGTCTCTGGCATTCACACCCTTCTTGGTCAAAGCGATAATAGGCGCGGCAATGGAAGAGTAATTCCTTATGAACTGCCTATAATAATTAGTGAAGCCAAGAAAGCGCTGTGTGGCCTTGAGGCTAGCAGGAAGAGGCCAGTTGGTGATAGCCAAGACCTTCCCAGGGTCCATACGAAGCCCCGAACATGAGACGAAGCACCCCAAAAACAGGACCTCAGAACATTCAAAGGAACATTTCTCCAGCTTGGCATAGAGATTGTTCTCTCTAAGACGTTGAAGTACAGTGCGGACATGGTTTCTGTGGACAAGCAGATTTTCAGAAAAGATCAGAATGTCATCCAGATAGATGACAACAAACTGGTACAGCAGATCTCTGAAGATTTCATTGAAAAAGTTTTGAAACACGGCTGGAGCATTACACAGACCAAAAGGCATCACCAGATATTCGTAATGCCCGTCTCTAGTGTTGAATGCAGTCTTCCATTCGTCACCCTCCCATATTCGAATGAGATTGTACGCGCCTCTGAGATCCAACTTGGTGAAAATGGAGGCACCCTTCAACCTATCGAATAGCTCAGATATTAAGGGTAAGGGGTATCGATTTTTAATAGTAACCACATTTAAACCCCGATAATCGATGCAGGGTCTTAAGGTACCATCCTTTTTGGCAACAAAAAAGAACCCTGCCCCTGCAGGCGATTAGGATTTCCGGATGAAACCTCTCTCCAGATTCTCTGCGACATACTCCGACATGGCCTGGGTCTCTGGGATGGACAGAGGGTAGGTACGACCCCTGGGTAGAGTTGCTCCGGGGACAAGATCAATAGCACAGTCAAAAGACCTGTGGGGAGGAAGCACCTCAGCTGATTTTTTACAGAACACATCCCGGTAATCGCTGTATGCAGCAGGAAGATCAGAAGAAACAGAAGTGGCAGCAACCGGAAGACTCTCCTTGGGGGTCACCTTGAGAAGACACGACGAGAAACATGAGGAACCCCAGGCCAGGATCTGCCCAGAGACTCAGTCCACATGTGGAGAGTGGAGCTGTAGCCAAGGGAGGCCCAATACAACTGGGGTAGAGGCCTTGGGTAGAATAAGAAAGAATATCCACTCCTGGTGGAGAATCCCTACCGACATCCTAATGGGTAGCGTCTGGAAACGAATAGGGCCCCTTGGGAGAACAGTGCCATCAATTGCCGAGACTACCAATGGGGTAGTGAGAGGTGAAAGGGTAAGCTTCATAGAAGAAGCAGTTCTCCAATCCATAAAATTGCCGGCAGCCCCGGAATCCAGGTATGCAAGGGTTGACTGAGGAGAAGTGCCTACATGAAGGAACACCGGCAAGAGCAGGCGAGAAGGTGATGTTTCTGGGTCCAATACTCCACCTTCCAAATGTATTAGACCCGAGCGTTTCCCGGACGAAGTGAGCAGGAGTCACGAAAATGACCCTTGCCCCCACAATAGAGGCACAAGCCCAGAGTTCTGCGCCTAGCACGTTCTTCGGGGGTTAGTCTGGTCCGGCCCAGCTGCATAGGTTCTTCAGCAGGTAGCGGATGCTCCACGGAATGAAGGGAGGGGAGCTCAGACTGGCTAGGACCCAGAGAGTGCTGGCGTCTTTTTTCTAAGGACCTCTCTTGAAAACGAATGTCGAATCTGGTTGCATAATGAAATTACATCATCCAGACCGACGGGAATGGCTCTTCCCGCTAATTCGTCTTTCACTCGGTCAGAGAGGCCATGTAAAAAGGTAGCGACCAGGGCCTCATTATTCCAGCTCAATTCAGCTGTGTGGATACGGAACTGAAGAGCATATTGCCCCACTGAACTAGATTCTTGGCGAAGACGTAAGACAGCACTAGCCGCTGAAGAAGCCCGAGCCGGCTCTTCGAAGATATTACGAAAGAGCTTCAAGAAATCGGACAGACTGGAAACCACCGGATCGTTCCTCTCCCACAGGGGGGCAGCCCAGGCCAAAGCTTCACCGGAGAGGAGGGAAATGATATAGGCTACCTTAGCCCGGTCAGACAGGAAGCTTTGAGGCTGAAGCTTAAAATGAATTGTGCATTGGCTGAGAAACCCCCTGCAGGCCTTGGAGTCCCCAGAGAAACGGAACGGAGCTGGCAATCTTAGTGAGTGTGAGGCTGCGACTGGTGCGATAGGTACAGCCGCTGGTTGTGCTTGGGGTTGCGGATTCGGGGTTCCCAAGGAGACCTGAAGCTGCTCGAATCGAGAAGCCAGATCCTGGAGGAATCGCATCACCTGAGTCTGATTTGATTCCTGGGTCTCAAGTCTGCGAACTATGCCCTGCAATGGATCATCCGCGGGAAGCGGGATGTCAGCCGGGTTCATGGCTGATCAAACTGTCAGGGTCACCTGTGGCCAGGTGACAGATGCACACCGTAGGGGAACAGGAGTGCACCGCGAGGTAGTGAACCCTATGGCTGGCTTCTGCGGATAGGAAATTGGGTGGTTGTGGAAAGCGGGACCAGAGGAGCACAACCGGGATCCTAACGGGAGCTAGAGCCAAGATTCCCCAGGGCGCGGAATCTAAGACCCAGCTGGTCTTCTCCAGGGCCTCTAGTGGTGAGGATGTTATGCTGCAGGCTGGGACCAGGTCGCGGCCCCTGGAGTTTCCTAGCTCACGCCCCGTAGGATAAGGGGAAAAGAGGGGAAGCAGCAGCACACGATAAGAGAGAACCGAATAACAAGCTGAAGGTCAGGGGCCACAAGCAGACAAGGATAACGAAGAACGAGCCGAAGGTCAAGGGTCACGAGCAGACAGGGATAGTCGGGGACAAGCCAATAACGTAACAGAGAGACAGACGTAGCACACGGCAGGCAGGAACCCAAACACACAATGCCTAACAAACACGTTGATCAGCAAAGCAGGCTTGCAGTGCACAGGTTAATATAGTGTTCTGTGATAGGGCCTGGGGTGGAGTCAGGCTGGGAGGAGATTATAAAGGAAGCCAGGTGAAGGAGGTCTGGTCTCTAGATGAACACATGAGGAGGAAGGTAAGATGGCAGACAGACATTAATGCATATCCATGACACATTGGACCTGCGTGCACTCGCAGACCAACGGACCTGCATGCACTCACAGACCAACGGACCCGCGTGCACTTGCAGACCAATGGACCTGCGTACACTCGCAGACCAGCGTGCCCTTGCAGACCAACGGACCTGCGTGCACTTGCAGACCAGCGTGCACCTACAATACACAAGTACTAACGATCCACACACACTACTCAGACAATACTCAGGTGCTCACACTACACATCTACTATGACCCCTGTTTTAAACTCTTGATTTTAACTCACCACTTAGTCCAGTTCCACTTGGACAGAGTTCCAGCAAACTCAAAATGAGCAGGCTCTAAATGAGCTCTACAGAAATGTATATAGGCCTCAAGCACCTGTGACCAATTAAGCACTCTCCTTAATTAGTAGGCTGAAGGAAAAAAAGAGAGAAAAAAAAGGCTGTTTAAAATGTGCCAGAAAAAGGTGTTAAAAAGCTGCAAGGAAAAAGACCCCAAAATAATCAAAAATGCAACCCAGCAGTCAAAAGCAGAAACTTCTTCACTCTCCACGCAAGGTCTCCACTGTCTACCCTCCAACCAACAAGACTGGCAATTTCACATGTGCTCTACAGAAAATTATATAGGCCTCAAGCACCTGTGACCAATCAACCACTCCCCTTAATTAGTAGGCTGAAGGAAAAGAGAGAGAAAAAAAAAGGCGGTTTAAAATGTGCCAGAAAAAGGTGTTAAAAAGCTGCAAGGAAAAAGACCCAAAAATAACCAAAAATGCAACCCAGCAGTCAAAATCAGAAACTTCTTCACGCTCCACGCAAGGTCTCCACTGTCTACCCTCCAACCAACAAGACTGGCTCTATATAACCACACCCATTTAAGCCACGCCCAATATTTAGCATAATTTAAACCACACCCATTTTTTTGCTATTGACTGTGGCTGCTGACTTAAAATTTTTGGCTGAAATTCCGCTTTAAGGAAAGTAAAACATTTTTTTTTATTTTTGCTTGCACATAATTGGATGATGTAAATAAACAGAGCTTCACCTTGTTCACTAGTTCACTTGTTAATAAATTGAACACCCTGTTCAGTGGTGGCCCATTCATTAGGGGTGCATGGGTGCCGCCCCCCCCCCATCCATGTGTCTGGCCCCTTGATCTACATGCAGGGAGTGGACCATGGATTCCAATGGGGGAGGTGTTTTTTTTTAAAGCACGTGATTAGAGACAGAGGCTCTAATAGGCTTAAAAAAAAAGGGTGGGATTGGAGCGCAGAGCACTGCGCTCTGATCCCACCCAGTTGTGTGACAATAGCGAATGAGTTTTCGCTATTGCAACACCGATCCTCTTCCCGGCCAGTCAGGAAGGGGGTCCTGAGAACGTCACCCGATTGGCTGAAAGGACAGGCTATCCTATTGGATGTCTATAAGGAGGAGGAGACGCATGGTGTGATGCAGAGGAGAGGAGACGCGATAGAAGCCTCTGCCCGCCACCCGTTGGTCGCCCGCAACCTAGATGGGGTAAGTGCGGGGCTGGATGACCGACCGAATGGGGGAGTGAGGGGGTTTGCGGGTGACCCGACCGACTGACTGACAGCAGGGGGGGGGGTTTGTCGTGGGCCGACCGATGGAACAGAAACCACCAGCCGCCACTGACCTTGTTTTTTAGTAAATCAACCCCTAAGTTTACAAGCCCTGCATGCCACAGACCATTTAGAAAGCAATATATTTTTAACCCACAAGGGGAAAAAAGGAGCTTTAAACTGGATACCAGAATGGCAGTGACTTATCTTCTTAAACAACCCTTTTTCAGTAAATTATACCATTGTACTGCCAGCTACAGTGTGAATAATACAATATTAATGTTCTTCCTTCTTTAATTTCCCTGTCACACTGCCAGGTCTCTATGGTAATAATTGCTGCTTCAGTTCATTTATTCCCTCTTGAAATGAGTTTAAGTATTCCTGACTTTCAGTATGTGACACTAGAGTTAGATTCTCTTAAAACAAAATATAAGAATTCACATTCAAAAATAACTATATACCTTCATTTTAAAATGGGACTGGGTTGGGGTGGGCATTGGTACATTTACTCCCAGGCCAGTACTAACAAGCTTAAATAGATTGGTGGCTCTGAGTGGAGGTACTTCATCATGCAGACATCAATCAGAGTGAAACTCAGTCAGATCTGACTGCTCCCCATTTAGACCTGCAGTCACAGCATCTGTGAGTGAGTGAGTGAATAACTTGTATAGCGCTACAAATGCGAACTAAATCGCCTCAAGGCGCTTTGCATCCAGTGACGTCCTGATCCATCAGAAGAGGTGGGTCTTAAGTTTTTTCCTGAAGACCCGATGGTTTTCTTCCATCTGTCAGACAACAGTCTTCTAGTACCAACTTATTTTGAGGTGACAAGATGTCATGTGATCAAATACAGAGAGCTGCTAAGGAAGGTGATGATGGAAGATGTAAAAAACAGTGTGTCCCAATAAACCACGTGCTTTAGGAACACCTACTTTTCACCATGGCCTTCAATCAATGTGGCAACTTGGCATACTTTAATACTACCGAGACAGCAGGTCTCCTCTCTCCCTCATGTGCCTAATCCTTTACTCTTAAGTTTACACATGTGTTTTCCACACCTATTAAAAGTAAAAGGGAGGGGTTACACAAATTAAGGAAAATTGGCAACAAAAGCAGCGCTCGATGGGACCAGTAACACAAGAACTTTTGGCATTTGTAGTGCTCAATATAGTTAATTTATTGGATGCACACTTAAGTTAAAAGACAACTGTCAGATGAAAATGATGTAATTAAAATCAAACAAAATAAAACTCATTCTCATTATTGAAGTACTAAATTTAATATGAGCGATACTGCCTCACTTCCTGATGACAAGGGGTTAACATCAAGGAGTATACTCCATAGTCCCGATCACGGCCTGATGGCTGGATGGCTCAAAACACAGGGGAAACCAGAGTGGAGAGACATAGCTCTCTGAGATACAACTACTGGTTAGTGTCAGGTGCAAAACTCACTGTGCTACGGGGGGTGTACTGTAGTCCATGCTGCTGGATGTTGACAGTCAAGCAGACTGGTATAGCGAGTGGAGAGACACAGAGTGGAGAGACACAGCTCTCTGAGGTACAGCTGCTGGTTGGTGTCAGGTGTAAAACTCACTGTGCTGTGGAAGGTGTACTCGCAGGCTCGTTGTTGCTGTGGCGACCGTGACTTACATGTTTCACGCCCTGCGCTTTGTCAAAGTCACGGGAGCCGTCAGCAGCAAAGGATTATATAGGCATATAAGTGTGGGTGGGGTAGGTTATCAGTTTGGGTGAGGTAGGCTATCAGTTCTCATGATGTTAACCCCCTGTGTACACCATACAAATACAATGATAGATGCATACACAAAAAACAGCACAAAAATGCAAATTTAGATGCAAAAAGGTTAGCAATATGAGATGTTAAAATAAATACATATGTAGCGGGGTATCGTTTCCTACCCACAGACTACAGTTCCCAGCACGCTTTGCAGCACCCAGGGTGCCTTTCCCCACGGAAGGACTGCTGGGGTGGACTTTAAAAGGGAGAGGAGGGGCCTCTCTCTTTCTCTTTGGATGCCGCCCTCCCTGCAAGAGGATCCCTGCACTTACCTGCTGTGCGTGAAAGGACTGAGGCCTAGGCCTTGCATTAGGTCCAGAGAGCCTTCCGCTCCACCGAGGAGCCTGCGAAGCATCCGATCCACCTGAGGTGCCACCATCTTCTGGAGGACCGAAGACCTGGCGCATCATGGGCACTGTGAAGCGACTCACAGTAGCGAAGGTACCGGACAGGAGTCAGTCCGGTCGGGTGAGAGAGCACCAGCTCAGAACCGCATCTGAATAACTTTGTTGCCTACTAACTTTGCCTAGGCCCATCAGTGATTACAGTTATATTCTGGCGAGACTGTCTGCTGAACTGAGTTTATTAGTCTCTCCAGCTTTACCAAGTTAGCGATTATCGCTACCCCTTTGGATTACAGTTTGTTCTTTATGTGCACCACCGAGTTTTGCTAGCGAAGATTCTTCAACAAAATATACCCCAAGTTATAGTCAGGCCTGACTGGGCAGTATAGGACATTGCTGGGCGCCATTTTTGCTCACGAGGGAGGATAGCTGCAGCGGGGTTGTTATACTATCATTGCATTGCTGAATGTTAAACCTTTTTTTGATGTGTACACCTATATTGCAGGGATCTGCATGAGATACTGTATACTAATTACCTTTTATACTTTTACCAATAGTAAAAAGTTATAGTTAAGTAATTTGGTTGTCAGTGTCACTTACTGCGCTGAGATATAAAGGGGTTGTACCATATAACTGTATAGATATAGTACTGTTATACCATCCTTACTCTGTCCTAACTGTGCCACGAGAGGTTAGAGCCGATTGCCAGGGGTTGACAGCGGTGGATTACAAGGCCCAAAACAAACAAGCAGCCCTCTTAAGCTGAGGGTATCGCTATACGTGGGGGCTCGATTCCGGGATCCTTGTATATTGCACGCTACAATCAAGCCAGTCAGAAGTACCAGCAAGGACCCGCAGGCAGTGACACAATGGTGCGCAGAGGAGGCTGTGGATCCAGTCCGGGCGGTAGCTATTGAACTCCCGGGAGGGATCCTGCCGAGAGAAGAAGTAAAGCAGCTAATAATGTCAATATCGCCACAATGGAAAGCATGGGCGGTGGATGTAAAGTCAGATACCTCGGGGCATATGCACTAGTAGAATGGACAAGAGGAATCCCAGAAGAGTTCAAAGGGCAGAGTGTAAAGGACATAGATGACAGAATGTATCGCTTAGTGCAAACTGAGGCTGTGAAGAAAGTCTCCACGAACCTCCCCACCATTATCTCCATCACTCTTCTCCAAAATGGGAGGCAGTAGCGCCACGAGAGCTCCGGAATCACCCCTGACCGCCATAGGGCCGGAACTGCTGACTGCCCTGGGAGACTTTGTTGCTAAGTGCCAGAAAAACAGCACGGTGCATGTGGAAGCCGGGTACCGGAAACTCCGGGTGTTTTCAGGAACACAACCTGTGCCACCCGGGGAGGAAGACTTCGACACCTGGATTGAGCAGGCCATGCAGGCAGTGGAAGGTTGGGAAGTTCCAGAGGCGCAGAAGAAGCAGCGCAACAATGAAAGCTTGAAGGGTAGTGCTGCTGAGGCTGTGAAAAATCTTAGGTGCAGCAATACTGTGTGTTTACGGAAATGGATAATCTGTCTGTGTTGCAGGAGGAATTTGGCCAGCTGAAGAAGCTGTCTGAGCTGGTGTATCAATTTGAACATACCTTCCAACAGCCGAGGGAGAAGTTGTCTGAGTATGTCCGGAGACTGAATAGAATGCTGTGCCACATTGTACTGAGAAAGGGAATGCAGCCACAGGTCATAGACTCTACCAGGATGAAGCAGATCCTGAGGGGAGCCTTGCGCTCGGATCCAGTTTGGCTTCACCTGAAGACCTCTGACGGAGTCATGGCTCTGAATTACACAGACCTTGTGCGGATCATAAGGGACGAAGAGGCCTCGATGAAGGATCAAGAGGGTGTTGAGAAGACCACCCCACCAGTTTTGGTGGGAGTCAGAACGGCAGTAGCTACCGAACGTGACCCAGAAGTAGAAACCTTGAAGTCTCAAATGGCCCAAGAACTGGACTTATTGACCTTTTTATTGGCCAAGGAGAAAAAAGAGATCAAGAAGGAACCGGACCGGAATGTTCCCATTCCAATATCTCCAAAAATAAGGAAGGAAATTGTCTGCTTCAATTGTGGAGGACTTGGCCACCCTGATAGGATGTGCATAGGGATGAGCTCAGTGTTCGAGTCGAACATACGTTCGACTCGAACATCGGCTGTTCGATCGTTCGACGAAGATCGAACGATTTGGGCCGTTCGCGCCTAATTCGAGTGACGCGAACGGCCCACAATGCACTACGCCATCGCAGTGTCATCCAGGCGCTGTGATTGGCCAAGCATGCACTGTGACCCCGCATGCTTGGCCAATCACAGCGCCGGCAGCGAGGAGAGCAATGATTGGCCACAGGCAGGATGCCTGTGGCCAATTATTGCTGAGGGTGTTTAGTACACGCCCCACACTATAAAAGGCCGCCAGCACGGCGGCCTAGTGTAGTGTGTTCCGGAGCAGGGAAAGAGAAGCATAGGCAGGGACAGTGACATTTTTTTTCTTGCTTAACCTGGATTCCTTTAGTTTAGGGAAAGAGAAGGATAGGTAGGGAGAGTGTCAGTGTGTTTTACTGTGCTAATCCTTGTTTCTAGGGACAGGGAAGGACAGTGAGGGAAATTCTCCTTGTGCTATACTGTGCTAAAGCATTGATCATCAACCATCTTTAAAAAAACATTTTTTCCAGGGACAGAAAACTATAGGTAGGGAGAGTGTCAGTTTCTTTCACTGTGCTAATCCTTGTTTCTAGGGACAGGGAAGGACAGTGAGGGAAATTCTCCTTGTGCTATACTGTGCTAAAGCATTGATCATCAACCATCTTTAAAAAAACATTTTTTCTAGGGACAGAAAACTATAGGTAGGGAGAGTGTCAGTGTGTTTTACTGTGCTAATCCTTGTTTCTAGGGACAGGGAAGGACAGTGAGGGAAATTCTCCTTGTGCTATAGTGTGCTAAAGCATTGATCATCAACCATCTTTAAAAAAACATTTTTTCTAGGGACAGAAAACTATAGGTAGGGAGAGTGTCAGTTTCTTTCACTGTGCTAATCCTTGTTTCTAGGGACAGGGAAGGACAGTGAGGGAAATTCTCCTTGTGCTATACTGTGCTAAAGCATTGATCATCAACCATCTTTAAAAAAACATTTTTTCTAGGGACAGAAAACTATAGGTAGGGAGAGTGTCAGTGTGTTTTACTGTGCTAATCCTTGTTTCTAGGGACAGGGAAGGACAGTGAGGGAAATTCTCCTTGTGCTATACTGTGCTAAAGCATTGATCATCAACCATCTTTAAAAAAACATTTTTCTAGGGACAGAAAACTATAGGTAGGGAGAGTGTCAGTGTGTTTCACTGTGCTAATCCTTGTTTCTAGGGACAGGGAAGGACAGTGAGGGAAATTCTCCTTGTGCTATACTGTGCTAAAGCATTGATCATCAACCATCTTTAAAAAAACATTTTTTCTAGGGACAGAAAACTATAGGTAGGGAGAGTGTCAGTGTGTTTTACTGTGCTAATCCTTGTTTCTAGGGACAGGGAAGGACAGTGAGGGAAATTCTCCTTGTGCTATACTGTGCTAAAGCATTGATCATCAACCATCTTTAAAAAAACATTTTTTCTAGGGACAGAAAACTATAGGTAGGGAGAGTGTCAGTTTCTTTCACTGTGCTAATCCTTGTTTCTAGGGACAGGGAAGGACAGTGAGGGAAATTCTCCTTGTGCTATACTGTGCTAAAGCATTGATCATCAACCATCTTTAAAAAAACATTTTTTCTAGGGACAGAAAACTATAGGTAGGGAGAGTGTCAGTGTGTTTTACTGTGCTAATCCTTGTTTCTAGGGACAGGGAAGGACAGTGAGGGAAATTCTCCTTGTGCTATACTGTGCTAAAGCATTGATCATCAACCATCTTTAAAAAAACATTTTTTCTAGGGACAGAAAACTATAGGTAGGGAGAGTGTCAGTTTCTTTCACTGTGCTAATCCTTGTTTCTAGGGACAGGGAAGGACAGTGAGGGAAATTCTCCTTGTGCTATACTGTGCTAAAGCATTGATCATCAACCATCTTTAAAAAAACATTTTTTCTAGGGACAGAAAACTATAGGTAGGGAGAGTGTCAGTGTGTTTTACTGTGCTAATCCTTGTTTCTAGGGACAGGGAAGGACAGTGAGGGAAATTCTCCTTGTGCTATACTGTGCTAAAGCATTGATCATCAACCATCTTTAAAAAAACATTTTTTCTAGGGACAGAAAACTATAGGTAGGGAGAGTGTCAGTTTCTTTCACTGTGCTAATCCTTGTTTCTAGGGACAGGGAAGGACAGTGAGGGAAATTATCCTTGTGCTATACTGTGCTAAAGCATTGATCATCAACCATCTTTAAAAAAACATTTTTTCTAGGGACAGAAAACTATAGGTAGGGAGAGTGTCAGTGTGTTTTACTGTGCTAATCCTTGTTTCTAGGGACAGGGAAGGACAGTGAGGGAAATTCTCCTTGTGCTATACTGTGCTAAAGCATTGATCATCAACCATCTTTAAAAAAACATTTTTTCTAGGGACAGAAAACTATAGGTAGGGAGAGTGTCAGTGTGTTTCACTGTGCTAATCCTTGTTTCTAGGGACAGGGAAGGACAGTGAGGGAAATTCTCCTTGTGCTATACTGTGCTAAAGCATTGATCATCAACCATCTTTAAAAAAACATTTTTTCTAGGGACAGAAAACTATAGGTAGGGAGAGTGTCAGTTTCTTTCACTGTGCTAATCCTTGTTTCTAGGGACAGGGAAGGACAGTGAGGGAAATTCTCCTTGTGCTATACTGTGCTAAAGCATTGATCATCAACCATCTTTAAAAAAACATTTTTTCTAGGGACAGAAAACTATAGGTAGGGAGAGTGTCAGTTTCTTTCACTGTGCTAATCCTTGTTTCTAGGGACAGGGAAGGACAGTGAGGGAAATTCTCCTTGTGCTATACTGTGCTAAAGCATTGATCATCAACCATCTTTAAAAAAACATTTTTTCTAGGGACAGAAAACTATAGGTAGGGAGAGTGTCAGTTTCTTTCACTGTGCTAATCCTTGTTTCTAGGGACAGGGAAGGACAGTGAGGGAAATTCTCCTTGTGCTATACTGTGCTAAAGCATTGATCATCAACCATCTTTAAAAAAACATTTTTTCTAGGGACAGAAAACTATAGGTAGGGAGAGTGTCAGTGTGTTTTACTGTGCTAATCCTTGTTTCTAGGGACAGGGAAGGACAGTGAGGGAAATTCTCCTTGTGCTATACTGTGCTAAAGCATTGATCATCAACCATCTTTAAAAAAACATTTTTTCTAGGGACAGAAAACTATAGGTAGGGAGAGTGTCAGTGTGTTTCACTGTGCTAATCCTTGTTTCTAGGGACAGGGAAGGACAGTGAGGGAAATTCTCCTTGTGCTATACTGTGCTAAAGCATTGATCATCAACCATCTTTAAAAAAACATTTTTTCTAGGGACAGAAAACTATAGGTAGGGAGAGTGTCAGTTTCTTTCACTGTGCTAATCCTTGTTTCTAGGGACAGGGAAGGACAGTGAGGGAAATTCTCCTTGTGCTATACTGTGCTAAAGCATTGATCATCAACCATCTTTAAAAAAACATTTTTTCTAGGGACAGAAAACTATAGGTAGGGAGAGTGTCAGTTTCTTTCACTGTGCTAATCCTTGTTTCTAGGGACAGGGAAGGACAGTGAGGGAAATTCTCCTTGTGCTATACTGTGCTAAAGCATTGATCATCAACCATCTTTAAAAAAACATTTTTTCTAGGGACAGAAAACTATAGGTAGGGAGAGTGTCAGTGTGTTTTACTGTGCTAATCCTTGTTTCTAGGGACAGGGAAGGACAGTGAGGGAAATTCTCCTTGTGCTATACTGTGCTAAAGCATTGATCATCAACCATCTTTAAAAAAACATTTTTTCTAGGGACAGAAAACTATAGGTAGGGAGAGTGTCAGTTTCTTTCACTGTGCTAATCCTTGTTTCTAGGGACAGGGAAGGACAGTGAGGGAAATTCTCCTTGTGCTATACTGTGCTAAAGCATTGATCATCAACCATCTTTAAAAAAACATTTTTTCTAGGGACAGAAAACTATAGGTAGGGAGAGTGTCAGTGTGTTTCACTGTGCTAATCCTTGTTTCTAGGGACAGGGAAGGACAGTGAGGGAAATTCTCCTTGTGCTATACTGTGCTAAAGCATTGATCATCAACCATCTTTAAAAAAAACATTTTTTCTAGGGACAGAAAACTATAGGTAGGGAGAGTGTCAGTTTCTTTCACTGTGCTAATCCTTATTTCTAGGGACAGGGAAGGACAGTGAGGGAAATTCTCCTTGTGCTATACTGTGCTAAAGCATTGATCATCAACCATCTTTAAAAAAACATTTTTTCTAGGGACAGAAAACTATAGGTAGGGAGAGTGTCAGTTTCTTTCACTGTGCTAATCCTTGTTTCTAGGGACAGAGAAGGACAGTGAGGGAAATTCTCCTTGTGCTATACTGTGCTAAAGCATTGATCATCAACCATCTTTAAAAAAACATTTTTTCTAGGGACAGAAAACTATAGGTAGGGAGAGTGTCAGTTTCTTTCACTGTGCTAATCCTTGTTTCTAGGGACAGGGAAGGACAGTGAGGGAAATTCTCCTTGTGCTATACTGTGCTAAAGCATTGATCATCAACCATCTTTAAAAAAACATTTTTTCTAGGGACAGAAAACTATAGGTAGGGAGAGTGTCAGTTTCTTTCACTGTGCTAATCCTTGTTTCTAGGGACAGGGAAGGACAGTGAGGGAAATTCTCCTTGTGCTATACTGTGCTAAAGCATTGATCATCAACCATCTTTAAAAAAACATTTTTTCTAGGGACAGAAAACTATAGGTAGGGAGAGTGTCAGTTTCTTTCACTGTGCTAATCCTTGTTTCTAGGGACAGGGAAGGACAGTGAGGGAAATTCTCCTTGTGCTATACTGTGCTAAAGCATTGATCATCAACCATCTTTAAAAAAACATTTTTTCTAGGGACAGAAAACTATAGGTAGGGAGAGTGTCAGTTTCTTTCACTGTGCTAATCCTTGTTTCTAGGGACAGGGAAGGACAGTGAGGGAAATTCTCCTTGTGCTATACTGTGCTAAAGCATTGATCATCAACCATCTTTAAAAAAACATTTTTTCTAGGGACAGAAAACTATAGGTAGGGAGAGTGTCAGTGTGTTTTACTGTGCTAATCCTTGTTTCTAGGGACAGGGAAGGACAGTGAGGGAAATTCTCCTTGTGCTATACTGTGCTAAAGCATTGATCATCAACCATCTTTAAAAAAACATTTTTTCTAGGGACAGAAAACTATAGGTAGGGAGAGTGTCAGTGTGTTTCACTGTGCTAATCCTTGTTTCTAGGGACAGGGAAGGACAGTGAGGGAAATTCTCCTTGTGCTATACTGTGCTAAAGCATTGATCATCAACCATCTTTAAAAAAAACATTTTTTCTAGGGACAGAAAACTATAGGTAGGGAGAGTGTCAGTTTCTTTCACTGTGCTAATCCTTGTTTCTAGGGACAGGGAAGGACAGTGAGGGAAATTCTCCTTGTGCTATACTGTGCTAAAGCATTGATCATCAACCATCTTTAAAAAAACATTTTTTCTAGGGACAGAAAACTATAGGTAGGGAGAGTGTCAGTTTCTTTCACTGTGCTAATCCTTGTTTCTAGGGACAGGGAAGGACAGTGAGGGAAATTCTCCTTGTGCTATACTGTGCTAAAGCATTGATCATCAACCATCTTTAAAAAAACATTTTTTCTAGGGACAGAAAACTATAGGTAGGGAGAGTGTCAGTTTCTTTCACTGTGCTAATCCTTGTTTCTAGGGACAGGGAAGGACAGTGAGGGAAATTATCCTTGTGCTATACTGTGCTAAAGCATTGATCATCAACCATCTTTAAAAAAAACATTTTTTCTAGGGACAAAAAACTATAGGTAGGGAGAGTGTCAGTTTCTTTCACTGTGCTAATCCTTGTTTCTAGGGACAGGGAAGGACAGTGAGGGAAATTCTCCTTGTGCTATACTGTGCTAAAGCATTGATCATCAACCATCTTTAAAAAAAATTTTTTCTAGGGACAGA
This sequence comes from Rana muscosa, assembly GCA_029206835.1. Classification (NCBI taxonomy): domain Eukaryota; kingdom Metazoa; phylum Chordata; class Amphibia; order Anura; family Ranidae; genus Rana; species Rana muscosa. Next base: position 901,609,898 of record CM055117.1, read on the forward strand.
AAACTATAGGTAGGGAGAGTGTCAGTGTGTTTCACTGTGCTAATCCTTGTTTCTAGGGACAGGGAAGGACAGTGAGGGAAATTCTCCTTGTGCTATACTGTGCTAAAGCATTGATCATCAACCATCTTTAAAAAAACATTTTTTCTAAGGACAGAAAACTATAGGTAGGGAGAGTGTCAGTGTGTTTCACTGTGCTAATCCTTGTTTCTAGGGACAGGGAAGGACAGTGAGGGAAATTCTCCTTGTGCTATACTGTGCTAAAGCATTGATCATCAACCATCTTTAAAAAAAAAAATTTCTAGGGACAGAAAACTATAGGTAGGGAGAGTGTCAGTGTGTTTCACTGTGCTAATCCTTGTTTCTAGGGACAGGGAAGGACAGTGAGGGAAATTCTCCTTGTGCTATACTGTGCTAAAGCATTGATCATCAACCATCTTTAAAAAAACATTTTTTCTAGGGACAGAAAACTATAGGTAGGGAGAGTGTCAGTTTCTTTCACTGTGCTAATCCTTGTTTCTAGGGACAGGGAAGGACAGTGAGGGAAATTCTCCTTGTGCTATACTGTGCTAAAGCATTGATCATCAACCATCTTTAAAAAAACATTTTTGCTAGGGACAGAAAACTATAGGTAGGGAGAGTGTCAGTTTCTTTCACTGTGCTAATCCTTGTTTCTAGGGACAGGGAAGGACAGTGAGGGAAATTCTCCTTGTGCTATACTGTGCTAAAGCATTGATCATCAACCATCTTTAAAAAAACATTTTTTCTAGGGACAGAAAACTATAGGTAGGGAGAGTGTCAGTGTGTTTTACTGTGCTAATCCTTGTTTCTAGGGACAGGGAAGGACAGTGAGGGAAATTCTCCTTGTGCTATACTGTGCTAAAGCATTGATCATCAACCATCTTTAAAAAAACATTTTTTCTAGGGACAGAAAACTATAGGTAGGGAGAGTGTCAGTTTCTTTCACTGTGCTAATCCTTGTTTCTAGGGACAGGGAAGGACAGTGAGGGAAATTCTCCTTGTGCTATACTGTGCTAAAGCATTGATCATCAACCATCTTTAAAAAAACATTTTTTCTAGGGACAGAAAACTATAGGTAGGGAGAGTGTCAGTGTGTTTCACTGTGCTAATCCTTGTTTCTAGGGACAGGGAAGGACAGTGAGGGAAATTCTCCTTGTGCTATACTGTGCTAAAGCATTGATCATCAACCATCTTTAAAAAAACATTTTTTCTAGGGACAGAAAACTATAGGTAGGGAGAGTGTCAGTTTCTTTCACTGTGATAATCCTTATTTCTAGGGACAGGGAAGGACAGTGAGGGAAATTCTCCTTGTGCTATACTGTGCTAAAGCATTGATCATCAACCATCTTTAAAAAAACATTTTTTCTAGGGACAGAAAACTATAGGTAGGGAGAGTGTCAGTTTCTTTCACTGTGCTAATCCTTGTTTCTAGGGACAGGGAAGGACAGTGAGGGAAATTCTCCTTGTGCTATACTGTGCTAAAGCATTGATCATCAACCATCTTTAAAAAAACATTTTTTCTAGGGACAGAAAACTATAGGTAGGGAGAGTGTCAGTTTCTTTCACTGTGCTAATCCTTGTTTCTAGGGACAGGGAAGGACAGTGAGGGAAATTCTCCTTGTGCTATACTGTGCTAAAGCATTGATCATCAACCATCTTTAAAAAAACATTTTTTCTAGGGACAGAAAACTATATGTAGGGAGAGTGTCAGTTTCTTTCACTGTGCTAATCCTTGTTTCTAGGGACAGGGAAGGACAGTGAGGGAAATTCTCCTTGTGCTATACTGTGCTAAAGCATTGATCATCAACCATCTTTAAAAAAACATTTTTTCTAGGGACAGAAAACTATAGGTAGGGAGAGTGTCAGTTTCTTTCGCTGTGCTAATCCTTGTTTCTAGGGACAGGGAAGGACAGTGAGGGAAATTCTCCTTGTGCTATACTGTGCTAAAGCATTGATCATCAACCATCTTTAAAAAAACATTTTTTCTAGGGACAGAAAACTATAGGTAGGGAGAGTGTCAGTGTGTTTTACTGTGCTAATCCTTGTTTCTAGGGACAGGGAAGGACAGTGAGGGAAATTCTCCTTGTGCTATACTGTGCTAAAGCATTGATCATCAACCATCTTTAAAAAAACATTTTTTCTAGGGACAGAAAACTATAGGTAGGGAGAGTGTCAGTGTGTTTCACTGTGCTAATCCTTGTTTCTAGGGACAGGGAAGGACAGTGAGGGAAATTCTCCTTGTGCTATACTGTGCTAAAGCATTGATCATCAACCATCTTTAAAAAAAACATTTTTTCTAGGGACAGAAAACTATAGGTAGGGAGAGTGTCAGTTTCTTTCACTGTGCTAATCCTTGTTTCTAGGGACAGGGAAGGACAGTGAGGGAAATTCTCCTTGTGCTATACTGTGCTAAAGCATTGATCATCAACCATCTTTAAAAAAACATTTTTTCTAGGGACAGAAAACTATAGGTAGGGAGAGTGTCAGTTTCTTTCACTGTGCTAATCCTTGTTTCTAGGGACAGGGAAGGACAGTGAGGGAAATTCTCCTTGTGCTATACTGTGCTAAAGCATTGATCATCAACCATCTTTAAAAAAACATTTTTTCTAGGGACAGAAAACTATAGGTAGGGAGAGTGTCAGTGTGTTTTACTGTGCTAATCCTTGTTTCTAGGGACAGGGAAGGACAGTGAGGGAAATTCTCCTTGTGCTATACTGTGCTAAAGCATTGATCATCAACCATCTTTAAAAAAACATTTTTTCTAGGGACAGAAAACTATAGGTAGGGAGAGTGTCAGTTTCTTTCACTGTGCTAATCCTTGCTTCTAGGGACAGGGAAGGACAGTGAGGGAAATTCTCTTTGTGCTATACTGTGCTAAAGCATTGATCATCAACCATCTTTAAAAAAACATTTTTTCTAGGGACAGAAAACTATAGGTAGGGAGAGTGTCAGTGTGTTTCACTGTGCTAATCCTTGTTTCTAGGGACAGGGAAGGACAGTGAGGGAAATTCTCCTTGTGCTATACTGTGCTAAAGCATTGATCATCAACCATCTTTAAAAAAAACATTTTTTCTAGGGACAGAAAACTATAGGTAGGGAGAGTGTCAGTTTCTTTCACTGTGCTAATCCTTATTTCTAGGGACAGGGAAGGACAGTGAGGGAAATTCTCCTTGTGCTATACTGTGCTAAAGCATTGATCATCAACCATCTTTAAAAAAACATTTTTTCTAGGGACAGAAAACTATAGGTAGGGAGAGTGTCAGTTTCTTTCACTGTGCTAATCCTTGTTTCTAGGGACAGAGAAGGACAGTGAGGGAAATTCTCCTTGTGCTATACTGTGCTAAAGCATTGATCATCAACCATCTTTAAAAAAACATTTTTTCTAGGGACAGAAAACTATAGGTAGGGAGAGTGTCAGTTTCTTTCACTGTGCTAATCCTTGTTTCTAGGGACAGGGAAGGACAGTGAGGGAAATTCTCCTTGTGCTATACTGTGCTAAAGCATTGATCATCAACCATCTTTAAAAAAACATTTTTTCTAGGGACAGAAAACTATAGGTAGGGAGAGTGTCAGTTTCTTTCACTGTGCTAATCCTTGTTTCTAGGGACAGGGAAGGACAGTGAGGGAAATTCTCCTTGTGCTATACTGTGCTAAAGCATTGATCATCAACCATCTTTAAAAAAACATTTTTTCTAGGGACAGAAAACTATAGGTAGGGAGAGTGTCAGTTTCTTTCACTGTGCTAATCCTTGTTTCTAGGGACAGGGAAGGACAGTGAGGGAAATTCTCCTTGTGCTATACTGTGCTAAAGCATTGATCATCAACCATCTTTAAAAAAACATTTTTTCTAGGGACAGAAAACTATAGGTAGGGAGAGTGTCAGTTTCTTTCACTGTGCTAATCCTTGTTTCTAGGGACAGGGAAGGACAGTGAGGGAAATTCTCCTTGTGCTATACTGTGCTAAAGCATTGATCATCAACCATCTTTAAAAAAACATTTTTTCTAGGGACAGAAAACTATAGGTAGGGAGAGTGTCAGTGTGTTTTACTGTGCTAATCCTTGTTTCTAGGGACAGGGAAGGACAGTGAGGGAAATTCTCCTTGTGCTATACTGTGCTAAAGCATTGATCATCAACCATCTTTAAAAAAACATTTTTTCTAGGGACAGAAAACTATAGGTAGGGAGAGTGTCAGTGTGTTTCACTGTGCTAATCCTTGTTTCTAGGGACAGGGAAGGACAGTGAGGGAAATTCTCCTTGTGCTATACTGTGCTAAAGCATTGATCATCAACCATCTTTAAAAAAAACATTTTTTCTAGGGACAGAAAACTATAGGTAGGGAGAGTGTCAGTTTCTTTCACTGTGCTAATCCTTGTTTCTAGGGACAGGGAAGGACAGTGAGGGAAATTCTCCTTGTGCTATACTGTGCTAAAGCATTGATCATCAACCATCTTTAAAAAAACATTTTTTCTAGGGACAGAAAACTATAGGTAGGGAGAGTGTCAGTTTCTTTCACTGTGCTAATCCTTGTTTCTAGGGACAGGGAAGGACAGTGAGGGAAATTCTCCTTGTGCTATACTGTGCTAAAGCATTGATCATCAACCATCTTTAAAAAAACATTTTTTCTAGGGACAGAAAACTATAGGTAGGGAGAGTGTCAGTTTCTTTCACTGTGCTAATCCTTGTTTCTAGGGACAGGGAAGGACAGTGAGGGAAATTCTCCTTGTGCTATACTGTGCTAAAGCATTGATCATCAACCATCTTTAAAAAAAACATTTTTTCTAGGGACAAAAAACTATAGGTAGGGAGAGTGTCAGTTTCTTTCACTGTGCTAATCCTTGTTTCTAGGGACAGGGAAGGACAGTGAGGGAAATTCTCCTTGTGCTATACTGTGCTAAAGCATTGATCATCAACCATCTTTAAAAAAACATTTTTTCTAGGGACAGAAAACTATAGGTAGGGAGAGTGTCAGTGTGTTTCACTGTGCTAATCCTTGTTTCTAGGGACAGGGAAGGACAGTGAGGGAAATTCTCCTTGTGCTATACTGTGCTAAAGCATTGATCATCAACCATCTTTAAAAAAACATTTTTTCTAGGGACAGAAAACTATAGGTAGGGAGAGTGTCAGTTTCTTTCACTGTGCTAATCCTTGTTTCTAGGGACAGGGAAGGACAGTGAGGGAAATTCTCCTTGTGCTATACTGTGCTAAAGCATTGATCATCAACCATCTTTAAAAAAACATTTTTTCTAGGGACAGAAAACTATAGGTAGGGAGAGTGTCAGTGTGTTTTACTGTGCTAATCCTTGTTTCTAGGGACAGGGAAGGACAGTGAGGGAAATTCTCCTTGTGCTATACTGTGCTAAAGCATTGATCATCAACCATCTTTAAAAAAACATTTTTTCTAGGGACAGAAAACTATAGGTAGGGAGAGTGTCAGTGTGTTTCACTGTGCTAATCCTTGTTTCTAGGGACAGGGAAGGACAGTGAGGGAAATTCTCCTTGTGCTATACTGTGCTAAAGCATTGATCATCAACCATCTTTAAAAAAACATTTTTTCTAGGGACAGAAAACTATGGGTAGGGAGAGTGTCAGTTTCTTTCACTGTGCTAATCCTTGTTTCTAGGGACAGGGAAGGACAGTGAGGGAAATTCTCCTTGTGCTATACTGTGCTAAAGCATTGATCATCAACCATCTTTAAAAAAACATTTTTTCTAGGGACAGAAAACTATAGGTAGGGAGAGTGTCAGTTTCTTTCACTGTGCTAATCCTTGTTTCTAGGGACAGGGAAGGACAGTGAGGGAAATTCTCCTTGTGCTATACTGTGCTAAAGCATTGATCATCAACCATCTTTAAAAAAACATTTTTTCTAGGGACAGAAAACTATAGGTAGGGAGAGTGTCAGTGTGTTTTACTGTGCTAATCCTTGTTTCTAGGGACAGGGAAGGACAGTGAGGGAAATTCTCCTTGTGCTATACTGTGCTAAAGCATTGATCATCAACCATCTTTAAAAAAACATTTTTTCTAGGGACAGAAAACTATAGGTAGGGAGAGTGTCAGTTTCTTTCACTGTGCTAATCCTTGTTTCTAGGGACAGGGAAGGACAGTGAGGGAAATTCTCCTTGTGCTATACTGTGCTAAAGCATTGATCATCAACCATCTTTAAAAAAACATTTTTTCTAGGGACAGAAAACTATAGGTAGGGAGAGTGTCAGTGTGTTTCACTGTGCTAATCCTTGTTTCTAGGGACAGGGAAGGACAGTGAGGGAAATTCTCCTTGTGCTATACTGTGCTAAAGCATTGATCATCAACCATCTTTAAAAAAAACATTTTTTCTAGGGACAGAAAACTATAGGTAGGGAGAGTGTCAGTTTCTTTCACTGTGCTAATCCTTATTTCTAGGGACAGGGAAGGACAGTGAGGGAAATTCTCCTTGTGCTATACTGTGCTAAAGCATTGATCATCAACCATCTTTAAAAAAACATTTTTTCTAGGGACAGAAAACTATAGGTAGGGAGAGTGTCAGTTTCTTTCACTGTGCTAATCCTTGTTTCTAGGGACAGAGAAGGACAGTGAGGGAAATTCTCCTTGTGCTATACTGTGCTAAAGCATTGATCATCAACCATCTTTAAAAAAACATTTTTTCTAGGGACAGAAAACTATAGGTAGGGAGAGTGTCAGTTTCTTTCACTGTGCTAATCCTTGTTTCTAGGGACAGGGAAGGACGGTGAGGGAAATTCTCCTTGTGCTATACTGTGCTAAAGCATTGATCATCAACCATCTTTAAAAAAACATTTTTTCTAGGGACAGAAAACTATAGGTAGGGAGAGTGTCAGTTTCTTTCACTGTGCTAATCCTTGTTTCTAGGGACAGGGAAGGACAGTGAGGGAAATTCTCCTTGTGCTATACTGTGCTAAAGCATTGATCATCAACCATCTTTAAAAAAACATTTTTTCTAGGGACAGAAAACTATAGGTAGGGAGAGTGTCAGTTTCTTTCACTGTGCTAATCCTTGTTTCTAGGGACAGGGAAGGACAGTGAGGGAAATTCTCCTTGTGCTATACTGTGCTAAAGCATTGATCATCAACCATCTTTAAAAAAACATTTTTTCTAGGGACAGAAAACTATAGGTAGGGAGAGTGTCAGTTTCTTTCACTGTGCTAATCCTTGTTTCTAGGGACAGGGAAGGACAGTGAGGGAAATTCTCCTTGTGCTATACTGTGCTAAAGCATTGATCATCAACCATCTTTAAAAAAACATTTTTTCTAGGGACAGAAAACTATAGGTAGGGAGAGTGTCAGTGTGTTTTACTGTGCTAATCCTTGTTTCTAGGGACAGGGAAGGACAGTGAGGGAAATTCTCCTTGTGCTATACTGTGCTAAAGCATTGATCATCAACCATCTTTAAAAAAACATTTTTTCTAGGGACAGAAAACTATAGGTAGGGAGAGTGTCAGTGTGTTTCACTGTGCTAATCCTTGTTTCTAGGGACAGGGAAGGACAGTGAGGGAAATTCTCCTTGTGCTATACTGTGCTAAAGCATTGATCATCAACCATCTTTAAAAAAAACATTTTTTCTAGGGACAGAAAACTATAGGTAGGGAGAGTGTCAGTTTCTTTCACTGTGCTAATCCTTGTTTCTAGGGACAGGGAAGGACAGTGAGGGAAATTCTCCTTGTGCTATACTGTGCTAAAGCATTGATCATCAACCATCTTTAAAAAAACATTTTTTCTAGGGACAGAAAACTATAGGTAGGGAGAGTGTCAGTTTCTTTCACTGTGCTAATCCTTGTTTCTAGGGACAGGGAAGGACAGTGAGGGAAATTCTCCTTGTGCTATACTGTGCTAAAGCATTGATCATCAACCATCTTTAAAAAAACATTTTTTCTAGGGACAGAAAACTATAGGTAGGGAGAGTGTCAGTTTCTTTCACTGTGCTAATCCTTGTTTCTAGGGACAGGGAAGGACAGTGAGGGAAATTCTCCTTGTGCTATACTGTGCTAAAGCATTGATCATCAACCATCTTTAAAAAAAACATTTTTTCTAGGGACAAAAAACTATAGGTAGGGAGAGTGTCAGTTTCTTTCACTGTGCTAATCCTTGTTTCTAGGGACAGGGAAGGACAGTGAGGGAAATTCTCCTTGTGCTATACTGTGCTAAAGCATTGATCATCAACCATCTTTAAAAAAAAAAAATTTCTAGGGACAGAAAACTATAGGTAGGGAGAGTGTCAGTGTGTTTCACTGTGCTAATCCTTGTTTCTAGGGACAGGGAAGGACAGTGAGGGAAATTCTCCTTGTGCTATACTGTGCTAAAGCATTGATCATCAACCATCTTTAAAAAAACATTTTTTCTAAGGACAGAAAACTATAGGTAGGGAGAGTGTCAGTGTGTTTCACTGTGCTAATCCTTGTTTCTAGGGACAGGGAAGGACAGTGAGGGAAATTCTCCTTGTGCTATACTGTGCTAAAGCATTGATCATCAACCATCTTTAAAAAAAAAAAATTCTAGGGACAGAAAACTATAGGTAGGGAGAGTGTCAGTGTGTTTCACTGTGCTAATCCTTGTTTCTAGGGACAGGGAAGGACAGTGAGGGAAATTCTCCTTGTGCTATACTGTGCTAAAGCATTGATCATCAACCATCTTTAAAAAAACATTTTTTCTAGGGACAGAAAACTATAGGTAGGGAGAGTGTCAGTTTCTTTCACTGTGCTAATCCTTGTTTCTAGGGACAGGGAAGGACAGTGAGGGAAATTCTCCTTGTGCTATACTGTGCTAAAGCATTGATCATCAACCATCTTTAAAAAAACATTTTTGCTAGGGACAGAAAACTATAGGTAGGGAGAGTGTCAGTTTCTTTCACTGTGCTAATCCTTGTTTCTAGGGACAGGGAAGGACAGTGAGGGAAATTCTCCTTGTGCTATACTGTGCTAAAGCATTGATCATCAACCATCTTTAAAAAAACATTTTTTCTAGGGACAGAAAACTATAGGTAGGGAGAGTGTCAGTGTGTTTTACTGTGCTAATCCTTGTTTCTAGGGACAGGGAAGGACAGTGAGGGAAATTCTCCTTGTGCTATACTGTGCTAAAGCATTGATCATCAACCATCTTTAAAAAAACATTTTTTCTAGGGACAGAAAACTATAGGTAGGGAGAGTGTCAGTTTCTTTCACTGTGCTAATCCTTGTTTCTAGGGACAGGGAAGGACAGTGAGGGAAATTCTCCTTGTGCTATACTGTGCTAAAGCATTGATCATCAACCATCTTTAAAAAAACATTTTTTCTAGGGACAGAAAACTATAGGTAGGGAGAGTGTCAGTGTGTTTCACTGTGCTAATCCTTGTTTCTAGGGACAGGGAAGGACAGTGAGGGAAATTCTCCTTGTGCTATACTGTGCTAAAGCATTGATCATCAACCATCTTTAAAAAAACATTTTTTCTAGGGACAGAAAACTATAGGTAGGGAGAGTGTCAGTTTCTTTCACTGTGATAATCCTTATTTCTAGGGACAGGGAAGGACAGTGAGGGAAATTCTCCTTGTGCTATACTGTGCTAAAGCATTGATCATCAACCATCTTTAAAAAAACATTTTTTCTAGGGACAGAAAACTATAGGTAGGGAGAGTGTCAGTTTCTTTCACTGTGCTAATCCTTGTTTCTAGGGACAGGGAAGGACAGTGAGGGAAATTCTCCTTGTGCTATACTGTGCTAAAGCATTGATCATCAACCATCTTTAAAAAAACATTTTTTCTAGGGACAGAAAACTATAGGTAGGGAGAGTGTCAGTTTCTTTCACTGTGCTAATCCTTGTTTCTAGGGACAGGGAAGGACAGTGAGGGAAATTCTCCTTGTGCTATACTGTGCTAAAGCATTGATCATCAACCATCTTTAAAAAAACATTTTTTCTAGGGACAGAAAACTATATGTAGGGAGAGTGTCAGTTTCTTTCACTGTGCTAATCCTTGTTTCTAGGGACAGGGAAGGACAGTGAGGGAAATTCTCCTTGTGCTATACTGTGCTAAAGCATTGATCATCAACCATCTTTAAAAAAACATTTTTTCTAGGGACAGAAAACTATAGGTAGGGAGAGTGTCAGTTTCTTTCGCTGTGCTAATCCTTGTTTCTAGGGACAGGGAAGGACAGTGAGGGAAATTCTCCTTGTGCTATACTGTGCTAAAGCATTGATCATCAACCATCTTTAAAAAAACATTTTTTCTAGGGACAGAAAACTATAGGTAGGGAGAGTGTCAGTGTGTTTTACTGTGCTAATCCTTGTTTCTAGGGACAGGGAAGGACAGTGAGGGAAATTCTCCTTGTGCTATACTGTGCTAAAGCATTGATCATCAACCATCTTTAAAAAAACATTTTTTCTAGGGACAGAAAACTATAGGTAGGGAGAGTGTCAGTGTGTTTCACTGTGCTAATCCTTGTTTCTAGGGACAGGGAAGGACAGTGAGGGAAATTCTCCTTGTGCTATACTGTGCTAAAGCATTGATCATCAACCATCTTTAAAAAAAACATTTTTTCTAGGGACAGAAAACTATAGGTAGGGAGAGTGTCAGTTTCTTTCACTGTGCTAATCCTTGTTTCTAGGGACAGGGAAGGACAGTGAGGGAAATTCTCCTTGTGCTATACTGTGCTAAAGCATTGATCATCAACCATCTTTAAAAAAACATTTTTTCTAGGGACAGAAAACTATAGGTAGGGAGAGTGTCAGTTTCTTTCACTGTGCTAATCCTTGTTTCTAGGGACAGGGAAGGACAGTGAGGGAAATTCTCCTTGTGCTATACTGTGCTAAAGCATTGATCATCAACCATCTTTAAAAAAACATTTTTTCTAGGGACAGAAAACTATAGGTAGGGAGAGTGTCAGTGTGTTTTACTGTGCTAATCCTTGTTTCTAGGGACAGGGAAGGACAGTGAGGGAAATTCTCCTTGTGCTATACTGTGCTAAAGCATTGATCATCAACCATCTTTAAAAAAACATTTTTTCTAGGGACAGAAAACTATAGGTAGGGAGAGTGTCAGTTTCTTTCACTGTGCTAATCCTTGCTTCTAGGGACAGGGAAGGACAGTGAGGGAAATTCTCTTTGTGCTATACTGTGCTAAAGCATTGATCATCAACCATCTTTAAAAAAACATTTTTTCTAGGGACAGAAAACTATAGGTAGGGAGAGTGTCAGTGTGTTTCACTGTGCTAATCCTTGTTTCTAGGGACAGGGAAGGACAGTGAGGGAAATTCTCCTTGTGCTATACTGTGCTAAAGCATTGATCATCAACCATCTTTAAAAAAAACATTTTTTCTAGGGACAGAAAACTATAGGTAGGGAGAGTGTCAGTTTCTTTCACTGTGCTAATCCTTATTTCTAGGGACAGGGAAGGACAGTGAGGGAAATTCTCCTTGTGCTATACTGTGCTAAAGCATTGATCATCAACCATCTTTAAAAAAACATTTTTTCTAGGGACAGAAAACTATAGGTAGGGAGAGTGTCAGTTTCTTTCACTGTGCTAATCCTTGTTTCTAGGGACAGAGAAGGACAGTGAGGGAAATTCTCCTTGTGCTATACTGTGCTAAAGCATTGATCATCAACCATCTTTAAAAAAACATTTTTTCTAGGGACAGAAAACTATAGGTAGGGAGAGTGTCAGTTTCTTTCACTGTGCTAATCCTTGTTTCTAGGGACAGGGAAGGACAGTGAGGGAAATTCTCCTTGTGCTATACTGTGCTAAAGCATTGATCATCAACCATCTTTAAAAAAACATTTTTTCTAGGGACAGAAAACTATAGGTAGGGAGAGTGTCACTTTCTTTCACTGTGCTAATCCTTGTTTCTAGGGACAGGGAAGGACAGTGAGGGAAATTCTCCTTGTGCTATACTGTGCTAAAGCATTGATCATCAACCATCTTTAAAAAAACATTTTTTCTAGGGACAGAAAACTATAGGTAGGGAGAGTGTCAGTTTCTTTCACTGTGCTAATCCTTGTTTCTAGGGACAGGGAAGGACAGTGAGGGAAATTCTCCTTGTGCTATACTGTGCTAAAGCATTGATCATCAACCATCTTTAAAAAAACATTTTTTCTAGGGACAGAAAACTATAGGTAGGGAGAGTGTCAGTTTATTTCACTGTGCTAATCCTTGTTTCTAGGGACAGGGAAGGACAGTGAGGGAAATTCTCCTTGTGCTATACTGTGCTAAAGCATTGATCATCAACCATCTTTAAAAAAACATTTTTTCTAGGGACAGAAAACTATAGGTAGGGAGAGTGTCAGTGTGTTTTACTGTGCTAATCCTTGTTTCTAGGGACAGGGAAGGACAGTGAGGGAAATTCTCCTTGTGCTATACTGTGCTAAAGCATTGATCATCAACCATCTTTAAAAAAACATTTTTTCTAGGGACAGAAAACTATAGGTAGGGAGAGTGTCAGTGTGTTTCACTGTGCTAATCCTTGTTTCTAGGGACAGGGAAGGACAGTGAGGGAAATTCTCCTTGTGCTATACTGTGCTAAAGCATTGATCATCAACCATCTTTAAAAAAAACATTTTTTCTAGGGACAGAAAACTATAGGTAGGGAGAGTGTCAGTTTCTTTCACTGTGCTAATCCTTGTTTCTAGGGACAGGGAAGGACAGTGAGGGAAATTCTCCTTGTGCTATACTGTGCTAAAGCATTGATCATCAACCATCTTTAAAAAAACATTTTTTCTAGGGACAGAAAACTATAGGTAGGGAGAGTGTCAGTGTGTTTTACTGTGCTAATCCTTGTTTCTAGGGACAGGGAAGGACAGTGAGGGAAATTCTCCTTGTGCTATACTGTGCTAAAGCATTGATCATCAACCATCTTTAAAAAAACATTTTTTCTAGGGACAGAAAACTATAGGTAGGGAGAGTGTCAGTTTCTTTCACTGTGCTAATCCTTGCTTCTAGGGACAGGGAAGGACAGTGAGGGAAATTCTCTTTGTGCTATACTGTGCTAAAGCATTGATCATCAACCATCTTTAAAAAAACATTTTTTCTAGGGACAGAAAACTATAGGTAGGGAGAGTGTCAGTGTGTTTCACTGTGCTAATCCTTGTTTCTAGGGACAGGGAAGGACAGTGAGGGAAATTCTCCTTGTGCTATACTGTGCTAAAGCATTGATCATCAACCATCTTTAAAAAAAACATTTTTTCTAGGGACAGAAAACTATAGGTAGGGAGAGTGTCAGTTTCTTTCACTGTGCTAATCCTTATTTCTAGGGACAGGGAAGGACAGTGAGGGAAATTCTCCTTGTGCTATACTGTGCTAAAGCATTGATCATCAACCATCTTTAAAAAAACATTTTTTCTAGGGACAGAAAACTATAGGTAGGGAGAGTGTCAGTTTCTTTCACTGTGCTAATCCTTGTTTCTAGGGACAGAGAAGGACAGTGAGGGAAATTCTCCTTGTGCTATACTGTGCTAAAGCATTGATCATCAACCATCTTTAAAAAAACATTTTTTCTAGGGACAGAAAACTATAGGTAGGGAGAGTGTCAGTTTCTTTCACTGTGCTAATCCTTGTTTCTAGGGACAGGGAAGGACAGTGAGGGAAATTCTCCTTGTGCTATACTGTGCTAAAGCATTGATCATCAACCATCTTTAAAAAAACATTTTTTCTAGGGACAGAAAAACTATAGGTAGGGAGAGTGTCAGTTTCTTTCACTGTGCTAATCCTTGTTTCTAGGGACAGGGAAGGACAGTGAGGGAAATTCTCCTTGTGCTATACTGTGCTAAAGCATTGATCATCAACCATCTTTAAAAAAACATTTTTTCTAGGGACAGAAAACTATAGGTAGGGAGAGTGTCAGTTTCTTTCACTGTGCTAATCCTTGTTTCTAGGGACAGGGAAGGACAGTGAGGGAAATTCTCCTTGTGCTATACTGTGCTAAAGCATTGATCATCAACCATCTTTAAAAAAACATTTTTTCTAGGGACAGAAAACTATAGGTAGGGAGAGTGTCAGTTTATTTCACTGTGCTAATCCTTGTTTCTAGGGACAGGGAAGGACAGTGAGGGAAATTCTCCTTGTGCTATACTGTGCTAAAGCATTGATCATTAACCATCTTTAAAAAAACATTTTTTCTAGGGACAGAAAACTATAGGTAGGGAGAGTGTCAGTGTGTTTTACTGTGCTAATCCTTGTTTCTAGGGACAGGGAAGGACAGTGAGGGAAATTCTCCTTGTGCTATACTGTGCTAAAGCATTGATCATCAACCATCTTTAAAAAAACATTTTTTCTAGGGACAGAAAACTATAGGTAGGGAGAGTGTCAGTGTGTTTCACTGTGCTAATCCTTGTTTCTAGGGACAGGGAAGGACAGTGAGGGAAATTCTCCTTGTGCTATACTGTGCTAAAGCATTGATCATCAACCATCTTTAAAAAAAACATTTTTTCTAGGGACAGAAAACTATAGGTAGGGAGAGTGTCAGTTTCTTTCACTGTGCTAATCCTTGTTTCTAGGGACAGGGAAGGACAGTGAGGGAAATTCTCCTTGTGCTATACTGTGCTAAAGCATTGATCATCAACCATCTTTAAAAAAACATTTTTTCTAGGGACAGAAAACTATAGGTAGGGAGAGTGTCAGTTTCTTTCACTGTGCTAATCCTTGTTTCTAGGGACAGGGAAGGACAGTGAGGGAAATTCTCCTTGTGCTATACTGTGCTAAAGCATTGATCATCAACCATCTTTAAAAAAACATTTTTTCTAGGGACAGAAAACTATAGGTAGGGAGAGTGTCAGTTTCTTTCACTGTGCTAATCCTTGTTTCTAGGGACAGGGAAGGACAGTGAGGGAAATTCTCCTTGTGCTATACTGTGCTAAAGCATTGATCATCAACCATCTTTAAAAAAAACATTTTTTCTAGGGACAAAAAACTATAGGTAGGGAGAGTGTCAGTTTCTTTCACTGTGCTAATCCTTGTTTCTAGGGACAGGGAAGGACAGTGAGGGAAATTCTCCTTGTGCTATACTGTGCTAAAGCATTGATCATCAACCATCTTTAAAAAAACATTTTTTCTAGGGACAGAAAACTATAGGTAGGGAGAGTGTCAGTGTGTTTCACTGTGCTAATCCTTGTTTCTAGGGACAGGGAAGGACAGTGAGGGAAATTCTCCTTGTGCTATACTGTGCTAAAGCATTGATCATCAACCATCTTTAAAAAAAACATTTTTTCTAGGGACAGAAAACTATAGGTAGGGAGAGTGTCAGTGTGTTTCACTGTGCTAATCCTTGTTTCTAGGGACAGGGAAGGACAGTGAGGGAAATTCTCCTTGTGCTATACTGTGCTAAAGCATTGATCATCAACCATCTTTAAAAAAACATTTTTTCTAAGGACAGAAAACTATAGGTAGGGAGAGTG